>LR738711.1:811497479-811524481 GCA_902687465.1 Secale cereale | reverse complement strand
GTTACCCGGGAACGGGATTGCTGAGTCCTCTGTGGCTCACAGTTACTTCACACACCAGATGCAGGTCCAGCTGTGAGCTATCCAGGAGATGGCACCGAGCTGGATTGGGAGTACGACGAGGAGCGTAGTCGTTACTACGTGCGCTACCCGGACGATCAGTAGTGGAGTCTCTTACTAGGATTCGATCCGCCTGTGGTTGCTTTATTTAACTGAGTTTGGTACTTTGACTTTTGGCTTTTGCCCTTAGAGGGTTGTAGTGATCTTATTGTATGATGTTGAGACTTGTACTGTTATTCTGTGACGTGGCGATTGTAAGCCGACTATTTTAAGTTTACTATCCCCTCTTTTACATGAGTTGTGCAAAGATTACCAAACTTGAGATCATTCTAGGATGGACTTATGCCTTTAAGTCGTGCCTCGACACGTAGGAGGTATAATTCCATCCTGGGCATTACAGCAATCTGGTGTTGGGGATACAGGGGAAGCACCGCGCACTCAACTCTAAACCTACATCCAGCTATATCCATCCGTCAACACATAACCAGTCATCTTCGGAAACTGTTTACCTCGGACCTTCGAAACGCATCCGCTATACTAGCCGTGGCAATACTCCCGAACTATCTCCCCAGTACTGGGTGACGTCAGGGTTATCTCACCACCAGACATGCATAGAAGAGTTTTCAATGTCGGCCGCCTCTGGTATTCTAGAACCGCTACGATACATTTGTGACGACAACACCTTGGAGCTCAACTCCCCGGGACACTGCCACAACCCCTAAATGACAGGAGGCACCGAGAACATTGTTCTTGTCACAGAGATATTGGAACAATCCAAACAATACCCGCATGATCCTAAAAAAATTGGTGAAATTTTGAGAATAGCGAAGGTAAAACAACGTCAGGAGTCCTCACCAGAGCGATGAAGCGGATGAGGAGTAAAAGAAATCCTACTCTCCGATATATATATATATATATATATATATATATATATATATATATATATATATATATATATATATATATATATATATATATATATATATATATATATATATATTATATATATATATATATATATATATATATATGACTCAGAACATTTTTGTGTGTGTGCCTAGACTCAACCGTCAGCGGTTCGATCAATCAGGGGGCTCCTAGGTCGGAGAAGGCTCCGAATACCAACTTGTAATTCCCAGGATGCGACTATGTCTCCCACGTGTTGAGGCACGACTTAAAGACATAAGCGCATTCTGGAATGATCGCAAGCGTGGTATCTTTGCACATCTCATGTAAAAGTTCAGGGATGAAAGTGTAAAAGATAGTTGGCTTACACTCGCCACATCACACAATGAATACAATAACATACATTCATCCAAATAACACAGGGTCCGACTACGGATGAAATCCAAACGAGAAAAGATACCACAAATCACAAGGCCTGATCGCCCCTAGTAGGAACCACTACTGATCGTCGGGATACGATACATAGTAATGACCACGCTCTTCATCGAACTCCCAGTGAAGTTCTGCTCCTTCTCCTGCATCGTACTCGGCTGTACCTGCATCTGGTGGTGTGTTGTAATCTATGAGCCACAAGAACTCAGCAATCTCATTCCCGGGTATCAAAACTGACAAAACCTTTATGTGTGGAAGGATAATGAAGTGTTTGCAGCAAGCACTAAGCAACTAGCTTACGAGTTCAGAGCGAGATGAGAATGTGTGCCAACGGTCGCCAAGTTGATCAGGAAGTGATCCTAGCTACTCATGGTCAAACATAACCCCACCATGTTCACCTCCCGAAGCCATTCGGAAAGAGACCGTCACGGTTACTCAGACAGGTAGTGTATTCTTATGGATATGGTGTCAAGTTATCTATAACCGGATATTAAAAAATTCCCATCTGCCACATAACCGTGGGCACGGCTTTCGAAAGATCAAACCCTGCAGGGGTGTCCCAACTTAGCCCATCACAAGCTCACGATCTGCGGAGTCGCAACTCCAAAGTGGGAAGACACGAGTATTCTCAGAATCCCGTGCTCAAGACATTTCGGCAAAGGTAAAACTAATCCAGCAAGACCTCCCGGCGTGTCGACGCCCTAATAATAGCCGCGCGTATCTCGTCTCAGGCCATGACTGGATGGGTGATCATACAGGTAATACCAGATACCTTGGGTTTCCCCAAGGCGGCCCGCATAACCCCCAGTTTGGACCAACACTCATGAGGAGCACTGGCCCGGGTTTCTAATTAAGTCCACGGGGTAGCTAGTCCCTATGAAAATTTTAGTTGTTAGGAAAATGAAGTACCAATGTTGGGCCTTGCTGGAAAAGCTTTAAGCAGTGCGAATTATCAAGGGGGGGGGCCATAAACCCCAACCGTGTTAGGAACGCAAAACCAAGGAACATAACACCGGTTTATCGGGTCCTGAGGTGGCATGAGTGGAACAAAACACCAAGCAGAAGGCCAAGCCTTCCACCCATTGCCAATATATATGTGCATTAATATGATTAAGATATATATTGTGTTATCCCAATAAACAGGTTCCACATGGAGTAATCTTCAATCTTCACCTGCAACTAGCAACGCTATAAGAGGGGCTGAGCAAAGCGTACTTAGCCAATCAACCGTTTGCTAGGAAGGCGGTTAGAGTGTTTCATGGCAACAATAGGAGGCTGACAAACAGGAATAGGCATTGAGGAATAGCTAAAGAGCGAGACAACTAGCATAGGCAAAGATAGAGGTGATATCGGGGAATGGTCATCTTGCTTGGTAAGTTGTCGATGGGATGGTAAGACGACTCCTCAAACTCAGTCTCGACAATATCCTCGAACTCGGTATCGGCTCCCGGCTCTACCCAACACAAGAGCACAACAATGGCACAAGATCAATCACGGTGCAATGCACAAACAACATGATGCAAGACATGACATGGGATGCAAGTATGATGAGCGTAAGTATGAGGATGCTCTCGAGCCTAAAGGAGAATATGGTGGAAAATGGATCATCTTGGGTAACCAAGCAAGCCATTGGATAGAGGGGAAGATTTTGGTTGAAATCTATATAAAGATCACAGAAAACGGATGCACGGTTTGCAAAAGACAAGCAAAACAAGATGCAATGTGAAACTACAGTTAACGGCAACATGACATCTTTGGAGCAAGAAATAATTATGCTACAGCCCCCAAACATGAAGAAAAAGGCATGGATGTGAAATAAACAAGATTCTTAACAAGCATGAACTTATAGCACACCCAAAAACTTACTGGAACACAATTAAACAAGCATGGAGAGATTCAATAAGTTTACAGATTTCTCAGACTTAGTGAAAAATACAAGGCATGGCAGCAACAACGACAAGTAGGCATGTTTGCAAGCTTGTGCAACTCAACCCAAAGCATATCATGACATGTGAATGTAACCAACAGAAAGAAGACATGTTTTTGAAGCTACTCATGGCAAGAACATAGTCATAGGATGCATAGAACATTAGCTATTCATGTGGCAAAATTGAACTTGTTGATAACATGCTGACAGAAACATTTTATAGTTACTTGAGAGCATGAAAACAACAATCTACAGCAAGGCATCATGGCAAACCAGAGCATGGATAGCTAGAGCATAACATATACATCAAGGAACACCCACTGGACAACCCTAACCATGCACAACAAAGACAGTGGCATCATGGAAACATGGCATAAAAATTAACAGATTCACAGTTAGCAGAAATTTAACATCACGATGGCATGTTAATAAGCTTGATGCACTCATCTCAAGACATATCATGGCATGAAAATGAATCTAACATGTAGAGCACATTCCAATGAGCAAAACTCATGTTGACACCTAGCTCATATGACACATGGATTAATATACACAAACAAGACAAAACATCATCTCATTACAAGTTCAGAAACTTATCAGCCACATGCACTTTTGCAATAGAGATAAACATGCATAATGCAACCTAACATGCAAATGCATCCATCATGAAGAGGATCACAATACGAACATCTGGACATATTGTACACTCCATTTGGACCAACATGCACAAAGTTACTAGCTCACAAACATGCCAACAAATTTACACAGACAACAAGTGCTGAAACAGTTACATCACGGAGCACTCTTTCCACGAAGATTAAGACATCTAGACGAACCCTAACATGCATGAAACTGATGCTAACATGTAGAGCATGATGAGACAAACATTTCGATATATCATATGCGCAAAACGGAGCACCGAGCAGAAAGTTACCACATGACAAAGGAGGCAACAAATTTAATGGATCCAGGGACTTAGTGGAAAAATAGCTTTACTAAAAGTCAACACGGGACGGAGGGATCCCGGGACGGAGAGATCCGGGATGGACGGAGGCGTTTGGCTCAGATCCTGGTGGATCTGATCCACCTTCTTCAGATCCGGCGAGGGTGGAACTCCAGCGAGGAGGAGGCCGCGGTGGTGAAGCACACGAAGCATTCTATAAAGCCGTACTCAAAAGATTTAAGTGAAGCGCAAAGAACATTTTATAAGATCATACTCAAAAGATATAAGTGAAGCACATGAATAATTCTATAAATAAAGAAAGGGCTATCTCATACTAGCATGGTTCTTAAAGAAAAAATAAAAACACAAGGGACACAAATCATGTGAACAAAACAAAAACCATGGTATACCGATAATTGTTGAAGAAGAATGATGGGATGCCAACCGGGGTATCCCCAAGCTTAGATGCTTGAGTCTCCTTGAAACATTTACTTGGTGTGCCTTGGGCATCCCCAATATTGAACTCTTGCCTCTCTTTATTCTTCTTATATTGATAGCTCCTCGATCTTCGAACACTTCATCCACACAAAACTTTAACAAAACCTTTGTGAGATCCGTTAGTATAATAAAGCAAATCACTACCTTTAGGTACTATTGAAAACTTATTCCAATTTCATATTAGCACTTTATCTACTGTATTCCAACTTCACCATGGTTGATACCCCCCGATACTACCCATAGATTCATCAAAATAAGCGATCAACACATAGAAAACCGAATCTGTCAAAAACAGGACAGTCTGTAGTAATCTAGAAGCTTAGTAAACTTATGCAACTCTAAAAAATTCTAAAAACATATGAAAATTTGAACAATTTGTACATAAGTAATGTGCAAAAAGTTTCAGACCCATTTGACCTTTCAGTAAAAAATGTAAAATCACGCGCTACAGCCAAAGTTTCTGTTTTTTGTTCTGCACATAGAAGACAAGCAATCTAATCATCCTAAAACCAAAGCTTGGCACATTATTTTTATAATACAATGGATATATACAAGGGGATAATTATTTACAGATAAACTTCCATGAAAAATTCTACATTATTTCCGTGAGCATGAACACAAGTGCTCAAGGTCGACCCTCACTTCTTTAATGCATAACTTTCCAATCACTTCTCTTTTTGAAAAACTTTTTAGGCATAAGAGGCAAGTAATTTCTTTTTTGTATTTTCATTCTTTTAATTTTTTTGTATGTTTCATCCACAACTAAACAGAAACAAAAGGGAAAAACAAAATCTACTTAGTGAAGAAAGTAAACAAGCACACACGAGAATATCAACTTTGCTCCCCGACAACGGCGCCAAAAAAGAGCTTGATGGTGCCCAAGTGCAGGGAATCGTCGTAGCAATTCCCAATGGTGGAAGTGATAAGTATGGAGTGTCGAACCCACAAGAAGCTAAAGGTAAGATCAATATTCTCTCAAGTCCTATCTGCCACTGATACGACTCTACGTACACCGAACGTTTGCTTCCAACTAGAAACGAGAAATAAAACTACGTTGTGGGTATGAAGAGGATAACTTTGCATGATATCGGAGAGCTAAAATATAAAAGTAGGTGTTGTTATCATAAAGTTAGAATATATTACTAAATATTATAAATAGCGAGTGTGGAATAATGATGGATCGGTGTGCGGAATTGTCCTAGGCAATTGTTAACAAGACCGGTAGTCGTCATTGCAATTTCATATGAGGGAGAGGCATAAGCTAACATACTTTCTCTTCTTGGATCATATGCACTTACGATTGGAACTCTAGCAAGCATCTGCAACTACTAAAGATCATTAAGGTAAAATCCAACCATAGCATTAAAGCATCAAGTCCCCTTTATCCCATACGCAACAATCCCCTTACTCGGGTTTATGCTTCTGTCACTCAAACAACCCACTATAAGCGAATCATGAACGTATTGCAACACCCTACAACGGGAATCCCTCATGCTTGCGCGACAGGAAGGGCGCCATAGGACAGCACCAAAATAAAACATACAACTCGTACCAATCTAGATCATCAATCAACCCAAAGACAAAGGATATCTACTCAAAACATCATAGGATGGCAACACATCATTGGATCATAATATGTGGCATAAAGCACCATATTCAAGTAGGGATTACATCGGGGTGTGGGAGAGTGGACCGCGTAAAAGAGATGAGGATGGTGATGATGATGGTGATGTTGATGAAGACGATCACCGCGGCGATGATTCCCCTCCCGATGGCACTCCGGCGCCACGGAGAGAGAGGAGGAGAGGTTCTCCCCCTTGTGCTTCCTCCTCCATGGCCTCCCCCTAGATGGGGAGAGGTTCTCCCTCTGGTCCTTGGCCTTCATGGCGATGATGGCCCCTCCAGGATCCTCCTCCATGGCCTCCGATGATGATGGCCCCCTCCGGCAGGGTGCCAGAGAGGGCCTAGATTGATTTCTCGTGGTTACAGAGGCTTGCGGCAGTGGAACTTCCGATCTAGGTTATTTTCTGGAGGTTTATGTATTTATAGGAATTTTTGGCGTCGGTCTCACGTCCAGGGGGTCTCCGGGCTGTCCACGAGATAGGGGAGCGAGCCCGGGGGGCGCCCCCCACCCTCGTGGGCAGCCCGTGACTCTTCTGGCCCAACTCTTTTACTCCAGGGGCTTCTTTTGGTCCATAAAAAATCATCAAAAATTGGCACGTCAATTGGACTCCGTTTGGTATTCCTTTTCTGTAAAACTCAAAAATAAGGGGGAAAACAGAAACTGGCACTGGGCTCTAGGTTAATAGGTTAGTCCCAAAAATCATATAAAATAGCATATAAATGTATATAAAACATCTAAGATGGATAATATAATAGCATGAATACTTCATAAACTATGGATACGTTGGAGACGTATCACCGCCCACTTACGTCGTAGGGCTCAGTGATGTAGAACCACTTCTGTTGCCAGACCTTGTTCGTCTCCACAAATGCCCCCTTTGGACAGGTGGCCTTGGGGAGTTTACTCACCATGGAGCCTCCGCACTCCGCGTGCTGCCCGTCGACCACCTTCGGCTTCAAATTGAAGGTTTTGAGCCATAGGCCGAAGTGTGGGGGGACACGGAGGAACACCTCATATACCACTATAAAGCGGATATGTGGAGAATTGATTTCGGGGCTAGATCATGGAAATCTAGCCCATAGAAAAATAAGAGGCCCCGTACAAAGGGGTGGAGAGGAAATCCCAGTCCCAAAATAAAGTGCGAGAGGAAGACAACCCTCTCACCCGCCTTAGGGACGGGGATCACTTGGTCCTTTTCGGGGACCCAGTGCGCTACATCGTCAGCGAGATAGCCCGCGCTCCAGAGGCTCTTCACGGTCTTCTTCGTGACCGTGGATGCCTCCCACTTTCCCTTGGAACCGAATTCGGCCATGGCTGGGAAGGGAGGCGGTGGTGGAGGAGTTGAGAATTGTGGGCGCAAGAGCTGTGGGCGCTTGGGTGGGGAGATTGGAAAGCTAGGGCTTGAGGAGAGCGTGAGGTTACAGGGAAAGATTTGAGTCCTTTTATAAGCGGTGAATGCTAAGCGCCCCCCACTCTAGTCGTAAACCTCGCCGGTTCCCGACGAGGACGTGCGTACGACGCGGTTAAGATGCTCACGTCACATTGATAAGGATCCCGTAATTAGCGGGCACGATCTCTGTTTTGACAAGACGTGCCAATCTCGAAACACGAAACTGGAGCCAAGAAAATGGTTTGATATATAAAGGGACAGACGTGGCGCTTCGCTGAAAAGTTGTCAGTAAAGACACAGTATCCGTTTTTGATACCTTGCCTTCGAGGCTAAGGGTTGTACTAACCATGCTGAGCCGGACATAGTACCTTTTTATAGGGAATATTGCTTCAATATGTTCGGGAGGAGGAACCCGCCTTGCAATGTCGAAGACAGTACGCGAGCCGAACTCATCTTCATTGAAGATTGGTTTAGGGGCTATTGAGGGAGTCCAGGATTCAGGGGTCCTTAGGTGGCCGGATCACTCGTTATGGGCCGGACTGGTGGGCCGTGAAGATTATTAAAGAAGACTATCTCTGTATCCGGATAGGACTCTCATATGTGTAAAATAGCAAGTTTAGAGTTCGGGTGTAATACTTTCCTTACTCTGCAAGATGGTCATGTACAAACCCTAGGTCCTCCGGTGCATATATAAACCGGAGGGTTTAGTCCGTAGAGACAAAAGAATCATAACAATCACATAGGCTAGACTTTTAGGGTTTAGCCATTACGATCTCAAGGTAGATCAACTCTTGTAACCCATATTCATCAAGACCAATCAATCAGGAAGTGGGGTAGTACCTCGATCGAGAGTGCCCGAACCTGGGTAAACATTGTGTCCCCAGTCTCCTGTTACCATCGATCCTCAGACGCATAATTCGCGACCCCCTACCCGATATCTGTCGGTTTTGACACCGACAGTCATCTCCGGGGTGAAGACGACGGGGACGGGCGCGGCGGAGGTGACCGGTACCGGCAAGAGCGCGGCGCTGGTCGTGGTGGCCATCGGGGCGGTCGACAGCTGGAGGGTCGGGGTGGGTGGCGGCGAGGACATGATCGCACTCAAGCTATCTGATACCAAATTGGTAGAAACTGGATCCCTACCAGGGCGTGGTCTCGGGTTGTAGGGGTGGAAGGAGGGATGGCGTGGTCGCCGGCGCTGGGGCGCCGTCGTTGCTTGCGCGCGCGAGAGAGAGAGAGAGCGCAGGGGCGGCGGCTATGGTTAGGTCTCCCGACTCCCTAAGGAAGACGAGCAAATATGATTGCTTCTTGATTAATCTCAAAATGAATCCTTTCATGAGTTTATATAATCCTCTTAATAAGATAATTGAGTTAAGCCCCTAATAACGATAAGATAAACTGGGCCACAACTAACTGAGCTAAGCCCCTAATATGCCTGTCATAACACCGACCCAAATGTAAAACGGGACACGGACGTTCGCCTGGCCGACCCAAGCGGACGAAAAGCGGATAAAATGCGTGTCCGCTTGGCTCGCCTCGTTGGAGTTGCTCTTAGGTCGCTCCGGTGAAGTTGCTCTTATCTCAGCGAGGTCTCAGGATGACCGGCCGCGCGGGGGAAATGTAGAAATCCCAGAGACAGTCTCAGCACGTGCCCGTGAGAAAAAGGGCCGGTGGAGACTTTGTTTGCTGGCTGAAGAAAGCCGGTGAGGGAAGAGAAAAAGGGCCGGCCAGATACTCCTTCCGCCACAGTTTTCGCCAGGAATGGACGCAGCACCGTGCAGATGCTACGAAAGAAGCTTTGATGCGTGGAGAGGTAGGCAAAACCCATTGCCTCTCTCGACGAGGTAGGTGTGCCGGTGTTGCGGTGCTGCCGAACTGATGACACTCCTTTGTCGCCTGTGCGCGCCCCTTTTTCCAGATCCAGCTGCCAGTGCGGACCAATCTGTAAACGCAACCGAGGATGGCTGCTAAACTAATCAAAGCATCTTTTCATGCTTTCAGCGTGGACCCTCGCCGCGCTAACAGAGACATTAACAAACCACATGGCACTGTATTAGTAGTACCCTACTGCAAAGGCTCGTAAATGCTTGGCAAAAGAATGAAAATATACTCCTCTAAATTACTGCCAGTATACATACACTACAATATTTAGGAGAACCTGTTCTTAATACAAATCCAATAGTGCATCTTTTGTGATATATATACCTCATCTTTTTTGTTGTCATAGATATAGTTGGAAATTCTCGTGCATGTTGTGACGAGCCTTTTTTTTATACATGCTTGCATGTTGACATAAATGAATTAATGGAGCTACCTATTTAGATATAGAAGATACGTACGTTGCGTAGTATTCCGTCAGTGTGTGTAAAAAGGATTTGTATTTTTACATTTTTCTTGCATTGCGTATTTAGGAGGTTTTCTTTTGAAACAGAGACAAAAGTTTTGCATCATCCGTTAAATAAGATAGAATAGAGTTTCTTACAAGTAACCCGAACACATGACATGAATGATTACTCTCGCAAAATTATGGACCCTAGTTTTTTAGCTCGGGCGATGACCCAAAGGTTAGCCTCGGTCGAGATGGAGGAAAGCAAGATGGTGAGGGAGGCCTTGGTTTGTCCTCGATCAGTGGGGCGCTCTTATGCTTAACAACTCTCGTATTTTGCTCCCTCCAAATTGTCCACGAAACAAACATGGTGAGGGAGGCCTTGACTTTTCAGTTCGGAGTGCCGTCGGCGCAAGTGTTTGCTCACCAAGCCTCAGTGTCGAACCCAAATGTGGATTTTTTTCCCAATGACCATGGACCACGAGTGTAGCGGCATTTGAAGAAGAGGTGAGTCCCACATTCTTGCACCCTCTTGCAAAGGGGGCAAATATCATAATTAGGCCAACTACACTTTGCCAATGTATCGGCGGTCCAAATTCTATTTTGGAGAACCAACCAAGCGAATAACTGGACCATGTATATGAGCCTAGAGCATTTTTATCGATGGCTGAGAGTGCCATCCCTAGGAATTGCACATCATAGGCGAAGGCTGAGTAGTAGTGCCCACTAAGGGCATCTCTAACAGCAACCCGCAAATTTCCTCCCGCGTCTGTCCGTGGGCAGGGGGGACCAGTCCGCGGACACGGATGCGGGAGGACGCCATCCAACGATAGCCACATACATTGCAAACTCTTTTTCAACATACCAGATATGAAATCATGCAAACTTGGCCGGATTTCATATAAACATGACGGATTTCATACCAGTGACAGTTTGGACATATTTTCAACTAAAAATGAAACTGGACTAGTCTACGTCCGGCGCTGCGGGTCTCCAACGTCGTCCCCTTGACAGGCAGCGGTGAGCCCAAGAGGTATAAGCTTCAGCGCAAAGGATGGTTTGCTTCCCCAACGCTCATCGGAGTGGGACCGCCGCGTGATGCTTCAGCTGGAGGAGAAGGGTCCCTACGCTGCACAGACCAAAGTTGGTTCTTGGGTAAGGGGACAACGGTGGCCGGCGAGAGGGCAAGTCATCGTCTATACGCCGACGGTGCCTCTGTGGTGGACTTCTTGGGACCCAAGCGGCGGCGGCCTCCCATGTTCTACTTATCCTCGACAATCGATGGCGGTGGACGCGAACGCGCTGGCCACCGACTCATCGACCTCTGTGCACCTGGTTCCTGTATGGCGCGGTCGCAGACATGGAAGACGCGGTCACAGACACGGGAGGCGCGATCGCAGGCACTGGAGGTGTAGGACAATGAGGTGTCATTGACGTCAGCGACGGTACCTGTGCCGTCGTGCTCCCCACCGTGCCAGCGTGTAGCAACTCGCCACTCCTCCTCGAGCTGGCCTGGAGCGACGAGTTGCTGAACCACGCGCTCCCTTGGGGTAGCTACTGGCTCCGTCGGGTTAGGCGAGGGAGGCGGAGCATCGAGTTGTCTCGCTCGTCGGCCGGCTCGACGGGCCACTGTAGGATCGAAAGTAAGTCTAGAGGGGGGGTGATTAGACTACTTGACAAAATAAAAAATCTGCCTTTAGATCATGCACTGTTTTTGGCAGTTTCACAATTAAGATCAATTCAAGTAACACCCTACACATGCAATTCTAGAGTATATGCAGCGGAAAGTAAATTGCACATGTAAAAGAGAGGTGGAGAAGATCAAACGCAGTTTGGTGACACGGAGATTTTTGTCGTGGTTCCGATAGGTGGTGCTATCGTACATCCACGTTGATGGAGACTTCAACCCACGGAGGGTAACGGCTGCGCGAGTCCACGGAGGGCTCCACCCACGAAGGGTCCACGAAGAAGCAACCTTGTCTATTCCATCACGGCCTACGCCCACGGAGGACTAGCCTTACTCGGGGTAGATCTTCACGAAGTAGGCGATCTCCTTGCCCTTACAAACTTCTTGGTTCAACTCCACATCACGACGGAGGCTCCCAAGCGACACCTAACCAATCTAGGAGGCACCACCCCCCAAAAGGTAATAGACGGTGTTGATGGTGATGAACTCCTTGCTCTTGTGCTTCAAGTGATAAACTCCCCAACACTCAACTCTCCTCACTGATATGGCTGTGGTGGAAGAAAGATTTGAGTGGAAAGCAACTTGGAAAGGCTAGAGATCAAGTTTCATATGGTAGGAATGGAATGGCTTGATCTCAACACAAGGGTAGGTGGTTCACTTCTCAGAAAGTGTGTGGTAGAAGTGGTGGTACTTTCTGATAGCTCTCCTCACGAATGAGGAGGGGGTGGAGGGGTATATATAGCCTCCACACAAAATCCAACCGTTACACACACATTTGACCAATCTCGGTCAGACCGAAGTGAAAACTCGGTTAGACCGAAAGTTCAAATATAGTGAACGTTGGGATTTTCGGTGGGACCGAAAATACCATCTCGGTGAGACCGAAGTGAGTCAAAGGTTAGGGTTTGCCATTTCGGTGAGACCGAAAATATAAACTCGGATATTCCGAATTGATGTCAACTGATCACAGAAGGTTGGCAGCCCTTTTTCGGTGAGACCGAAACTCAGAATCGGTTTGACCGAGAAGCTAGGGTTTGGAGAAACAACTGAAGTGGTTCATCTCGGTGGGACTGAGTTGGAGAAATCGGTGTGACCGAGATGTTAGGGTTTGTGTTAAGTAGTGAATAGTGCTGATAGTTGAGGGAGTTAGATCACCAAGCACTTGAGCAACCAGATCATCAACACAACCTCATCCCCTTTTAATAGTATTGGCTTTCCTATGGACTCAATGTGATCTTTGATCACTAAACCAAAAATGGAGTCTTGAGCTTTTGCCAATGCTTGTCTTAGCATTTGAGGGGTCCACTTCTTCAGACATTTCCATACCCATATCATCGAACTTCTCTGAAATGATTCTCAAGATAATATTAGTTCAATGATATATATGTTGTTATTAATTACCAAAACCACCCGGGGATTAGTTGCACTTTCAATCTCCCCCTTTTTGGTAATTGATGACAACATATAGATCAAAGCTTCGACAAAAGATATAATCAATGAATAATATCGTCGCTTTGAGAAGTATGTGATAAACAAGAGCTCCCCCTAAATTTGTGCATTATTTAAAATTTGCGTTTGAATGCAAATGCACAATCGATTAGGATTATGGGTCACTCTTCAATGTCACATACATCTTGGTGGAGCGCACAAAATGATAAGAATGAATAACATGCACTTAATCACCAAGACAAGAGTAAATAGCCATACAATAAGAAATAGCATATGATAAGCAATAAGCACACATTAAGGCATAGTATGGCTAAGCACTCATTAAGGTAGCATCAAACGTAGTAGCAAGCACACATAAAGTATCTGGAACCAAAAGAAACCAATGTATCTCAAGGAAAACCGGCAAAAGAACGAAAAGACGAAAGAGCACTCTCTCTCTCGAAGCCCTATGATCTATAACAATTTCTCCCCCTTTGGCAACAAGTTACCAAAAAGTTCGAAAAGGTATAGAGCTAAACGTCACTGCGGGCTCGGCTGGCGGCTCCCGTCTGGGTCGATGTCGGTGTAGAGATGGCTGCATCTGCGAAGACTTCTGCTGAAGTCTGCGGTGGAGGAGTGGATGCTGGAGCTGAAGGAACTGCTGGAGCTGTAGCTGGTGCTGAAGTGGTAGCCCTGGAGTCTGTCACTGGGATAGCTGCAGACCTGGATCCTCTGGGAACCGGAGCAGTCTGGCGATGAGAGTCCTGGACTAGATCATCCTGCATAAGCTCTGCTCTCTCCTGCCTAGTCTCCTCCATGTCTGCCTCAAGCTTGTTGACAGACACCTGAATCTCAGTCAGCTTCACGTCCAGAGCGTGGATCTTGTCCTCAACAATCCTCTCAAGGCTCTCCTGAGATTGCTCAATGCTGGCCAGGCGTTGTTCAATTCTCTGGGTAGCTTCAAGAATTTGCTCTCCAAAGCTCTTTGGCTTAGCTGCTGCTGCTGCTGCTGCCTCTTTGTCAGCTTTAGCCTTCTTCGCAGCTTCAATCTTGGCTTGTCCTTCAACAGAGGTAGGATCCTCTTCATCCATCACAACCACGTTGTCCTCATGCTCTGGCTGCAGTGGCAAGTGCTTCCTATCCAACATGAATTTGCCCGTGCCAAACTTGGCGTTGATAAGCATCTGTATCTGCGGTGCAAACCCACACGACCTCTTCTGGTCAGCTGCAGTCCTCTTGATGGTCTCTACCATCAAGTCCATCACCTTAAAAGGTGCCTTCTCATCGAGAATGTGCAGCATGTTGATAGAATAGCCTCGTATCATCCGGTGGTCACCTGACTTAGGCATCAAAGTATGCCTCAGGATAGTGTTAGTGGTGGTCAGACCTGCCTGGAGATAATACACTGAGCCGAGTTTCCATCCCTCCAAATCAGCAGCTGGGATCTCCTTGTACATATTCTTCATGGAATCATGACTCTTCTTAGGAATCCCATAGACATCAATGTCGTCCTCTCTCTGCACTGGAGCGTTCAGAAGTTCTGCCCATTCTGCAACAGTTGAAGAAAACCTTTGACCTTCAGTCATCCAGGTGATCTTGCCATCAGGATAGAAATGGGCTGTGGCATAGAACTGCATGATCATCTCGTCATTCCAGGCTGTCAGTTCTTGACCCACAAAGTCAGCAACTCCACATGCAGTAAAGCTCTCATGCACATGGGGAAAGAAGTCCCGATGCTCTCTGCTGTCAATATACTTCCAGTCGACATACCTGGTGTCAGCAACAATGGGCTTCTTATCCATTAGCACGGTCTCATAGAAATCCTGCTGCTCTCTGGTGTGGAATCTGGGGTCCACAGCAGTTCTCCTTCTTACGGCATATGGATCAGATTGTCTCCATAGCCTGAGACCTTTGTCCTTTCTTGCCTTCATATCCTCAGCTTGAGGATGAGCATCATTGTGGAGTGGCAACTTGGGACGGAGCTTGAGCAACACATGCTCTTCATCTGACTCAGAAGGTGGCATCTCACCTTTGTTCTTCTCAGAAGCTGGAATGCTTCTGGTTGTTCTCTTGGGCTCGGCTGGAGCTGCCTTAGCTTGAGCAGGCTTCTTGGGCTTGGAGGAGGCTTGAGCCCGAATAGCATCACCCATGAACTTAGCTTTCTGAGGAGGAGGCTGGGGTGCATCTTCTTCTTCTTCTTCTTCAGCAACCTCTTGAGGTTCAGCATATACAACTCTCTTCCTTTTGGAAGTCTTCTTCACCTTGCTTGGAGCTGGCTCTTCCAAGTTGAGCTTCTTAGCAACTGCAGACTGCTTCACTTTGCTTGTGCCTTTCTTTGGCTGCTGCCCTTGGAGCTCTTTGGCAACCACTTGCCTCTTTGGCTTGGAGGTAACTTCCTCAGCAACAAAGTCGGAATCCTCATCATCAGACGTTCTCTTCTTCCTGGTTCTCGTAGCAGCAGGAGGCAGACCACTGGGGGTACTCCTCTCACCATCATCACTAGAGCTGCTAGCCTCAGGACTTGTACCTGCCTCTGGAATCTCAGCAAACGGTGATTCGGACCTGTTCTGGCTGTCACTGACATCTGACATGGCTGAAAGACCTGTGAATAGATAAGGTGTAGGCAGAGTAGAAGAGTTATCACAACTGCAGAAGTTTTTGCAAAAAAAAATGAGTTCAAAAACTTAGTTTTGAGTTTTCACAGAATGTATTTCGGTCAAACCAATTTCAAGTTTCGGTGTAACTGAAGTGTTCAACAGAACCTACACACCACTTTCGGTCAGACCGAAATGGGTTTCGGTCCTACCGAAAACTTAGGGTTTCACAGAAACTTTAATTCGGACATTCCGATTTTCACAACTCGGTCAGACCGAACTATGTAGTGTAATGGTCAGAGACCAAATCGGTCAGTCCGAGTTTCAGGAATCGGCTTCACCGAGATGCATTCCGTGGAAACCTAAACCTAAGAATTTTCCTCGAAACTAAACGATCTGAACAATGTATTGGGATCATATCAAACGTGGATTGAATCAGGGCAGTCCTATCATGCAAGAATCAGAAGTGGAGCATGAAAGGGATCGGGACACACCCTAACTTGGTGGTGTCCCTCTACGGCGGCAACGGCGGAGAAGATTACCGTTGACGGCGGCGGAGACCTGCGGCGAGGGCGCACAGGCGACGATCCTTAGATCAGGGCGACGGCAGCAGGGGTCTTGGAGGGCGAACGGTTTGAAAGGAATAGATCGCGCGCAGCCCTCAGTATATATAACCCCGTGCTGTCGGTGGGACCGAGTTGAAAAACTCGGTGTCACCGAGATGCATAATTGCAGTGCAGTTACGCATATCGGTCAGACCGAGATTTTGAACTCGGTTTCACCGAGATGAAACCTAGATCAATCTAAGTGTTTCGGTTGGACCGAGATTGAGAAACCGGTCAGACCGAAATGGACTTAGAAGGTTTTGGAAGTCAGCCTTAGACGAATCGGTGGTTCCGAGTGCTCCTCACTCGGACTGTCCGAAAAAGACTTGTTCAAAGTTGTGATATGAGCATGAAAAGAATTTTTGAGACAAGAAAGCATAGATAGCTAGGGAAGGTGCTTAGGCATTCTTGTCCATCCATTTGGCCAGAAGAAGAAACCAAAACAATCAAAACCACAAATGGATGTCCTTGAATGGATAAAATCATGCATTCAACATGCTCACACAATAAGATAGCAAATGAAATATGTGTCAAACATGCACAACCAATCACTCTAGCTACTAGCACACAATTTGTCGATGACTAGGTCATCTATATATGAGTATGTTGACTTAGGAGTCAAATGAGAACATTTGATCATAGGTCATACTCATCGTTTAAGCACAAGTGGGGTTACCACTTTTACATAAAGCATTTATGTGTTCACATCATTAGAAGATGCTTTAGCTCATTTTTTAGAGCAAGGCTCCCCCTAGATGTGAGAACCCCTTTTAAAGGATCAAACTAACCTTGGGTTGTCGTAGAAGACTTCATGTAGATGTTGAAGACGTGGATGCTCAATGTTGATGTAGATCATCATGAGTTAGGAGCAATCCTTTGAATTAGGGCACTTTCAATACCTACATGGGTTAGTCCCACAAGGAACAAACAAGAATATCCATAGACATAGAGTGAAGTACACAAAAGATGATGTCCATGAAAGCAATGATTACCTTGTCCCTTGACTTACCAACAAGAGGGTTTGTGACTCCATGAACAAGTGCATGATGTGGAAGTTGATTGCACAAGTTCTTGCCAAAATGAATATGAGTGAAGTTTGTTGGCGGAGTCACCCTCAAGAACCTACTAGTTCTTCTTCTTTGGGATCCACATCATCTTGATGGGAATCCTTGGTGTTGTAGTTGAGCTTGACGAAGTAGAACTTGATGTGTCCTTGGGAACCCACTTGACCATGGCTTGGGGTGCTTCAATGAATGCATCAATCTCCTCTTGAAGCTTGTCCTTGGCCTTTAGCTTGTGGTCTTGTGGTGGAAGGTCATCTTGAGCTTGTTCCACATTGGAAGAAGTAGGATCATACTTCTCCTTTTGTGAGACAAACTGTGGAGTAGGGTATTGACCTTCATCCCACTCAACACCTTTGGCGTTGAACTTTCGCTCAAAACCAATCCCTTGATTCTTCCGGTGTCTTCCTTGTTTGCGAACAATCTCCTCAAAGTTCTTGCTTCCGGCAAGACTCTTGTAGACACCTTTCTCTATGATTTCCTTCAATAAGCTATTTTCTTGCTCAAGTGTAACTTGGCTTGAAACATTGTTAGTGGAATCAAGAGAACTACTAGAAGTAACAACATTTGATTTAACATTGTTATTGTTACTACTAGAGGAAGAATTTTTCTTATGCTTGTCATGCTTAGTCTTAATAGGTGGCAAGAAATTAGACAAGAGAAGTCGTTTGGCAAGATATGAAGAACTCTTCTTTCGAAGATCGTCATTGATCGCTTTTAGAAACTCATGTTCTTGCTCTAGAGTGAGCTTCTCGAAGCGTAGCTTCTCATGAGATCTTAGGAGCTCTCTATGATCTTCTTGAGTTGTTTCATGAGCTAACTTAAGAGTGTTTAGTTCTTTAGTTAGACGCTCAATCTCCTTCATAGCATTGTCATTCGACTCTTCTCGACTATAAAGACTACTAGCATTTTCATCATTACTAAGCTCACTAGATTTATCGTGCAAGAGCTCATCTTCACCAAGTAAGTCATCCTCATCACTATCAAAGTCAATGAATTCAGGGTGTGTTACCTTGGGGCCTTTAGCCATGAAGCATCTTCCAATTCCCTCATTTGGTGAATCAAATAAGTCGTAGGGGTTGGAGTTGGAGGATACGAGTGCAAGTCCGGCAACACCTTCATCTTGACTATAGTCGGAGTCGGAGTGATAGCTTCCATCGGATTGACTGTCAGAGTCGGAGCCGGAGACCCATTCACCAACATGAGCTTGATGTCTTCTTCTTGTGTAGCTCCTTGATGACTTGTCTTTCCTCTCCGAATCCTTGCTTCTCCGAGAAGGTCTTCGTTCATAACGATCATCTCTACTCCTTCTCTCTCTCCGAGGTGACTCATCTCTTGCTCTTCTTCTTGGAGATTCTTCTCTTCTCTTGTGGGGAGCCGTACACTCATTTGAGAAGTGTCCGGGTCGTCCACAATTGTAGCAGTTTCGATCACGACTAGAAGATCTCTTTCCATCATATGATCTAGACTTTGAGCTTCTTTCTTTGCCTCTATTCTTGTAGAACTTGTTGAAGTTCTTGACCATTAGGCTTATGTCTTCATTGGAAATTTGCTTGTCACTTGAGGTGGTAGGAGTATCACTTGTAGCTTTGTAAGCACCACTTGACTTGTTGTGAAGCTCTTCCTTATCCTTAAGTGTCATCTCATGAGCAACAATCCTTCCAATGACTTCAGTTGGCTTGAGAGTCTTGTAGTTTGGCATCATTTGGATCAAAGTGCACACGGTGTCATACTTTCCATCCAAAGCTCTGAGAATCTTCTTAATGATGAATCGGTCGGTCATTTCTTCGCTTCCTAAGCCTGCAATCTCATTTGTGATGAGAGCAAGCCTAGAGTACATTTCAGCGACTCCTTCACCATCCTTCATCTTGAACTTGTCAAGTTGACCTTGAAGAATATCTAGCTTTGATTCCTTAACAGATTCAGTACCCTCGTGCATTTCAACCAAAGTATCCCAAATCTCTTTAGCATTCTCAAGACGGCTGATTTTGTTGAACTCTTCGGGACACAAGGCATTGAATAGAATGTCACAAGCTTGAGCATTGTTTTGCAACATCTTCAATTCTTCGGGTGTAGCTTCGCGATCCGGAACTTTTCCATCTTCAAAGAAGTCACCTTGCATACCAACACAAATAATGCCCCATGCGGCTGGGTTATGACCAAGAATATGCATTTTCATTTTATGCTTCCAACTTGCAAAATTTGTACCATCAAAGTAAGGACCTCTACGATAATTACCCTCACTAGACGCCATACTCTCCTAGGTTGTGAAACCAAGCTTATGGAGTCCAATGCAATGGAAACCAAGGCAATGGAGACCAAAGCTCTGATACCACTTGTAGGATCGAAAGTAAGTCTAGAGGGGGGGTGATTAGACTACTTGACAAAATAAAAAATCTGCCTTTAGATCATGCACTGTTTTTGGCAGTTTCACAATTAAGATCAATTCAAGTAACACCCTACACATGCAATTCTAGAGTATATGCAGCGGAAAGTAAATTGCACATGTAAAAGAGAGGTGGAGAAGATCAAACGCAGTTTGGTGACACGGAGATTTTTGTCGTGGTTCCGATAGGTGGTGCTATCGTACATCCACGTTGATGGAGACTTCAACCCACGGAGGGTAACGGCTGCGCGAGTCCACGGAGGGCTCCACCCACGAAGGGTCCACGAAGAAGCAACCTTGTCTATTCCATCACGGCCTACGCCCACGGAGGACTAGCCTTACTCGGGATAGATCTTCACGAAGTAGGCGATCTCCTTGCCCTTACAAACTTCTTGGTTCAACTCCACATCACGACGGAGGCTCCCAAGCGACACCTAACCAATCTAGGAGGCACCACCCCCCAAAAGGTAATAGACGGTGTTGATGGTGATGAACTCCTTGCTCTTGTGCTTCAAGTGATAAACTCCCCAACACTCAACTCTCCTCACTGATATGGCTGTGGTGGAAGAAAGATTTGAGTGGAAAGTAAATTGCACATGTAAAAGAGAGGTGGAGAAGATCAAACGCAGTTTGGTGACACGGAGATTTTTGTCGTGGTTCCGATAGGTGGTGCTATCGTACATCCACGTTGATGGAGACTTCAACCCACGGAGGGTAACGGCTGCGCGAGTCCACGGAGGGCTCCACCCACGAAGGGTCCACGAAGAAGCAACCTTGTCTATTCCATCACGGCCTACGCCCACGGAGGACTAGCCTTACTCGGGGTAGATCTTCGCGAAGTAGGCGATCTCCTTGCCCTTACAAACTTCTTGGTTCAACTCCACATCACGACGGAGGCTCCCAAGCGACACCTAACCAATCTAGGAGGCACCACCCCCCAAAAGGTAATAGACGGTGTTGATGGTGATGAACTCCTTGCTCTTGTGCTTCAAGTGATAAACTCCCCAACACTCAACTCTCCTCACTGATATGGCTGTGGTGGAAGGAAGATTTGAGTGGAAAGCAACTTGGGAAGGCTAGAGATCAAGTTTCATATGGTAGGAATGGAATGGCTTGATCTCAACACAAGGGTAGGTGGTTCACTTCTCAGAAAGTGTATGATAGAAGTGGTGGTACTTTCTGATGGCTCTCCTCACGAATGAGGAGGGGGTGGAGGGGTATATATAGCCTCCACACAAAATCCAACCGTTACACACACATTTGACCAATCTCGGTCAGACCGAAGTGAAAACTCGGTTAGACCGAAAGTTCAAATATAGTGAACGTTGGGATTTTCGGTGGGACCGAAAATACCATCTCGGTGAGACCGAAGTGAGTCAAAGGTTAGGGTTTGCCATCTCGGTGAGACCGAAAATATAAACTCGGATATTCCGAATTTATGTCAACTAACCACAGAAGGTTGGCAGCCCTTTTTCGGTGGGACCGAAACTCAGAATCGGTTTGACCGAGAAGCTAGGGTTTGGAGAAACAACTGAAGTGGTTCATCTCGGTGGGACTGAGTTGGAGAAATCGGTGTGACCGAGATGTTAGGGTTTGTAGAAATAACTTCATCTCGGTGGGACTGAGTTGGTTTGACCGAGATTACTTATGGGTGTGTGTTAAGTAGTGAATAGTGCTGATAGTTGAGGGAGTTAGATCACCAAGCACTTGAGCAACAAGAACATTAACACAACCTCATCCCCTTTTAATAATATTGGCTTTTCCTATGGACTCAATGTGATCTTTGATCACTAAACCATAAATAGAGTCTTGAGCTTTTGCCAATGCTTGTCTTAGCATTTTGAGGGGTCCACTTCTTCAGACATTTCCATACCCACATCATCGAACTTTTCTGAAATGATTCTCAAGAGAATATTAGTTCAATGATATATATGTTGTTATTAATTACCAAAACCACCCGGGGATTAGTTGCACTTTCAGCCACCCAGCCGGCTTTTATGCCGGAGAACTGCTCTTCCTGCTCTTCGGATGCCATCAAAAGAGTGGAGAAAATTGTGGAAGGAGGAGACGGGAAGGGTGAACTTGATGTTGCGATTTTTGCTCGACGTCTGGCCTCGTTTAAATAGAGGATGGATGGGAGGAGCTTGCCTGGCGTTGCGTTTAATGCGGACCTGATTGTGAACTGACGTGTGGCCGGAGTAGGTTCCTCGGCTTCCACGCGCGTTCAATGTAGGCGTTTGACGAGGAGGCGTGTTCAGCTGGGCGTGCAGCGGGCGGCGCCTTCGGCCGACGCCGCTTCACTGGCAGGGGCAGTGAGAGGTCACATCCGCCCTGGGCCACCTTCCATGTGGAGTGGTGCGCTCTACAGTGGCATGAATGCGGGTAACTGGCGTCGGGCGGGAAGCGCGCTGGAGGGATGAGTTTTTTTGGCAGGCCAGAGTGGTCAGAAGCGGGCTTGGGATCGGTCCGAACTCCCACAAACCTTCCTCGCGCTTGTCTCTGGTTTGCGGGAGAGAACATGCCCAGACCGCTCCGTGGATCGATACAACCCGCATTGAACGGCTTCCATGGTCAGGACAACGTGCTCCGAACGATTGCGTGAGGTTTAAGGGTCGACGTTGGAGATGCCTTAACCTTACTTGAGAAACTGAGGCAGTCAACCGATAGAGGACCAGTTATGATCAATAACTCTATGAGCCGACACATGAAACATAAACAAGCCCTTAACTCTTCCTTAGTATGCGAGTCCAGGCTAATATGTGTTTCTTGTTTTACGTTGAGAGGGTAAAGTAAGTACATATACATCCACACCAAAGCAGTTTTTCGGGTTGCAATTTCAAAAGAGAATTGTATGTTTTGCAGTAATGAAGCCTGTCGTTTCTATGGCTTGGCGCAACAACAATCTTTTGAAAGAATATCCAGTGAAAACTAAGTAAATACCATGTTGAAACGGTTAAAAGACACTTTAAAAAAATGTGTCACATGCTTCAGATGTTTTACAAACACATGTAAGGTTTCAAATTCAAATTTAATTCACTTGGGAGCTAAAAAAATCGTCATCAATCCCAACAATTTCACATGTTTTTCATTTGTGGGTTGCTTAGCACAAAAGCGAGTTGAATTAGAAACTGAAATCTAACATGTTGTGTTAAAACGTCTCATCCCCAATACCTTCATTTTTAGAATTTTTGAAACATGACTATCACTTGGTTTTCACCGGATACTTTCTCGATGTTTTGCCGTATTCTAGGGGGAACTGTACTCTTTTTACATTTAGATATTATTAACACGTGATGGACAAGACTTCAACCCAACAAGATAAGGTCGTTTTGTCTCTCCCATTGGCTGGCTCCAGTTAGGTGTCTTTTACTACTCCCTCTGTTCACTTTTGTAAGTCCTTTAGGACAGCTGAAATTGAACTGTTTTAGATGTTGTCTTAAATGTCTAAATGGTCTTACAAAAATGAACGGAGGGAGTATCAAACTTTTTACACGAAACATCAGCACTACTAGTACTATATTACTGACAATGGCCCAGATCGTTTTCATTGTCGTTGAGAACACAAAAGGTATCAGAGGTGCCTGCTTACCTAGGCATAACCTTTTTCTGAAAATGACCTACTTAGGTACAATCACCAAGAAAGAAATATCGGCCGAGCATCCCTTCAGGGCAGGGCAATACAGCATGACATCTTTGGGAGAAAGGAATATCTCTTGCAATTGCGGGGTAAAAATGTAAACACCTGATCCAAATATCTTAATTTCTCTGTGTATTTCTAACATAGTTAATCACATACACGAACTGTGCCTCGACACCCATCTATATGATACTCCCTCCGTCCGGAAATACTTGTCATCAAAATGCATAAAAAGGGATGTATCTAGATGTATTTTAGTTCTAAATATACCCCTTTTTGTCCATTTTGATGACAAGTATTTTTGGACGGAGGGAGTAGCATGCACAAACATTATATCCCTAGGGATGCATGTGCGCGTGCAAACTTATAAACACACATATACCTTATCTATATGCACGCACACATGCAAACTCTAGCTCTATGAACACCTTCAAAAGACTTAAGTCAACAAGTAATAAAATTGAAACTAAAAGAATATCATAGAAAAGTCTGAAATAATTCCGAAAAAATATGCGAACACGTGTGTCAAGTTTTAGACTTCAAACATGATGGGCTGATCTCACCATGCTTAGTTCGGCATTTGTAGAAAGAAGTGCCGTCACCTGGTAATCTAAACACGTGGTACTAAACTACTTCCGTCGTTTCAAAATAGATGACCCAACTTTGTACTAACTTTACATCTATTTTGGAACGGAATGAGTAGTACTTAGCGCCTTATATTATGGGACGGAAGTAGTATGATTTTATACAACAATAGCGATATTTAAAGTTAATTAGTGCAATTTGCATAACAAAACAAATTGTATCTTAATTCGCATGGTTGAAAACAAGGAGTAGTCCTTAATATACTTTTGAAATCAACGAAACTTTGTCGAGCAAGCGAAATCAACGCAGCCTGATTGACTTGATTAACGTGTCAACATTACTTTTTTTTTTGAGGGGAACGTGTCAACATTACTGATACGTACTTTCGTCAAAACAAAACAAATTAGCACGAGCAGATAAGCATCAAGCCAGCAGCCAGAAAATGCATGCAGACAAAAAAAAAATACTTCTACTACTGGTGATCAAGAGAAAACTCCGGGTGCACGTATGACAATTACTATACTTCCGGCAGCTCGCCAGTTTAGCCGTACTCTCGCTGACCGCCGGGCCCACCAAATCCACCCCCAATCACCGATCCCCTGTTCCGCTAAGCCCACCCGGGCACGCCCACGCCCGCCCCCACGTACGTGCACGCGGCCACAAAGACCACCCGACCACCACCACCTCCCCCTCCCTCCGGTCGCCTCCGGCCCCCCCTCCCCCCGCCCCGCCGCGCGGCCCGACAGCCCCCTCCCTGGCGCCCATGGCGGCCGCGGAGGTGTACTCGCCGACCGCGGCGGCGGCGGCGCAGCACCAGCAGCGCGGGAAGGCGGCGACGCAGGCGTGGCAGGCGGTCGTGGGCTGGATCGGCTTCCTCCTCCAGGTCCTGCTCCAGATCCTCCGCGGCACGCCCTCCTGCGCCCAGCTCCTCTCCTTCGTCGGCTTCCGCTACCCGCTCCTCTCCGCGACGGCCGCCCCCGACCAGCCGTCGCCGGAGGTGGCCTTCATGCCGCTGCGCTCCGAGATCCCGGCCGACGCCGCCCCCGTCCCGGCGCCCCCGCCTGAGCCCCTCGAGCGCCTCACGGTACGGAAGATTCGGTTTTTGATTGGGTTCCTTGGAGCTATCCGGTGTTCTGCGCAGGGGGGATAGATACTTTGGAAGGAGACGGATTCCATTTCCGATAGGAAGTGGATGTAGGAGGAGTGTCTCCATCCAATTGCCGTCCATTTCTGTCTTCGGGCTGGTGAATTTGGGATTTGGCGGAGGGGTTGGTCTGAGCTAATTGGGTGTTCTGCCTGGTTAATTCACTTAGCTTTGATTGATATGTTTTACTTGCTGCGGAATTAGTATGTTTGCTATAGAGCAGGCCATTTCGGGGTGTTGGGTGGTAAAAAATCGGCGTCTCCGATTACGAGCACCTAGAGTCACTTGTGTTGCAAATCCAAAACAAAAGCTTAGTTGGTGTTTGTAGCCACTTCAATCCCAAAACAAGGGCTTATTGATTTATCAGCCAACAACTGCATTAATCTCATCTCTATACAAAGGCTGGTTTAGAGAATTTACATGATCCTGGTGTTGCTACCTTTACTGGATCAAATATTTAATTAGGCAATATATTGTTTCTGATCACTGATCTTGTAGTCAATTTGTGGGAGATCATTTCCGAGAAACTTCTTGTCGCTGCTGTTATTTGAGGAGATATCTGAGCCTGCCCCTCAATACTGGCAGCGTGATTGGATATGAATTATGATATTACGCATTTGGTCATGATAGATGAATCGGCATGTGTGCTGTTTTACGGGCACATATACTCATAACAGGGTTTCTTATAAGCATACTGTATTTAGTATGATGAGCTTATGGCTTCCCACAAAATAGAATCAACTGAATTAATATTTGTGTTAAAACTAAATCCAAGCCACATTTAGTGTGAAGTCAGCCCTAACGATTCTGCTATAGACTCATTCATTATCTCTGAACAAATATGGACTACCTTTTCAGGTAGTGCTTGACTTGGACGAGACTTTAGTTTCTGCGTATGAATCATCTGGACTTCCTCCTATTGTGCGCACCCAAGCTGTTGAAGCTGGATTACATTGCTTTGACATGGAGTGCATATCAACTGATAAGGTACCAAACTTCTGCTCTTGCTACTTTATTGTGTTATCCTTTTAATCATTACTGATAAAGGAATTTTTTCTGGTGTGAGCTGTAAAGGATGTTGAAGGAAAACAAAAGGTGAATCATGTTACTGTCTTTGAACGTCCTGGTCTGCATGAGTTCTTGCAGAAAACTAGTGAATTCGCAGATCTTATCCTCTTTACAGCGGGTTTGGAAGGTATGGTGGCTGCTAATATTTTATTCATCTCTCTCGTCACATGATCCCAATCAGCTTCGTCACCATACCTGTCCAAATTTCTTCTCAGGTTATGCAAGACCTTTAGTGGACATAATAGATGCTCACAATAGGTTCAAACTCCGTCTCTATCGTCCATCAACTGTTACTACGTAAGTGTTGCAGAAACTTCCCCATAGGATACAAGTGATTTTGTAACATCGTGTTGCTGCTGCTGCATCTTGATGTTACCCATCATTACTTTGCTTTCTGTGATGTGTACACAACTAATCAGTTGAATGTTACATGCAAACAAGCAGTTCTTTAGGTGGAAAAGCACATGTAGTTTTTTTATAATTTGTATGAGTTCAATACTAGAGATTGGTCGTTTCCCATCAATTTGAGTGACAAACTGACAATATTAACACAATCCTTTCTTTTAATTAAGGCATGCTGCACCGAATGTACCATACAGTGGGTGATTACTGAAAAGTTAGAGCGAAGATGGTAATCTGCAGTGTTTGAGTAGTGTATAAGGATTAGAGCGACAGCGGTATCTACAGTCTGCACTGTTGGGGGG
>LR738711.1:811479048-811497390 GCA_902687465.1 Secale cereale | reverse complement strand
GACCCTGGATCTCTGTGGTGCAATGCCTGCCATGAAGGGTGCCGCACTGCAAAGGCAGGGCGGCCAGAATACAAGGGATTTACTGTCTCTTCTTCATGGTCCATCCATACCCTTCGTCATGCCTTATATCACCAAATTTAGAGAAAGAAGAAAGAAACCGCTCATCAACTCTGCTTGCATACAAGGCATGTCCCTGTGCTAGTCTTTAGTAATGAATCGATGGTCCTTTCTTCGGCTCTGCATGCATAATTTGCTCATGCATGTATTTTTCACATAATACTTGTTTGGAGTAAGACTGGCTGATAGTGCATATAATACTTGTTGGCCAATAACCTAAAGCAACGCAGTAGCGAGCCAGTTCATTTTCTGATATCAGTGGGGCTGTACAACAATTTCAGGGAATACAGAGAGCATGTGAAAGATCTTTCTTGCCTGTCAAAAGGATTCAGCAGAATCGTCATTGTCGACAACAATCCGTTCAGCTTCATCCTGCAGCCTTTAAATGGAATACCCTGTGTTCCGTTTTCAGCTGGACAACACTCAGACGATCAAGTAACTGATAATGGGCACCAGTCATTCAATGGTTCTGGTCCTCTAATTTGTACATGTTCATTGATTGATTTTTTTGTGTGCTGTTTTTCAGCTGATGGAGGTTATCTTCCCGCTCCTGAAGCATCTCTCTGTCCAGAGAGATGTGAGGCCAGCCTTGTACGAAAGGTTTCATATGCCAGAATGGTTCCAAAAGCATGGGATCCCTCGAACTGATCAGGCCTCGTAAGAATTGTTTAGGTGGAGGAGAAGAATCAAGTGCCTGCCACGCCATATGTCCCTTATTAGGGGGAGAGCACTTGTACATTATTATTTATATTCATTTTTAGATTCTCTTCCCTGATATAAGATCATGTCATTGTTCATACGGGATTGCCATGTCTGGAGGTAAAAGGAAATGTAATCTAGCAGAATGTCACATTTGTATTGGTGTCAACATCAATTGTTGTATATCACCTTTTGTTGTAAATTTGCTTGTTGATAGCTCATTTAATCTAATGCACAGTTCAAGGTCTATAGCTATGATGTCAAGAGGCTGCATTAGCTAACATTTAATCAAGGTTTCAGTCATAAATGTTTATGGAAATTCACAAACAAACAAACAAACAGATTTGTTCAGGGAATTTAACCAGCATTTTTTGCCAAAATCATGTGTTTATAAATCTAACCATCTGATATTTACATAGGCCCAAGACCATTAAGCATATAATTAAATCACTAAGGAATCACACAAGGCTGGATTTTTAAGCTTGCTGACACTCAAATGTTGTCAGAGTCTCTGAACTCTTCTTCCTTATCTGAGTTTCTGGACTTGAAAATCGCTGGAACTTCGTATCTGGCTGATAATCTGTGCCGCCTCATCAAACCTGTATGCTCTCTCATACACGCCGGCGGACACGAGGTAGAGCTCCCTCTTGTCGATGCTGGGGTCATGGCTAAGCTCGCCGACCAGCCGCTCCAGCGCCTCGAAGTCCTGCTGAGCGCCCAGCAAGCTGAGCATCTGGAAGTGCACCCTGTCCGAGAACACGCAGCCTTCCTCCCTCAGCGCCCGGTACAGCCCCGCGGCCTTGTCGAACTCCTTGAGCTTCCCGTAGGCGTTCATGGTGACCGCGATCGTCTCCGAGTCCGGCAGGTGGCCCAGCTTCCTCATCTCGTCGAACACCTCCACCACGCTCCGGTGCCGCCGGTTCTTCGCGAACAGCGCCATCATCGCCCTGTGCACCGACGGGTCCTTGACCTCGCCGGTGTGCACCGCGCGGCGGAACAGCCACGCGGCCTCCTCCACCCGCCCGGCGCTGGCCAGGATCTTCATGGCCGTCTCCTTGGGGATGGCCTGGTCCGGGTCTCTGAGCTCGCGCAGCAGTCGCTTGGACTGCGAGACGAGCCCGGCGCGCTCGTACGCGACCACCATCGTCTGGTACAGCACCGGGTCCATCTCCGTGCCGGACTCCCGCAGCTTCTCGAAGAGCTTGGCGGCGCGGTCCAGCTTCCCGGCCTTCACCCAGATGGACAGGACGGTGGAGTAGGTGACGGCGTTGGGCTGGATGCCGCTGGCCTGCATTTGCTGTACCAGGCTCCCGGCCTTGTCGTCCTCCAGCGCCTTGCCGTGGATGGCGATCATGGTGTTGTACGTCACCACGTTGGGCCTGACGGCGCCGCCGTTGCTGGCGCCGTCGGAGGCGGCGCTGCACATGAGCCCGAACAGGTGGACCGCCTCCCCGAACAGCCCGGCGTCGCCGTACACGCGGAGCATGGTGTTGTACGTGACGACGCTCGGCGGCACCCCGGCCCGGCGCATGGACCAGAAGAGCCGGTCGGCGTCGCGCGCGAGGTCCAGCTGCCCGTACGCGTTGAGCACGATGTTGAAGACGGAGAGGTCGGGCTTGACGCGCGCCACAGCGCGCATGTGCGAGAAGAGCGAGACCGCCGCGAGGTGCCGGCCGCGGCGCGCGAGCGCGGCGAGGACCGGGGCGTAGGACTCGGCGTCGGGGGCCACGCCGTCGGCGGGGACGTCGTGGAGCAGAAGGCGCTTGGCGTCGCGGAGCAGGTCGGACTTGCAGTAGGCGGCGATGGCGGCGTTGTAGGCCTTGAGGTCGGGCCTGATCCCCGCGGCCCGGAGGCGGGAGAAGAGCGCGAGCGCCTTGGGCGCGTCGCCGGCGCGGAGGGCGAGGTGGATGAGGTTGGAGAAGAGCACGAGGTCCGGCGCCACGGCGTCGGCCTCCATGAGCGGTAGGAAGGTGAGCGCGTGGTCGAGGTGGCCCGCGCGGGTGAGCGCGGCGAGGAGCGTGGAGTAGGAGAAGCCGTCCGCGGCGACGCCCCTGGCGCGCATCTCGAGGAGGAGGCCCGAGGCGAGGCGGAGCTGGCCGGCGCGGGAGGCGGCGCGGAGCAGGAGGTTGTAGGGGACGAGGAGCGCCGACGAGGGGAGGTCGGGCGCGAGGAGGTCGAGCAGGGCGACGCCGCGGCGCGGGTCCGGGAGGCGGGAGAGGAGCGTGCAGAGGAGGCGCGGCGAGACGGGGCGGTGCGGCGAGAGCGTGGCGGCCAGGTCGGGGGCCGCGCGCGCGGCGGAGAGCGCCGCCACGAGGGCGGTGATGTCGGGGGCGTGGTCCTGGCGCTGGAGCTCTGCGGATTTGTGGCGGTGGAGGGGATGCGAGCTCGGGAGGTTGGGGTTTAGCCAGATGGACTTTGCGCTAGCGGCGGGGCCGCGCCGGTGCGGCGAGGGGGAAGGGAGGGCGGCGGCCGCTGCTGCCGTCGGCGGCATTGGTCTTGGCCGGGGTGCGGAAGGGAGCGGGAGTGGCGCGGCAGCCGGGAAACGGATAGGAGATTTTTTTGGCGCTGGCAGGGACGTTTGCGAGACGTATAGGGCTGGATTGGGACACTCGTCGGAGCAAAATGGCGCGATGGAGCGAAGTGGCAGCATTCAGAATTCAGAACTTGTGTCTGAGCGACAGGGAGACTGGCTGCGGCTTGACAATGGGAAGTGGATCCTTTAACATTAAGGAGGAAAGTCATCTAAGCTACAGTGCAATCTAGTGTAAAACAAAGAAGGAAAGTCAGGGTTACTGTAGCGAATACTGTATTTATCTACTGTAGCAGGTTATGTGCGTGGTTATTGTTCATGTAAATAAATTTAAAGTTAATTTTATTGCATCATAATTTTATTTGCATGTAATTTTTGTAAATGTATACAATAGATTTGTAATTTGTAAATTAATTCAAATCATTTTAGTCTTAATCATATGGATGTGGAGGAGGGAAGTTAGGGAATTGTAGTTTAGGTGATTTCTCTTCTTCATGTTAGAGGATCCACTTCCCCTATAAAGATCCATGTGTGTAGCATTTTCGTCCCCCCCGTCATCGCGGCCCCGCCTCCTAGTCCACGTCTATTTCGCCCCTCGCCAAGGAGGTCATTCTCACCGAAAGCGCATGTTATCTCCCAAAGGGGGGTAAATGGGAGATTTTTTAAAATCCGTCAAACTATGAAGAATTTGACGAAGATCGGAGTGAAGAAATAGAGACGCGAGGGAAACTAAGTCATGACGGAATTAGAGTACATGTGATCAGGATATATAAGAGTGTAGAACATGCAATCATACAACCAAACAAGCATGAAGAATATTAACTGAGGAAATGAAAATAGCGTGATGAAATTCTTCAGTTCAGATTCGTCTGAGCACAGATCACATCTCCTTCAGCAGCGGAATAAAATAAAGAAGAGTGATGAATTTGAAACCAATTTAGCTCGATGAAGACATATCAATTTGATAGACCAGTTCCAGTTGTTGCATCAACTATACGTCTGGTTGAGGCGGCTGAGTCGCAACTCAGAGGACACATAGTCCTCACCGCATTCTTCTTGAGCTAAGGTCATTTAGTCCTTGCCCAATCACTCGTGGTAAGTCTTCAAGGTAGGCTTCGAAAACCTTCACAGACTTGTTCACCGGCACACCACAATGACTCTTGGTGTACTCAGAACTTGACGTCTAACCGTCTGGAAGAATGACAGTCCTCAAAGATAACAGGCGTCGGATTACACAGATCAATCTCTTCAGTGATGCTCAATCACTTTGGCTCTATGGTTTTCCCCACTTAGGATTCTCTCAAAGTTGTCAGAGGATGGGTTGTTCTCAAATGACAAGTGTTCTCGGAGCAGCCAACCAACAAGTTGTAAGGGCATATTTCTCCCTAAGTAGTTTTGGTGATTGATGACAATGCTTTTGCGGTCTAATCGTGTGCACTGAGCTTTTCAGATATATCGCACCTAGGCGCAAGACGATTCAGTGCCCCTCGGAACCTATGGAAGACGGTGTTTCCTTTTGGTTCTTTTCAGTGGATTTGAGTCATAGGAAAGCCATACTATTAAGAGGGGGTCCGCTTCGGAAAGGTTTAGGTGGAATCAACACGTACACGACTATTTATTCGCACCACCTTTCCTTCGCTTCTCTGGAGCTCCGGCTGTTTTCCTTGTCATTACAAAAACAGTGGCATCATACTACTACCACTGCTGGGCATGCGGTAGTACCGCTCAAAGAACGCGGTAGTACTGCACGGCCCCACGATAGTACCGCTCCAGGGTTACGGTAGTACTGCGCCATGCGGTAGTACCGTACCATGGACACGGTAGTACCGTGTGACCGGCCCAGCGTCGTAACTACTACGGTAGTAGGCACGGAAGTAATTTTTTACTTCCGCGTCCTACGCAGTAGTATCGCTTCGTGCAAGCGGTAGTACCGTGTCGGGTTTTTGCAACGACCGTAACTCTGCGGAAGTAGTTGCGGACGTACTTTAATTAGTCCGCACTCCTCCTCGGCCAGTCTGACCCTGCCTTGCGGTAGTACCGCAAGGGCGTGCGGTAGTACCGCTCCGGCAGTACTACCGCCCGGTGTTTTAACGCAACAGGGGCTAGTTCTGGCTCGTACCGCGCCAGCGGTAGTACCGCACCCTATGCGGTAGTACCGTTGGGCCGTGCGGTAGTACCGCACTTTAAGTGCGGTAGTACCGTGCTCTGCGGGCAGAATTGAGGGATAACGGTTGGATTTTCCCTCCCACTATATATAGGGAGTCTTCTTCCCCAAGAAGACTCACCTCTTCATCCCCAAGCTCCATTGTTGCTCAAAGCTCCATTTCCGCCCGATCTCTCTCCCTAGCCAATCAAACTTGTTGATTTCCTAGGGATTGCTTGAGAATGCATCGACCTACACTTCCACCAAGAGAAATTTGATTCCCCCCACTAATCCCTTGCGGATCTTGTTACTCTTCGGTGTTTGAGCACCCTAGATGGTTGAGGTCACCTCGGAGCCATATTCCACTGTGGTGAAGCTTCATGGTGTCGTTGGGAGCCTCCAATTCGGTTGTGGAGATTGCCCCAACCTTGTTTGTAAAGGTTTGGTCACCGCAGAACCACTAGTGGAATCACGGCACCTCGCATTGTGTGAGGGCGTGAGGAGAATACGGTGTCCCTAGTGGCTTCTTGGGGAACATTGTGCCTCCACATCGCTCCAACGGAGACGTACTTCCTCTTAAAGGGAAGGAACTTCGGTAACACATCCTCGTCTTCACCGGCTCCACTTGTGGTTATTTATTTCCTTTACTTGTGCAAGCTTTCTTTGTATACCTTAGCTTGCTTGCTTGTGTGGTTGTTATTGTAGCTTCCTATAAGTTGTCCACCTAGTTGCATATCTAGACAACTTACTTTGTTGCTAAGTTTAATTTGGTTAAGAAAAGCTAAAAATTGTTAGTTGCCTATTCACCCCCCGTCTAGTCAACCATATCAATCCTTTCAATTGGTATCAGAGCCTCATCTCTTTATAAGGACTTTACCGTCCAAAGAGTATGGGTGACAACGTAGTCGAGACGGAGGGACACTCCGGTGGAACTCCGTCATTTCCTACGTCCGATGGGGGAACCGCGGTCTCTCGTGAGGAGTTCAATGTGGCAATGGACACATTGAAAGAATCACTAGCGACCGAGGTCAAAGGCATGTTTAAGGAATTACTTGAGGGACTCAAATTATCCACCTCACCGCTGGAAGTGGTTCATCCCGCTACCAATGTGTCGGAGGCTATTCCCGACAAGGGAGAAGCTAGTAGTGAGCAAGTCCCAGTTACTAAGATTGGGAGTGGGATTTTTGCCCACTCCGCTCCTCCTACCCACTATGGAGGACCCATTCCTACTCCGCATTTAAATTCCGTTGGTCCTCCTCCTAAGTTTGTGAAAAATTATGATTTTGCTACTTGGATGTTTCGCTTTAGACGTCATTTAAATCATTGTTCTACTAATCTTTGGAGAATCATTGAGCAAGGTTTCTACCCACATGATCCCGACAACTTAACTCCGAGAGAAGCTGTGGATCATCAATTCAACGAGTCCGTTCTTTGCATACTTCAAGATGCTATTCCTCCCGAAGACTTTGCACATCTTCAACCCTTCACCGTGGCCAAGGAAGCATGGGAGCATGTTGGTTCCATGTACAAGGGAAGCGCAAGCATTCAACGCTCAAACTATGAAGTTGTGCAAGATGAAGCCGATGAGTTTGCTACGATCGAAGATGAAGATCCCCGTGAAATTTATCGAAGATTAACCACTCTTGCGGTTTCACTTCGAGATCATGGGAGCAAGGACATGGATGACAATTGGATCAAGCGCAAGTTTCTCAAGGCCATGATGCCTTACCACAAGGCCATGTCCTCCGTCATTCGCCAAAGACCAGACTTCCACACTTTGTCATCAAGTGAAGTGTTGGATGAGTTCGTTGCCATGAGGATCTTGGACAAGACCGCCGACCATGCGGTTTTAAGAGCTCAACGATCAAAGAAGCCTAAACTTGCCTTGAAGGCCAAGGCTTGTGTGGAAGAAGAGGAGGAAGAGGACGACGATGAGAGTTGCCTCGAGGACACCAAATATGCCTATCATGAGCACATGGCTCTTGCTTCACGGCAATTTTGGGGCAACAAGAAGAACTCAAGGCCCAACTTCAACAAGAACAACTCAAGTGGCAACAAGGGCAAGCAAGGAGTGAGGACGTGCTACAACTGCAGGAATGTGAGCCACTTTGTTGTAGATTGCCCATATGAGAAAAGAGAAGAAAATGGAGGCAGGCTTATCCGAAAGGACAAGGCCAAGTCTTATCCCAACAAGAACAACCTCAACAAGAAGACCCCTCCCAAATGGTTGGTGGCCCAAGAAGAATATGTTGAGGATGATGATGATGATGATGAAGATGATGAGATGATCACTATGGCCACCATTGCTATTGCAACTACTCCACGCTCATCTCTCTTTGACTCACCAAATGAGAACATCACCGCCAAGTGCCTCATGGCTAAGGCCACCAACAAGGTAACTACCAACATCAACACTACCATCACCTCTAATCCTTCATTGGCGGATTGTGTTGATGAGAGTGAGGGGGCAGAGGAGGAAGAAAATGAATTTGAGTTGTTTATGAGTAAACTCAAGGGCAAACCCAAGAAGCACTTCGTTGCTCTCTTGGAACAACTCGGTGAGGCCAATGACATGATAGAGGCTCACGAGGAGACCATTTCTAAAATGGAAGGTCATAGTCGAGACTATGCCGATGAGATATCATATCTCTCTAATGCTCTAGAGGAAGAGCGTGGTATTCGTTTGGCTCTTGAGGAGTCACACAACGATGATCATGCTAAATTAAGGAAAGATCTCGATCATGCTTTAGTTGTCTCTCGAGTGATTAATTCCGAGAAGGCAAAGCTTGTGGTTGACCATGCTAGACTCAAGGAGGAGTTTGTTACGCTTGACAAGGCTCACAAGGCCTTGAAAGGTGTACATGATTCTCTCAAGGAGTCTCATGATCAACTTCAAGTTTCGCTAACCAAGGAGAAAGCTATCTTTCCTGGCATGGTGTTGATTGATAATGCAAATGCTACTAACCCATGTTGCGAGCATGTGCATCTTGTTGAAGAGAATGCCAAGTTGAAGAAGCAGCTTGAGAAAGGCCTTGTGTCATGTATACAAGGTGAGAAGAACCTCAACGATCTTTTGAGCAATCAAAAGGAAGTTGTGGCAAAGGAAGGAATTGGGTTTGCTCCCAAGCCCAAGAAGAAGAAGAACGACAAGACCAAGCAACCTCCTCCTCTCAAACAAACCTTTGTGAAAGAGGGAGAGGGTGCTTCTAAGAATAAGAACAATGTGAAAAGTGGTGGAGTCAAGAAAAACCCCGCCAAGCCATCAAACATAGCCGGCGACTTTAATTCTTCATATGTTTTATGTCGTGCTAGTGATGGTCATGTTTTTGATAAATTTGTTGGTTCTTCTTATGAGTATATTGAATGGTCTATTTGGGTTCCTAAGACCCTTGTTACTAACCTCAAAGGACCCATTACCAAATGGGTACCTAAATCCAAGCATTGATCTCATGTAAGTGTTTGCTTCCGGTGGGGGATCATGGTTGCTCGATAAGGGAGCCACAAATCATATGTCCGGAAGCAAAGACTTGGTGGTGGACATGCATCAAGGTTCATCCATGGAAACCAACGTCGAATGGGGTGATGCTTCATCTTCTAAGGTATTGGGGCTTGGCAAGGTTGTTGTTTCTCACGATCTCACGATCAAGAAAGTCATGCTTGTTGAGTCCCTTGCATACAACTTACTTTCTGTTCGTCAACTTGCACTCATGGGCTTTGCCACATTCTTTGATATTGATACCGTGGCCCTCTTGTGGAGCAAGACTCTTAAAGTAGCCTATGTTGGACATGTCGAGAACGGTCTCTATGTGGTTAACTTCTCGGAGCAACCCACTAAGACCGCGACATGCCTAATGGCTAAAGTTGATGTGGGATAGCTTTGGCATCGCCGGTTAGCCCATGTCAATATGAGATCTTTGCAAAGTCTTCTCAAGGGGGACCATGTTCGTGGACTAACAAATGTTAGCTTTACCAAAGATCGTGCTTGCAGTGCTTGTTTTGAAGGAAAGTTACATGAGACAGCTCACCCTCCCACGACTATCATCTACTCAAAAAGACCGTTAGAGCTCCTTCACATGGATCTCTTTGGGCCTCCATCCTTTGATAGTCTTGGGGGCAGAAAGTATTGCTTGGTGATTGTAGATGATTATTCAAGATACGCATGGGTATATTTCTTCAAGAAGAAGAGTGAGACCCAACAAACTGTCATCAACTTTGCAAATGAAGCTCAACGTCAACATGAGGCAAAGATCTTGATGATCCGAAGTGAGAACGGCACCGAGTTCAAGAACTACACCTTGGATGAGTTTCTTAGTGATGAGGGGATCAAACATCAATATGCCGCACCTTATACCCCTCAACAAAATGGTGTAGCAGAGAGAAAGAACCGGACATTGATGGACGCGGCAAGGACCATGATGGCAGAATTCAAGTCTGCATACAACTTTTGGGCCGAAGCCATCAACACCGCGTGCCATGCATCCAATCGGCTCTATCTCCGCAAAGGCTTGAACAAGACTCCGTATGATATTCTTACCGGTAACTAGCCCAATCTCAAGTACTTCCGGGTGTTCGGGTGTAAGTGTTTCATCCTCAAGAAAGGTGCTCGTTTGTCTAAATTTGAGTCTAGAGCTCATGAGGGCATATTTGTTGGTTATGCTACAAACTCTCATGCTTACCGTGTCCTCAACAAGTCCATTGGACTCATTGAGGAGACGTGTAACGTAGAGTTTGATGAGAATAACGGCTCCCAAGTGGAGCAAAGTGGTACTTGTGATGTAGGTGATGAAATTCCTCCTCAAGCCATAAGAAGAATGGGTGTTGGCTATATCCTACCCATTGAGGAACCCCTTGTGGCCGAAGGAGAAGGACAATGTTCCACACAAGTGGAACCATCATCAACCCAAGACCCACACGCTTCCAAAGAACAAAGTGAAGGCCCTCAATCGGACGAACAAGGCCAAGTGCAAGATCGATCACAAGATGGTGGTGAGCCACCAAATGATGCACAAGGCCAAGTTCTCTCCTCTGAGCAAGATCAAGTTCAAGAGGAATCTCAAGATCAAGATCAAGCTCTTGACGTCGCTCAAGACTATCAACTCAGTGCTCCTCAATTATCACTTGAAGAGCAATTGGAGCGTCGTGCTGCAAAAGTTGCCTCCAGGCTTGCTTCTAGAGAACATCACATGGATAATATTCTTGGAAGCATCACAAAGGGGGTAAGCACTCGCAGACAATTAACAAACTATTGTGCTCATCAAGCTTTTGTCTCTTGTGTTGAACCTCAAAAGGTCTATGAGGCGCTCGAAGACCCTGATTGGCTCAATGCCATGCATGAAGAACTCCATAACTTCGAGTGCAACAAAGTGTGGCTTCTGGTGCCAAGGCCAAAGGAGAACCATAATGTCATTGGAACCAAGTGGATCTTTAAGAACAAGCAGGATGCTCATGGCATTGTCATTCGCAACAAGGCACGTTTGGTGGCTCAAGGCTACTCCCAAGTCGAGGGTATCGACTACGGTGAAACCTTTGCCCCCGTTGCTCGCCTTGAATCTATTCGTTTGTTGCTTGCCTATGCTTCTCATCATAACTTTAAATTCCAACAAATGGATGTGAAAAGTGCGTTTCTTAATGGTCCTATTAATGAGTTGGTATATGTAAAACAACCCCCAGGGTTTGAGGATCCTAAGTTCCCCAATCATGTGTATCAACTCGATAAGGCACTCTATGGCCTTAAACAAGCCCCACGTGCGTGGTATGAGCATCTTATCGAGTTGTTGCAAGATCGTGGGTTTGAAATTGGGAAATCGACCCCACTCTTTTTACTAAGAAGGTCAAAGGGGAGTTGTTTGTATACCAACTATATGTTGATGATATTATCTTTGGTTCACCTAACAAAGCTTTCAATGATGAGTTTGCCGCACTCATGACCACGCATTTTGAGATGTACATGATGGGAGAGTTGAAGTACTTCCTTGGATTTGAGATTAAGCAAAGAAGAGAAGTAATCTTCATCAAACAAGCCAAGTACACTCAAGACATGCTCAAGAGGTTTAATCTAAGTGATTTCAAGCCGGCTACTACTCCAATGCCAACCAAGTGCCAACTTGACATTGATCCCAATGGTCAAGCGGTGGATCAAAAGGTATATCGTTCTATGATTGGTTCCTTGATTTACCTTTGTGCATCTAGAACGGATATTATGTTGAGTGTGGGAATCTGTGCACGGTTTCAAGCCTCACCTAAGGAAAGTCACTTTGTGGCAGTCAAGCGAATCTTTCGATATTTGGCTCATACCCCAAACTTTGGCTTATGGTACCCAAGAGGATCAAACTTCAACCTTTTAGGTTTCTCTGATTCGGATTGGGTGGGAGACAAAGTGGATAGGAAGTCCACGTCCGGAGGGTGCCAATTCCTTGGTTGCTCTCTGATAAGTTGGTCTTCCAAGAAGCAAAGTTGCGTGTCTCTCTCGTCCACCGAAGCGAAGTATGTGGCAGCTGGTAGTTGTTGTGCTCAACTTCTATGGATGAGGCAAACTTTAAAGGATTACAGTGTCACTTGTGACAAAGTGCCTCTTTGGTGTGACAATGAAAGTGCCATCAAGATTTCTCTCAACCCAGTGCAACACTTCAAGACGAAGCATATTGAGATTTGGTATCACTTCATCCGGGATCATATTTGGCGGGGAGAAATAGAGCTTCAGTATGTCAACACTCATGATAACCTTGCATATATCTTTACAAAGCCATTGGATGAAGCAAGATTTCGCGAGTTAAGGCATGAGCTAAATATCATAGATTTGAGAAATGTGGTTTGAAACCTTTCACACACTCCTCCCACTCAACATGATTATCTTGCCTAGGTGTAGGCATGGACATAGGGGGAGTATAGTTCTCTCAATGAACTCGTCCCCCCCGTTATGCATAAATCGATCAAGTCTTTATTGTTTGCCATGTTAGATGGTATGAGTGCTTCAAGACGAGTGTTGGTCATGGGCCCAAGGATAATTCTTTGCGGTGCCATACCAAATAACTCAAACATAGGTGGCTTCAGCCACCGACCTCCTTCAAGGAGGAGTGTCTCGTGTGTTCTTCCAGCAGTCTGTTGTCCTCCTTTCCTTTTTGCCATGTGTGTGCGCTCTTGCCCGCAGTTGCTTTGCTTAAGCCTTCTTGTCGAAACTTGCACTTTCTTGGGTGAGCGGTACTACTGTGAATAGTCACGGTACTACCGCAAGAGAGAATTCCAGTACTACCACAACCAGCACGACAGTAATTTTTTACTGCCGCTGGAGAGCGGTACTACCGCCCTACATGCGGTACTTCCGCCCGGGCGGTACTACCGCGATGACCGCGGTACTACCATGGTGGTTTGAACGACTGGGGGTTATAAGCGGGCAGGGGGAGTTCTAACTCCCCCATACCCTTTCATCTCGTCTCCCCCATGTCGCCTCTCTCTCTCTCAAGAACGGCGCCGGAGGACCTCGCCGGATCTCCGTCCCCGTCCACTCTCCTCGCATTCCGACCGGTGGGATCGTTCCCCACCTCGACCTCTTGCCATGGATGAAGGTTTCTCCTCAAAATCCCCTCTTCTTTTTGCCCTTGTGTTGTTTCTAGGTTTTGGGGAGATGCATGTTGTTCTTGTTGACCTTATCCATGGAAGAGTAGGGTGTAGGAGAGTTGTAGTGCAGTAGAAATGCGAGTAAGTAATACGTCCAAAACGTATCTATAATTTCTGCTTCCTCCATGCCTCTTTTGGGTGATATTGCTATGTTATTTATACACTTCCATACACTTTTGATCATATTTGGACTAACCTATTAACTCAGTGCACCCCAGTGCCAGTTTCTGTTTTTGGCTGTTTTTGTATTTCAGGTTTTCACATTATGAGAACTGCCAGGAAAAATCCAGAAAAATTATATAAAAAATCAGCGTTCCAGAAACTACCGTGCGCCCGAAGGACAGCCGGGGGGGGGGGGGCACCAGGGCTCTAGGCGCCCTAGCGGCGCCCCCCCTGGGCCGCGCCGGGGGGGCGCCTGGGCCCCCCGAGGCTCCTCCGATGCCCCCCTTTGGTATATATTTAAAGCGTGTCGAGGAAACCCTGATTCCGGACCCCTTTTCTCCAGACGCGATTCCGATCTCCGCCGCCATCGCCATCAAGCTTCGGGGGACCAGAATTCCTGCGCCGGCACCCTGCGGGGACGGGGAAGTGCCCCCGGATTCATCTCCATCGACGTTGCTTCCTCCCTCCATGATGCGGGAGTAGTTCCTCCTCGGGGCTGAGGTTCTTACCAGTAGCTATGTGGTCAATTCTCTCTCCCATGATGTGATCTTCGTTGTGATCATAGGCTATGTTAATATAGGGTGATCCCATGATATTTCCCCTTCCTCTATGTATCGGATTGATGTACTCACTTGTCTTTATCTAGTATAATCCCCGAGACCAAGGTGACAGCGGTCTATTAGACATGGATTAGAACAATATTTTCATGAGTGATTTCCTCTCTTGTGTGTTGATTGAAGATTGAGAGTCTCTTGGTGCTTGTCTTTGACTATCCTTTAGATATGTTGTGGTGATTGTGGGACTCTCTTTGGATGGCCGCGGTGACATTGGGAAATCCTTAGACTGAGAACTACGAACTTTGAGGTGTGCTTTTGTAGCCCTACATAATTCTCGTCCTCTCTTGACCACGAAGGAATGACCTCCGAATGCGTCCCCTTTGCATGTTTTATGGGAAATATCATGTGATTTGATTATGTTAATGTTGTTGGGAGTTGCCACTAGTGAAAGTATGAACCCTGGGCCTTGTTTCCACCATTGCAATACCATTTGTGCTCACGTTTACCACTTGTTTGCTTGCTGCACTTTTTATTACAGATTTATATTACTTTGTTTTGCCATCCATATCACTTGCCATTTAACATCTCTTCGCCGAACTAGTGCACCTATACATCTAACAAGTGTATTAGGTGTGTTGGGGACACAAGAGACTTCTTGTATCTTAGTTGCAGGGTTGCTTGAGAGAGACCATCTTCAATTTCTACTTCCCTGAGTTCGATAAACCTTAGGTCATCCACTTGAGGGAAATTGCTGCTGTCCTACAAACCTCTGCGCTTGGAGGCCCAACATAGTCTACAAGAGTAGAAGCGTGTGTAGACATCAAGCTATTTCTGGCGCCGTTGCCGGGGAGGTGAGCGCTTGAAGGTATATCTTTAGATCTTGCAATTAAATCTTTTTGTTTCTTGTTTTTATTTCACTAGTTATGCTTATGGACAACCTTGCTATTGGATCGTTGCTTGCGGGAAGACGCCCCACACCTGTGGTGGTTGCTCCTCCCCCTACTGAAATTGTGCCCTATAAAATACCAGCTGGTATTATCGATTATGTTTTGGCTAATCGTTATGCAGGAGACAAACATCCCGGTGAACACTTGCTATATCTGTCACAACTATGTTCATTATTTAAGCTTGCAGGTGTATCAAGGGAGTTTGTCATGAGGAAATTATTTGCCTTGTCACTGAAAGGAAAAGCATTGGAATGGTATAGGCTACTAGATGACTCTCACCTGCTGGATTGGGAAGAGATCCAGTCTCTCTTTTACTCCAAGTTTTATCCTCTTCATGAAGTCCATGAGAATATGAATTATATTTATAATTTCTATCCTCATGACGGAGAGAGCATAGCTCAAGCTTGGGGGAGACTGAAAACGTTAATGCTAAAATGTCCTAACCATGGGCTCCCCAAAGATGCTTATGTGGAGAGTAAGAGTACCTTTTTGCATGTGGATCATGGTAACAATGCTTTATGTGATGCTTATATTGTTGAGTTTATTCGTCATCCCACTGAAAATTATTATGAGAAGGGAACATATGCTTATAGATATTTCAATAATATTAAGTTCCCTCTCTTTATGTTGAAGGTTTTGAAGCTGCACTTGTTTTGTCTTCCTATGCTTATTGCTTTGTGCTTCAATGAATTATTCTATTGCAATATTCCTATGCATAGGAAGCATGTTAGGCTTAAATGTGTTTGGTATTTGCTTCTTGATGCTCTCTTTTGTTCTTGAACTCTTATTCCTACGAGAGCATCATTAAAGTCTTAAGCCTATCTTTATGGCTATAAAGAAAGAGCTCTAGGGAGACAACCCTTGTTATCTTTGCTTTCAGTTTGTTCTTTCAGTTTTTAGTGGTCTTGATGTTTGTTACTACTGTAGCAACATCATTGTATCTTTACTTTTCAGCTTTGTGCCAAGTGTAGCCTCTGATTGCAAGAAAGTTCAAAAGTTGTGACGTGCTGTCCAGAAAACAGATTCTGTCCTTGGACAGAAAAATTCGTATAAAATCACCAGATCATCTTTTTGGTCTGAATTTTTCGACAGCGTGCTCTATACAATTGGCTTTCGTGCGTCTGTTTTGAGTTTTTTGATTAGAGTTGCAGAAGTGCCCCGGAAAAATCATTTACTACCTGCTGTTCTGGTTTTCACAGATTCTGTCCTGTTTTGCCTTTCCTTCATTTTGCAAACCTAGAGCTTGCTTTTTCTTTGCAAAAACCTTTTGGCAATCTTGAGAAATAATAAAACTTCAAGAATATCTTTATTTCCAGCAAGGAACAATTATTTTATTATGGGTACTAACCTCGCTAATCAGATTATGATGAGTTATGTATGAAGGGAGTTTTCAAGTGTGCGAGGGAAGATGATAAAAAGATTCAGGAGTGTCAAACGCTCAAGCTTGGGGATGCCCCCATGCACCCCCAAGAAATATTCAAGGAGACTCAAGCATCTAAGCTTGGGGATGCCCCCGTGCATCCCCTTCTCCATCAACATTATCAGTTCGTCCTTCGTTCCACTATATTTTAATCACTTCATGTGTTATGTGCTATGCTTGGAGCGTCTTGTTTTAGTTTTCCTTTTAGTTTTCTTTAGCTTTTCATAACGAGTCGGAACTCAGCTTTCTTTATGTGGGAGAGAAACACGCTCCACTTCTACCTAGAACATAACATAGAATTTGCATGTCTATCTTTGCTGTGTGTGTTTTTTGTCTTTTAATAGCTACTATCATGCTTAGCTCTTAACTTTCATGCTTATCTTTTTAAAGAGCTTTTGTTTAGTTGGTTGCTTGAACTCTCTTTAGTTATCATGTTTATCTTATTAAGAGAGTTTGCTTCCGTTGCATTGGTTGATATGTCTATGATAAAGATGCTACGTGCATAATGGCGCTTAGTAGTTCATGTTTTCTTATGGTTAGTCTCAAATAGCTGGGGGGTTCCCAATGTGTTATTGGAGTACCAACATGATTTGTTTGCCTATGATGTGGTATGGTTTAGAAATATCTTCCTTCAAAGAATTTATTTTGATTGACTTGGCGTATGCTCACGCATATTTAAGACTGTAAAGAAAGTCTGTCAAGCCTTGATGATCTTTTGTTTCTGAGTAGCGATATAACTTCCATGCCTGATTCAATGTTGCTTTGTAGCTCTGCATGATTATGACCGTCATTGCTCTCTTAGTTGGTCGCTCCCAGTCTTTTGCTAACCTTCGCCTGTACTAAGCGGACTGACTGCTTGTGCATCCACATCATTTTAATCCAGTTATGCCATATGAGTCCACCATATCTTCCTACATGGTATTTACCTGCCATTCCTAACGGAGACTTGCATGTACCATCTTGAAATTATTCAAAGAAAAAGCATTCCTATTTTGTGCCTCTGTTTTAAGTTCATGAGGAAGTAGTAGTTAATTCATGATCTTTTTAAGTTGGACAAGCTTCACCCCGGGATTGCATGTATAATGTGCAAACCCATAATACGAGAAGGAACTGGCATTGAGTGCGCCCGGCTCAAAAAGATAATATAACAAACAAACCCTCCTTCACGCTTTGTTAATGAGAAATCAGAAAACTTTGGCAGTGATAAACAAAGGAGATTAAGAGGATGTGATCGTCCTCATTCGGGAGCCGTTCCTCGAAACTTGTCCATCTCAAGAAGTGATTGAGTTGTCTGCTAGCATTCGTTGACGAAACATGCATGATCTAAAAAAAATATTACCTCTGTTTTAAAACCAAGAGCTCTGGTACATGTTTTGTCTTTGTTTCCGACTACGGGTTTTCAACCTTGCCAACAAAAGCTACGGTTCGAGAGTCTCCACCTTCTTTTAAAAGCACCAACTACTGAGAGCATGATTGTCATTCTGAGTGTAATGTGCATTGTCCCAAAGTAGCATTGTCTTTTGCATGATTGTGATATCGTTTATTTTGAAATCATTGTATCTAGTCATCACTTAAACCTTGGAGGTGCGCCTGCATTTATATTTTGCTTCACTAAAGGGGGCAAGCCAGATATCACTTTATCATATTTGCACATCATGTTCATTACAAATCTATTTGATGTTTCAATATCATATTGTAAAACTTTCAGATCTTTGTGATTTTCTCATGAGGCAACTTAATTACTATAGATTCATTGTCTCAGTAAGCTTTTGTCATATGACTATGAAAAAGTCCTATATGGTTAATAGCATGTCACCACAGAAATTATTCTTGTTATCATTTACCTACTCGAGGCCGAGCAGGAATTAAGCTTGGGGATGTTGATACGTCCAAAACGTATCTATAATTTCTGCTTGCTCCATGCCTCTTTTGGGTGATATTGCTATGTTATTTATACACTTCCATACACTTTTGATCATATTTGGACTAACCTATTAACTTAGTGCACCCCAGTGCCAGTTTCTGTTTTCGGCTGTTTTTGTATTTCAGGTTTTCATATTACGAGAACTGCCAGGAAAAATCCAGAAAAATTATATAAAAAATCAGCGTTCCAGAAACTACCGTGCGCCCGAAGGACAGCCGGGGGGGGGGGG
>LR738711.1:811391411-811478956 GCA_902687465.1 Secale cereale | reverse complement strand
GGGGGGGGGGGGCACCAGGGCTCCAGGCGCCCTGGCGGCGCGCCCCCCCTGGGCCGCGCCGGGGAGGCGCCTGGGCCCCCCGAGGCTCCTCCGATGCCCCCCTTTGGCATATATTTAAAGCGTGTCGAGGAAACCCTGATTCCGGACCCCTTTTCTCCAGACGCGATTCCGATCTCCGCCGCCATCGCCATCAAGCTTCGGGGGACCAGAATTCCTGTGCCGGCACCCTGCCGGGACGGGGAAGTGCCCCCGGATTCATCTCCATCGACGTTGCTTCCTCCCTCCATGATGCGGGAGTAGTTCCTCCTCGGGGCTGAGGTTCTTACCAGTAGCTATGTGGTCAATTCTCTCTCCCATGATGTGATCTTCGTTGTGATCATAGGCTATGTTAATCTAGGGTGATCCCATGATATTTCCCCTTCCTCTATGTATTGGATTGATGTACTCACTTGTCTTTATCTAGTATAATCCCCGAGACCAAGGTGACAGCGGTCTATTGGACATGGATTAGAACAATATTTTCATGAGTGATTTCCTCTCTTGTGTGTTGATTGAAGATTGAGAGTCTCTTGGTGCTTGTCTTTGACTATCCTTTAGATATGTTGTGGTGATTGTGGGACTCTCTTTGGATGGCCGCGGTGACATTGGGAAATCCTTAGACTGAGAACTACGAACTTTGAGGTGTGCTTTTGTAGCCCTACATAATTCTCGTCCTCTCTTGACCACGAAGGAATGACCTCCGAATGCGTCCCCTTTGCATGTTTTATGGGAAATATCATGTGATTCGATTATGTTAATGTTGTTGGGAGTTGCCACTAGTGAAAGTATGAACCCTGGGCCTTGTTTCCACCATTGCAATACCATTTGTGCTCACGTTTACCACTTGTTTGCTTGCTGCACTTTTTATTACAGATTTATATTACTTTGTTTTGCCATCCATATCACTTGCCATTTAACATCTCTTCGCCGAACTAGTGCACCTATACATCTAACAAGTGTATTAGGTGTGTTGGGGACACAAGAGACTTCTTGTATCTTAGTTGCAGGGTTGCTTGAGAGAGACCATCTTCAACCTCTACTTCCCTGAGTTCGATAAACCTTAGGTCATCCACTTGAGGGAAATTGCTGCTGTCCTACAAACCTCTGCGCTTGGAGGCCCAACATAGTCTACAAGAGTAGAAGCGTGTGTAGACATCAGTAAGTATATTGCTACAAAGGAGTTGTGATCAGCCATAGTACCGTTCGCCTGTCCTACGCGTTCATTGTCCAGATCCGCTTTCGGATCTGACCCCGAGCGGGACTACCGCTGACTGACAGCGGTACTACCGCTCTGACGCGTCACGGTACTACCGCTCCTATGGCGCATTACTACCGTAATGGACGCGAAAGTAAAATTTTAGTACCACGTCTGGTGCGGTACTACCGTAACACTTCGGTGCGGTACTGCCGCCCCCTTGGCGTCACTAAAACTTTACTTCCGCAGCTTCGAACAGTACTACCGTTCGGTCCACACCTTCTTCGTAGCACATACATATTATCTTTTCTACATGTTTCCTGTGCTTTATTGTGGCTTTTGCATTGATTCTCTTTGTCTTTCTTTCGTGTTCTTGTGTTTGTGTCATAGGTGGTGGCTCCGGTTCCAATGTCCGTCGCTCGAATCCCAGCCGTGACACAGGGTCAAACCGTCTGCGTACCCAAAGTGATGTTCCCGAGGGCTCCAATGCCCTCCAACGCAGAACCAAGACCACATCCACCAAGAACAAGGAACCAACTATGAGCATGGACGAGATACCATCACATGAGTTCATTGCTAGGAGGAAGATCAATCCTTATGTAGATCCCCGGGCATAATTCCATGGAGATGAATTGTTCTGGACCAAGCAGCAGCATCGTATCTTCACAGAAGTACTCAAGAGCAAACACAACTTATATGTGGATGCACATTGGATCGACATGAATCAAATGAGGAAGGAGGAGCACCGGGCCTATTTTGTTGAGGCTCTAGATCTTGTGGAGCAGTTTGGCATTGAGCATATCATGTCATTTCAGATGGACTTTGACCAAGAAATTGTGGCACAGTTCTATGCTTCGGTTCACTTCCATCCTAAGGAGGAACACAACATGACTTGGATGACAAATGTACATAAGATGACTGCTACATGGAAGGACTTTATGGATCTGCTTCAGGTTGCTGATGAGGGGCCCCACACTCCTGTTGGAGCTCGCCCTCATGCCAATGAAGAATCTGCCAACAAGGACCGGTTGCTGCCTTTCTATGTGGAGAAGACGCTCGCTAATGGCAAGAAGACTTGGGTGATGAACCCCTTTCCGGATATCATGCATAGGATCTTCCGCAACTCATTGTTTCCTCGCATTGGGGACAAGGACAAGGTACATTCATACCTCGTGGACATGATGCTTATGTGTGAGGAGGCCCGCAGTGCTCAGACTCAACCACTTGATATCTCACATATCATGTGGTGTGAGCTCCGCTTTGCAATATTCACCCGCAAAGTGCCTATCTATGGTCCTTATCTGTTTTTGCTGATCTCCAAGACTTGGGAGAAGCTATATCCTGATGAAGAGTTTGAGGCCCCTCATTGGATTCGTCATGAGCATATCCGACTTCGCATCAAGAGTCGATGGGCTAACACTATTACCCGTGCAGAGGCTGCTGCAGCTAAGATGGATGAGGATGATGAGCAAGTTGAGGAGGAGGCGGCTGATGAGGATAGTTCTGGAGGGTATGCTCCCCCCTCATCTTAGCCCTCGTGGGCTAAAAGGCTGAAGAGCAAGATGAAGACTCTGTTTTGTATGCAGGCAAAGGGGCAATACAAGGCTCATGTGACTCAGAAGCAGGCTCGTCAGCGTGACAAGAAGATAATGAGGATCTTTGGTGAGGATGCGTCCAATGGGTCAGAGGAGATCATCACTCCAGAGGCTGAGTGGATTGCCAAACAGGGCTTCAAGTGGTCTGATTCCGAGGAGGAGCAGCAGGAGTCTGACGGAGCTCGTGACGACTGATCTCTTCCGCCTGAGCTACCACCTATGTCTTAGGTGTCCTCTTTCCCTTTGTGGTGTCTCGATGCCAAAGGGGGAGAGAGTGTAGGATTTGCGTCGTGTGCCGTGTTTTATTTGCTTTTCGTTGGTCGAACCTTATCTGTTTTCGTTGGTTTGTGTCGTGTGTGTGAGACCTTTCATATGGTGTGAGACATATGCACTCTACTCCTTATCTCGTTATATTATGTCTATGCTATCTTCTAGGTTGTGAGCGTTTGCTTCACTTGCCCTGTTTATATGTGCTCATGTTATCCTCCTTGCATCCATGCGTAGAGTCTTATTCTTTGTGGCAAGGAGTATGTTGTTTATAAAATATAGGGGGAGCGTTGATCCTAGTATGTGTGTTGTGCAATCCAAAGCATCTTCTTATGTGTGCACACATCTAGGGGGAGCTTACCTATATTTTATAACTATGTTGGGTTTGCTTACTATTCTGTTATATATATCTCTGTGCAAATCCCGTATTATCATCAATCCACCAAAAAGGGGGAGATTGTAAGGGCATATTTCTCCCTAAGTAGTTTTGGTGATTGATGACAATGCTTTTGCGGTCTAATCGTGTGCACTGAGCTTTTCAGATATATCACACCTAGGCACAAGACGATTCAGTGCCCCTCGGAACCTATGGAAGACGGTGTTTCCTTTTGGTTCTTTTAGGTGGATTTGAGTCATAGGAAAGCCGTACTATTAAGAGGGGGTCCGCTTCGGAAAGGTTTGGGTGGAATCAACACGTACACGACTTTTTATTCGCACCACCTTTCCTTCGCTTCTCTGGAGCTCTGGCTATTTTCCTTGTCGTTACAAAAATAGTGGCGTCCTACTACTACCACTGCTGGGCATGCGGTAGTACCGCTCAAAGAATGCGGTAGTACCGCACGGCCCCACGGTAGTACCGCTCCAGGGTTACGGTAGCACCGTACCATGGACACGGTAGTACCGTGTGACCGGCCCAGCGTCGTAACTAGTACGGTAGTAGGCGCGGGAGTATTTTTTACTTCCGCGTCCTACGCGGTAGTACCGCTTCGTGCAAGCGGTGGTACCGTGTCGGGTTTTTGCAACGATCGTAACTCTGCGGAAGTAGCTGCATGTGTATTTTAATTAGTCCGCACTCCTCCTCGGCCAGTATGACCCTGCCTTGCGGTAGTACCATAGGGACGTGTGGTAGTACCGCTCCGGTAGTACTACCGCCCGGTGTTTTAATGCAACAGGGGCTAGTTCTGGCTCGTACCGCACCCTGTGCGGTAGTACCGCTGGGCCGTGTGGTAGTACCGCACTTTAAGTGCGGTAGTACTGTGCTCTGCGGGCAGAATTGAGGGATAACGGTTGGATTTGCCATCCCACTATATATAGGGAGTCTTCTTCCCCAAGAAGACTCACCTCTTCCTCCCCAAGGTCCATTGTTGCTCAAAGCTCCATTTCCGCCCGATCTCTCTTCCTAGCCAATCAGACTTGTTGATTTCCTAGGGATTGCTTGAGAAGGCATCGTTCTACCCTTCCACCAAGAGAAATTTGATTCCCCCCACTAATCCCTTGTGGATCTTGTTACTCCTGGGTGTTTGAGCACCCTAGATGGTTGAGGTCACCTCAGAGCCATATTCCATTGTGGTGAAGCTTCGTGGTGTCGTTGGGAGCCTCCAATTCGGTTGTGGAGATTGCCCCAACCTTGTTTGTAAAGGTTTGGTCGCCGCCTTCAAGGGTACCACTAGTGGAATCACGGCACCTCGCATTGTGTGAGGGCGTGAGGAGAATACGGTGGCCCTAGTGGCTTCTTGGGGAGCATTGTGCCTCCACACCGCTCCAACGGAGACGTACTTCCTATCAAAGGGAAGGAACTTGGGGAACACATCCTCGTCTTCACCGGATCCACTTATGGTTATTTCTTTCCTTTACTTGTGCAAGCTTTCTTTGTATACCTTAGCTTGCTTGCTTGTGTGGTTGTTATTGTAGCTTCCTATAAGTTGTCCGCCTAGTTGCATATCTGGACAACCTACTTTGTTGCTAAGTTTAATTTGGTTAAGAAAAGCTAAAAATTGCTAGTTGCCTATTCACCCCCCTCTAGTCAACCATATCGATCCTTTCACAAGTGGTTGTGGGGGCGGTTATGTAACACCCTGGTGTAATGATGCTATAGTAACCCTTGAGGTTAAGATAATCATTTTGCTAAAACAATGCTTAATCACTTTGGTCATTGATACGTCTCCAACGTATCTATACTTTTTGATTGTTCCATGCTATTATATTATCCTTCTAGGATGTCTTATGGGCTTTATTATACACTTTTATATGATTTTTGGTACTAACCTATTAACCCAGAGCCCAGTGCCAGTTTCTGTTTTTCTCCTGTTTTAGGGTTTTACATAAAAGGAAAATCAAATGGAGTCCAATTGACGACCCAATTTTTTACAATTTTTTCTGGACCAAAAGAAGCCCCCGAAGCAAAAGAGTTGGGCCAGGAGAGCCACGGGCTGCCCTCGAGGGTGGGGCCCACGCCCTGGGCAGGGGGTGCGCCCCCCTATCTCGAGGACGACCCGTAGCTCCCCTACTTGGCCCCGACTCCAAAAATTCCTATAAATACTGAAACCTTCACAAATTAACCTAGATCGGGGGTTCCGCCGCCGAAAGCCTCTGTAGCCACCAAAAACCAATCTACAGCCGTTCTGGCACCCTGCCGGAGGGGGGGATCCCTCTCCGGTGGCTATCTTCATCATCCTGGCGCTCTCCATGACGAGGAGGGAGTAGTCCACCCTCGGGGCTGAGGGTATGTATCAGTAGCTATGTGTTTGATCTCTCTCTCTCATTTTCTTGAGATGTCACGATCTTGATGTATCGCGAGCTTTGTTATTCTAGTTGGATCTTCTTCTCCTCCTCTACTCTCTTGTAATGGATTCAGTTTTCCCTTTGAAGTTATCTTATCGGATCGAGTCTTTAAGGATTTGAGAACACTTGATGTATGTCTTGCACGTGCTTATCTGTGGTGACAATGGGATATCATGTGATCTACTTGATGTATGTTTTGGTGATCAACTTGCGGGTTCCGTGACCTTGGGAACCTATGCATAGGGGTTGGCACACGTTTTCGTCTTGACTTTCCGGTTGAAACTTTGGGTCACTCTTTGAAGTTCTATGTGTTAGTTGAATAGATGTTTATGAGATTGTGTGATGCATATCGTATAACCATGCCCACAGATACTTGTGGTGAAAATGGAGTATCTAGGTGACATTAGGGTTTTGGTTGATTTGTGTCTTAAGGTGTTATTCTAGTACGAACTCTATGATAGATTGAACGTTACGACGGACTCTTGAATAGATCGATCAGAAAGAATAGCTTTGAGGTGGTTTCGTACCCTACCATAATCTCTTCATTTGTTCTACGCTATTAGTGACTTTGGAGTGACTCTTTGTTGCATGTTGAGGGCTAGTAATATGATCCAATTATGTTATCCTTGTTGAGAGAACTTGCACTAGTGAAAGTATGAACCCTAGGCCTTGCCTACTATCATTGCAACACCGTTTATGCTCACGTTTACCACTTGCTACCTTGCTGTTTTATATTTTCAGTTTACAAAAACCTATATCTACCATCCATATTGCACTTGTATCACCATCTCTTCACCGAACTAGTGCACCTATACAATTTACCATTGTATTGGGTGTGTTGGGGACACAAGAGACTCTCTGTTATTTGGTTGCAGGGTTGCTTGAGAGAGACCATCTTCATCCTACACCTTCCACGGATTGATAAACCTTAGGTCATCCACTTGAGGGAAACTTGCTACTGTTCTACAAACCTCTGCACTTGGAGGCCCAACAACGTCTACAAGAAGAAGGGTGCGTAGTAGACATCAAGCTCTTTTCTGGCGCCGTTGCCGGGGAGGTTAGCGCTTGAAGGTATATCTTTAGATCTTGCAATCGAATCTTTTAGTTTCTTGTTTTATCACTAGTTTCGTTTATAAAAGAAAACTACAAAAAAATGGAATTAAGGTTACCTCTTATGATTTATCTTTTTAATATCTTTTGTGAAAATGATGGGAAGGAAAATTGTGCTCAAGTACTAGAAGAAGAATTACATAGAATGCTTGGCATAGAATATGTGCATGATGAGCATGATTGCAATGTTGTTAGTATGAATTCTTTGAATATCCAAGATGCTAATGATATGCAAAGGCCCAAGCTTGGGGAAGCTATGTTTGATGAAGATGATATTTTTAGTCCCCCAAGTTTTGATGAGCAAGTTTATTATGTTCAAAGCATGCCTCCTATTTATGATGATTATATTGATGAAAGTGGATTTGGAGAGGTCATGACTTTATTTAGTAATGAATCCACTATTTCGGAAGAGGTTCCAATTGATTATGAGAACAAAGTTGCTATCTATGATGATTATTGTGATGACTTGTATGCTATTAAGAATAATGATAACCATGAAACTTGTCATCATGATTTTAGTTTTCAATTGGACTATGCTTCACATGATAGTTATTTTGTTGAGTTTGCTCCCACTACTATGAATGAGAATAATTTTTCTTATGTGGAGAGTAATAAAATTAATATGCTTGGGGATCATGAAAAGAATGCTATATGTGCTGGTTATATTGTTTAATTCATTCATGATGCCTCTGAAAATTATTATGAGATAGGAACATATGCTTCTACATATTCCAATAATATCAAGTTTCCTCTCTATGTGCTCAAGGTTTTGAAGTTATGCTTGTTTTGCCTTCCTATGCTAGTTGATTATCGTTACCATAAGTTGTTTGCTTACAAATTCCCTATGCATAGGAAGTGGGTTAGACTTAAATGTGCTATTCATATGCTTCATGATGCTCCCGTTATGTTTCAATTCTTATCTTTTATGAGAGCATCATTTTGCCTAGCTAGGGGCGTAAAACGATAGCGCTTGTTGGGAGGCAACCCAACTTTATTTTAGTTTTCTTTGCTTTTGTTGCTGTTAGGGAATAAATATTGCATCTAGCCTCTCATTAGATGAGGTTTCATGTTTTGTTTAGTGTTTGTGCCAAGTAGAACCTTTGGGAAGACTTGTGTGAAGTTTATGTGATCTTGCTGTGAAAAACAGAATCGTTAGAGCTCGCTAAAGTAGTATTCAGATTTTACTGGAGTGTGGTTTTTAGTTGATTCTTTTTGCAGATGATTGTTATACAAACTGCGCAAATTTACCAATTTAGTTTGAATTTTTTGGAGTTCCAGAAGTAGGCGAACCCTGCAGATTACTACAGACTGTTCTGTTTTTGACAGATTCTGTTTTTCGTGTGTTGTTTGCTTATTCCGATGCATCTATGAGTAGTATTGGGGAGTATGAACCATAGAGAAGTTGGAATACAGTAGGTTTAACACCAATATAAACGAAGAATTAATTCATTGCAGTACCTTTGAGTAGTGATTTGCTTTCTTATACTAACGTAGCTCACGAGATTTTTGTCTAAGTTTTGTGGTGTGAAGTTTTCAAGTTTTGAGTATTGCTTTGATGGACTATGGAACAAGGAGTAGCAAAGGCCTAAGCTTGGGGATGCCCATGGCACCCCAAATAAATTAAAGATAATCAAAAGCCTAAGCTTTGGGATGCCCCGGGAAGGCATCCCCTCTTTCGTCTTCATCCATCGGTAACTATACTCGGAGCTATATTTTTATTCACCACATGATATGTGTTTTGCTTGGAGCGTCAATTTAGTTTATTTTGTTTTTCTTGCTGTTTGAATAATATCCCAAGATCTGAAATTCTTAAATGTTAGAGAGTCTTCACATAGTTACATAATTATTCAATTACTCATTGATCTTCACTTATATCTTTCGGAGTAGTTTGTTATTGCTCTAGTGCTTCACTTATATCTTTTAGAGCACGGTGGTGGTAATATTTTGTAGAAATTGTTGAACTCTCATGGTTCACTTATATCCTTTTGAGAGTCTATTAAAACAGCATGGTAATGTGCATAGGCTATAAAACTAGTCTTCACATGATAGACATCCAATACCAATGTAGTAAAAACTTTCACACTAAGTGCATTGAATATGATGAGATGTTGGATGCTTGATAATTGTTTTGAGATATGAGGATAGTGATATTAGAGTCATGCTAGTGGAGTTATTATGAAATTGTGGAATACTTGCGTTAAGGTTAGTGATTCCCATAGCATGCACGTATGATGAACCGTTGTGTGACTAAGTTAGAGCATGAGGTATTTGTACTTTTTTAGAGTGTCAACCTTTGTGTGGAGGTCGGGGGCGCGCGATGGTTAACTCCTACCAACCTCCCCCCTAGGAGCATGCGTTGATTGCTTTGTTTTGATGACTCATAGATTTTTGCAATAAGTATATGAGTTCTTATGACTAATGTTGAGTCCATGGATTATACGCACTCTCACCCTTCCACCATTGCTAGCCTCTCTTGTACCGCGCAACTTTCGTCGGTGCCATAAACCCACTATATATCCTTCCTCAAAACAGCCACCATATTGTTCCTCAAAACATCCACCATACCTACCTATCATGGCATTTCCATAGCCATTCCGAGATATATTGCCATGCAACTTTCCACCGTTCCGTTCATATGACACGCATCATATTGTCATATTGCCATTGCATGATCATGTAGTTGACATCGTATTTGTGGCAAGGCCACCATGCATAACTTTTTATACATGTCACTCTTGTTTCATTGCACATACCGGTACACCACCGGAGGCATTCATATAGAGTCATACTTTGTTGTTGTAGTATCGAGTTGTAATGAAAGTGTGATGATCATCATTATTAGAGCATTGTCCCATGGGAGGAAAGGCTAAATCTATAAAGCCCCTCCGCAAAAAAAAAGAAAAAAAAAAGGCCAAAGAAAAAAAGAAAAGAAAAAAAAGAAAAAAAGAAGAAAAAAAGGACAATTGCTACTATCTTTTTCCGCACTTGTGCTTCAAAGTAGCACCATGTTCTTCATTGTAGAGAGTCTCATGCTTAGTAACCTTCATATACTAGTGGGAATTTTCATTATAGAACTTGGCTTGTATATTCCAACGATGGGCTCCCTCAAATGCCCTAGGTCTTCATGAGCAAGCAAGTTGGATGCACACCCACTCGTTTCTTTTGTTGAGCTTTCATTCATATTTAGCTCTAGTGCATCCGTTGCATGGCAATCCCTACTCACTCACATTGATATCTATTGATGGGCATCTCCATAGCCCGTTGATACGCCTAGTCGATGTGATACTATCTCCCTCCTTTTTGTCTTCTCCACAACCACCTCTATTCCACCCATAGTGCTATATCCATGGCTCACGCTCATGTATTGCGTGAAAGTTGAAAGGTTTGAAAAGATAGAGTATGAAAACAAGTGCTTGGCTGAAATCGGGGTTGTGCATGATATGAATATTTTGTGTGATAACGAGGGAGCATAGCCAACACTATATGATTTTGTAGGGATAAGTTTCTTTAGCCATAGTATTTTGAGAAGACATGATTGCTTTGTTAGTATTGCTTGAAGTATTATTATTTCTCATGTCAATATAGACTTTTATCTTGAATCTTTCAAATCTGAACATTCATGCCACAATTAAGAGAATTACATTGAAAAACTATATTGGTTAGCATTCCACATCAAAAATTCTTTCTTTATCATTTACCTACTCGAGGACGAGCAGGAATTAAGCTTGGGGATGCTGATACGTCTCCAACATATCTATAATTTTTGATTGTTCCATGCTATTATATTATCCTTCTAGGATGTATTATGGGATTTATTATACACTTTTATATGATTTTTGGGACTAACATATTAACCCAGAGCCCAGTGCCAGTTTCTATTTTTCTCCTGTTTTAGGGTTTTACATAAAAGGAAAATCAAACGGAGTCCAATTGACGAGCCAATTTTTGACGATTTTTTCTAGATCAAAAGAAGCCCCCAAAGCATAAGAGTTGGACCGGGAGAGCCATAGGCTGCCCTCGAGGGTGGGGCCCACGCCCTGGGCAGGGAAGCGCGCCCCCCTATCTCGAGGACGACCCATAGCTCCCCTTTACTTGGCCCCGACTCCAAAAATTCCTATAAATACTGAAACCTTCGGAAATTAACCTAGAAAGGGAGTTCTACCGCCGAAAGCCTCTATAGCCACCGAAAACCAATCTACAGCCGTTCTCGCACCCTGCCGGAGGGGGGGGGGGGGAATCCCTCTCCGGTGGCTATCTTCATCATCCTGCGCTCTCCATGACAAGGAGGGAGTAGTCCACCCTCGAGGCTAAGGGTATGTATCAGTAGCTATGTGTTTGATCTCTCTCTCTCTCTCGTGTTCTTGAGATGTCACGATCTTGATGTATCGCGAGCTTTGCTATTCTAGTTGGATCTTCTTCTCCCCCTCTACTCTCTTGTAATGCACTCAGTTTTCCCTCTAAAGTTATCTTATCGGATTGAGTCTTTAAGGATTTGAGAACACTTGATGTATGTCTTGCACGTGCTTATCTGTGGTGACAATGGGATATCATGTGATCTACTTGATGTATGTTTTGGTGATCAACTCGCGGGTTCCATGACCTTGGGAGCCTATGCATAGGGTTGGCACACGTTTTTGTCTTGACTTTCCGGTAGAAACTTTGGGGCACTCTTTGAAGTTCTATCTGTTGGTTGAATAGATGTTTCTGAGATTGTGTGATGCATATCATATAACCATGCCCACGGATACTTGAGGTGACAATGGAGTATCTAGGTGACATTAGGGTTTTGGTTGATTTGTGTATTAAGGTGTTATTCTAGTACGAACTCTGTGATAGATTGAACGTTACGACGAACTTTTGAATAGACCGATCAGAAAGAATAGCTTTGAGGTGGTTTCGTACCCTACCATAATCTCTTCGTTTGTTCTCCGCTATTAGTGACTTTGGAGTGACTCTTTGTTGCATGTTGAGGGCTAGTAATATGATCCAATTATGTTATCCTTGTTGAGAGAACTTGCACTAGTGAAAGTATGAACACTAGGCCTTGCCTACTATCATTGCAACACCGTTTATGCTCATGTTTACCACTTGCTACCTTGTTGTTTTTATATTTTCAGTTTACAGAAACCTATATCTACCATCCATATTGCACTTGTATCACCATCTCTTCGCTGAACAAGTGCACCTATACAATTTACCATTGTATTGGGTGTGTTGGGGACACAAGAGACTCTTTGTTATTTGGTTGCAGGGTTGCTTGAGAGAGACCATCTTCATCCTACACCTTCCACGGATTGATAAACCTTAGGTCATCAACTTGAGGGAAATTTGCTACTGTCCTACAAACCTCTGCACTTGGAGGCCCAACAACGTCTACAAGAATAAGGGTGCGTAGTAGACATCAATCATTATCTCTTTCAAATAGTTTAGTCAAATTCAAACTCTAATGTTAAGTGAAATTCAAAATTTGCTCAAACATGAAAGCTAAAATGTTCAGCATGTCCCAAATAATCCATATCTAATACAAGTGGTGGTCCAACATTTTTGCAATATACTTAAAGTGTCCTAAACTATTTGAAGGAGATGTTGTTAACTAAAAGAAAAAAAAAGGAAAAAGAAGAAGGGCCTATTCTACTGGGCACTTAGGCCCAACTGACCACTAGGCTGGGCCAGCCCATTTTCCCCTCGCTACCCTCTCCCTCCTGTTCACCAGAGGAGGTGGACACCCCCGATGACCGCCATGGCCATGGCCATCGCCGTGGCGGCCATCTGCCGTCTCCCTCGGGTCTATAAGGCGGCCCCGACGCCCACTCCCTCGTGCCCCGAACCCTAACCCTCACCCACTCCTTCCCCCCTCTGCTTCTGCGTGGATCTGAACGCCGCAATGCCCCGACCCCGTGGACGCCCGTCGCCGTGCTCGCCTCTGCCCCGTCGCACCTCGTCCTCACCCCCTCCCCGACGGTCGGCCTCGTCCTCATCTTCCTGCACGCGGGCTTCAACGAGCCTCGCCGCCCTGTGCATCGACGCCGGGAGTGAGCTCCCCCTTCCATCTCCTGGCCCAGGCCATCTCCGCGACCCTGCCTGCGCTCACGGCTCGCAGTAGCCGCCGCAGCTACTTTGCCCCGTCGCGCGTGCCCGACCTGGCTTCGCCTCCGCCCCGCCCGCTGCCCCCGACACCTCTCCCCGCGTCCGTGTCCGGCGCGCCCCGCCTCCCACACACGCGCCTCGCGCTGGAGACGTCGGCCTGCCGGCGCTGGCCGCCGCTCGTCCTGGATGCGTCCAAGGAGGGCCCTGCCCCATCTGGCTAGCACCGCCGCCGTGCCTACTCCGTCCGGCTGTGGCCGCCGGCCACGCCCCGCGCGACCGCGCCTTTCTACCGCTCGCCTCGCGGCCGCCCCCGCACCGCTGCGTCGCGCCCCGCTGCCCCATGCCGCCCCCGCGCAGCTGCTCCCCTCGCCCGTTAACAACCCGCCCCGCGAGCTTGTGCCACTGACGTTGGGCCCCAACCCCTGTTTGAAAAAATGTTTTAAAAAATAAAAATAGTTAAAAAGTTTAATTAATTAGTTAACATATTAATTAAATTAGGTTAACTAAATTAACTTAATTAACATGTTTGATTAATCTAGGTTAATTAGCTATAGTCTATGACAATGGGCCCCACTGCCCCTTTTGACCAGTGAACCAGTCAAAGTTGACTGCTGACCCCGCTGACATCACCCTGACATCATGCTGATGTCACCACATACTATTCTGGATAATCTTGATTTAAATTAATTAAATAAATTCCAGAAAATGTTTAAAACTTTAGAAAATCATATAAAATAATCTGTAACTCGGATGAAAATGTTTTATACATGAAAGTCGCTTAGAACGACGAGACAAATCCGAATACACGGTCCATTCGTTCGCCACACGTCCCTAGCATAGTGAACCTGCAACTTTATTCCTCCGATTCATCTTTCCGAAAACACAGAACACCGGGGAGACTTTCCCGGATGTTACCCCCCCCTTCGCCGGTATCGTGTACCACCGCGTTAGAGCACCCTAGCGCTATGTGTTGACATGTCGTGTTTCTCTGTACATCTGTATGCTTTGTATTTATTGTTTCTTCCCCCTCTTCTCCTCGATAGACCGCGAGACTGATGCTACCTTGGTGATCGGCGACATCGACGATGACCCCTCCTTCTTGCCAGAGCAACTAGGCAAGCCAACACCCCTTTGATCATTCTGATATCGCCCATTCCCTTCTCTCTTATGCTTGCATTGGAACTGCTACTATTTTTGTATGATCCTATTCTGATGCATAGCCTGTTGTTGATACCTGCTTTCATACCTTACATGTTTATACTAAACTGCTTAGTATAGGATGGTTAGAGACCCATCAGAGACTCCCCCCACTTTGTCTTGTCTGCCTCGCTGGATTATCAGAAGACCCGATCAACGGGATCGAAGACCAGGCCCCGGCACCGCACATCACTTCCTCTTTCGTTCACCTTGACGATAAACATCAGGTGGAATTCCATCGAGGGTGATTTCCTTAGGTTTTCCCTTTGCTGTTAGACACACAGTTACTATGGTTACTATGACTTTACAACTGTTACTTGGAAAGGCGGGTCGACCCTGAGGGGTACCCGCGAGTGATGTTGAGACGGGTTGACCTGGAGGGTACCCGAGAGTTGAATACGAGGCGTGGTCGAGCATTCTTAGCCCTTGCCGCAAGTCCTCGAGATGGGGTGACGGGGTCACATCTTTCGTGAGTCTCTGCTCGTTACCGCGTTCCCAAGACACTAAATGGTTTGGATATTTGATCCAAGGGGCATCTGGCCTGATAGCGCTAACCATCACGTGGGCATAGTATGGGCGTTCTGCGTCGTATGCATCAGCCGAAGCTTAACTGGCGTCATTGCGACTGAGTGGCGCGCGCCGAGTTGGACTGGTTATGCACCTACCTTTTTAAGGAGGTAGCTAGGTCTGCTCACCGACCGCTCACGCAGCGTGCATGAGTTCCCGGGGTGATTGGCCCATGACCCCTGGGGGGATAGGGTTTAGTCCGGCGTGCATGACCTCTCTATTCAGCCTAGGTCGGGTTGCGGCGTATTGTTTGGCCGAGGGCGGGCATGACCTGATGGTGTGTCCGGCCGGAGTTAAGCAAGCGTGGAGGGTAAGTTGGTGCACCCCTGCAGGGAAGAAAACAACTATCGATAGCCTGTCCTACGGTAACAGACACTTGGAGTTGTATCCTGGTCGATACAACTAGAAGTGGATGCTGAGGCATGATATGGATATGTGGCTCCGGGATTGCTTCCTCGCAGGGAGTCGAGGAAGGATCTCTAGGCGTTATTGCAATAACATGCTTAATAATTATAGTATGTTATTTTGAACTCTCTTCTATTGCTGCAAGATCGGTGGTTTCCAGAAGATGCTAGTCTTCGATAGGACTAGCTTCTCCCCCTCTTATTCTGGCATTCTGCAGCTTAGTCCACAGTTACAACCCCTTTTCATTGATACCGATGCATATGTAGTGTAGATCCTTGCTTGCGAGTACTTTGGATGAGTACTCACGGTTGCTTTGCTCCCCCTTTTCCCCCCTTCTTTCTTCTTTCTGGTTGATGCAACCAGATGGTGGAGTCCAGGAGCCAGAAGCCACCCTTGACGATTGCTACTACCCCGACAAAGTCTACTACGACCAGGAGTAGTTAGGAGGTCCCAGGCAGGAGGCCTTGCCTTTTCGATCGTATTGTTTTTGTGCTGGCCTTCTTAAGGCAAATTTGTTTAACTTATGTCTGTACTCAGATGTTGTTGCTTCCACCGACTCTTGTGTATTCGAGTTTATGTATTCGAGCCCTCGAGGCCCCTGGCTTGTAATATAAAGCTTGTATTATTTTAATTTGTGTCTAGAGTTGTGTTGTGATATCTTCCAGTGAGTCCCTGATCTTGGTCGTACACATTTGCGTGCATGATTAGTGTATGGTGAAATCGGGGGCGTCACAAGTTGGTATCAGAGCCGACTGCCTGTAGGAACCCTCTTTCGAACTCCTTGGCCGAAGTTGAGTCTAGTCTTTGAAAAAAATGGTTTTACTAACATGGTTGTGTGGCTTACAGGCCCACGTTGCCATTGGGTGGTATTAGGATCTTTTACTCCTCGTCTATACTCCGGGACTCTAAACTCTCTTCTATTCGGGTTAAATGAATTTACTAACTCCAACATTAGGATCCCGTGACCACATTCACCCCAAAGTTGGATAAGCCATAGTTATTCCTTAGGTTAGTATTTTGAATAAGTACCCCACTCTGTCTTGCTGACTACTATGTGGTACCCGTCGAACCTCGTTCATTCTACATGTTAGATAATGAATAATTCTTTGTCTTTGCAAATGCTCAATGCTGAACTACCCCTTGTTACATGTTAGCATGATGGTTAGACCAGGTGGTCGTGGCCGTGGTGGCAACGCTCCACCACCGCCCGAATTCGTGGCAGGAATGATGCAACAATTTGAGCTGAATCGTCAGTTCATGGAAGGAGTGATGGCTCGGTTTCCTCGCCCAAATATGAATCAGCAGCCAGCCCCAGTAACTCTACAAGACTTTACGCAATTCAACCCTGTCATCTATCGCAGCTCAACTCAGCCACTGGATGCTGTTGACTGGCTCCGTGACATCGTTTTCGAGCTAGAGTCTGCTGATGTAGCCCCTGCCAACTATGTCACCTTTGCGGCATACTATATGAAGGGCCCCGCTGCTCAATCGTGGGACAGCCACAGGCGTACCCTACCTGCTAGTACGGTCATCACTTGGCCGGATTTCCAAGCCGCCTTCTGTGCCTGCTTCATTCCCCAGGGACTCATGGACAGGAAGAAGCGAGAGTTCCGCAACCTCATCCAAGGCAACAAGTTTGTAGATGCTTATCAACGGGAACTCTTGGACTTGTCCCGCTATGCTGAAGAAGACATTGCTACTGATGCTCGCAGGCAAGAAAAGTTTCGTGATGGACTTCACCCTGATATCAAGCTAGCACTTCTCGCTCATGACTTTGCCGATTTCGCCACCTTGGTGAACAAGGCTATTCAGGTGTAGACTGGACTTCAGGAACACCAGGGATCCCTCAGGCGCAGCCGTGACGCTGGGTCATCTTCGGGCCCGTCCGCACAGAAGTGTCGGATTTGGATCCCCCACATCATGTATCGTCCAACTGCTCCTGCTCCAAGACCGTCCTATGCTGCTCCGTGTCTGCCCCCTCCACCATCGAGGCAGCCTCTTCGGACTGCACCACCCTGAGCTCCTGCTCCCAATCCCAATGGTGGTTTGCGCTTCAGATGTGGCCATCTAGGTCACCGCGCTAGGGATTGCAGTCAGAGCAAGAACCAGTTGGCCCTCCCTACAGCTGGCCGTAACAATCAACCCCATACCAACGATACCAGATCTTATGGTCGTGGTCAGGCTAATCATGTTGATCTGAATGAAGCTCAAGATCAGCCTGCTACTATGATGTGTACTCCTCTCGTTAACTCAGTAACGACTTCTGTGTTATTCGATTCGGGAGCATCACATTCATTCATGTCAGAAAATTTTGCATACGCACACGACATTCGATGCGAGCCCATGAACACTCCGATAATGGTACGCACCCCTGTGGGTCAGTGTCGAACCACCATGATTGGCCACGACGTCCCCGTTGAAATTGAAGGGTTGGAATTCCATGTTTCTCCCATTATATTGGAGTCTTCTAATATTGATCTCATTCTGGGAATTGAATGGTTGAAAGCACATACTGCCTCTATCGTAGGCGCCACCAAAGTCGTTCATCTTCTACATCCATTGAATGAGATAGTAAGCTACCATGCTCAGATTGTTAAAAATGCCGAGGCACGACTTGATGCCTTGAATGCGTTGAACGCAGCACCTCTTGAGGGCATTGAGAAGATTCCAGTCGTTCGCGATTTCCAAGATGTCTTTCCAGAAGAACTCCCAGGCATACCTCCTACACGGGCTGTTGAATTTGTCATCGACTTGAAACCAGTCACCGTTCCTATCACCAAACGACCCTAAAAGATGCCACCTCATGAGCTCCTTGAACTTAAGGAGGAAATCGACAAGTCTCTTCGCAATGGATTCCTTCATCCAAGTTCCTCTACTTGGGGAGCACATTCTCTCTTTGTGAAGAAGAAGGATGGCACGAACCGTTTGGTCCAAGACTACCGTCCTATCAACCAAGCTACAATTCAGAACAAATATCCTCTTCCTCGGATCAACGATCTGTATGATCAACTGGCTGGTTCATCAGTTTTCTCTAAACTCGACTTGAGGTTGGGTTACCACCAGATCCGTGTTCGTGAAGAGGATATTCCAAAGACCGCATTCGTCACTCGTTATGGTTCTTACGAGTACACCGTCATGTCCTTCGGTTTGACCAATGTCCCAGCAACATTCTCTCGTCTGATGAACTATATATTCATGGGTTACCTTGACAAGTTCGTCGTGGTCTATCTGGATGATATCCTGGTATATTCGAAGAATAAAGAAGAGCATGCTGAACATCTTCGTCTTATTCTGGAAAAGCTTCGAGAGCATCAACTATATGCCAAGTATTCTAAGTGTGAATTCTGGCTACCCGAAGTAACCTACCTTGGACATGTGATCTCCAAGGATGGTATTGCCGTCAACCCAGAGCGAGTTTAGGCTATTCTTGAATGGACCCCTCCCAAGAATGTCAAGCAAGTCAGAAGCTTTCTCGGACTCGCCAGCTACTGCCGTCGTTTCATTGAGAACTTCTCCAAGATCGCAAAGCCACTGACCAATCTGCTACACAAAGGCGTTAAGTTTGAATGGACACACAAATGTCAGGAAAGTTTCCAGGCTCTTAATGACAAGCTAGCTTCTGCCCCAGTGCTTGCTCCTCTGGATTTTGTGAAGGATTTCATCATATATTGCGATGCTTCACGTCAAGGATTAGGTTGTGTCCTAATGCAAGAGCGCAGGGTGATTCCTTATGCCTCCCGTCAAGTGCGTTCTCATGAATAAAACTACCCAGTTCATGACCTCGAGCTTGCAGCGGTTATTAATTCATTGAAGCTGTGGCGACATTACCTTCTCAGTAATCGTTGCGAGATCTTCATCGATCATCAGAATCTGAAGTATCTGTTTACTCAGCCACATCTAAACCTCCGCCAGCAGAGGTGGATGGAGGCTATAGCAGATTATAACGTGGGTATTTCCTATACCCCACGCAAGGCTAATGTCATGGCTGATGCCCTGAGCCGCAAGTCTTATTGCAATAACCACATGGTTCATAAAGCTCAACCCCGCCTTTATGAAGAACTTTGCAAGCTGAACCTTCAACTAGTTCCACAGGGTTCTCTGAATAACCTTGTCTTGGAACCAACTCTATTGAAGGCAATTAAGTCTGCTCAAGCCAAAGATGCTCACGTTGATCTAATGAAAAAGGATCTTGCCTTAGAGAAATCCAGAGATTTCTCACTTGCTGAAGATGGGACCTTGTACTTCAAAGATCGCATAGTGGTACCCCGCTTCGAGCTTATGACTGAGAAGGTGATGAAAGAAGCACATGACACCCCTCTCTCTATTCATCCGGGAAGTACTAAGACGTATCTAGACATCCGTCAGAAGTACTGGTGGTCTAACATGAAGCAAGACATTGCTCGGTATATCGAAGAATGTGACGTTTGTCGTCGCGTCAAAGCAGAACATCAGAAACCGGCTGGACTTCTACAACCGCTTCTGATTCCTGAATGGAAGTGGGATAAGATTCAGATGGACTTTGTCACTGGCCTTCCGAAGTCACATAAAGGTAATGATGCTATCTTTGTAGTCATCGACCAATTCTCGAAGGTTGCTCACTTTCTGCCAGTCAAGGAGACAATCAGTGATAGTCAATTAGCAAACTTGTATATCTCCAGAATTGTGTCACTCCACGGCATTGTGAAAGAGATCAGTTCAGACCGTGGTAGTATTTTCACTTCGAAGTTCTGGGATAGTTTCCAAGAGGCAATGGGAACTCATATAACTTGGAGCACTGCTTATCATCCCCAATCCCAAGGCCAAGTCGAGCGAGTCAATCAAATTCTTGAAGACATGCTTCGGGCTTGTGTTATTTCCTTCGGCAAGAAGTGGGAAGAATCTCTCCCTTATGCGGAGTTCTCTTATAATAACAGTTATCAAGCCAGCTTGAAGATGGCACCCTTCGAAGTGCTTTATGGACGTAAGTGTCGAACCCCTCTGAATTGGTCAGAAACTGGGGAACGGACGCTCATTGGTCCAGACATTATTCAACAAGCTGAAGAGCAGGTTCCCATTGTCCGGGGTAATCTCAAGGCGGCCCAGTCCCGCCAGAAGAGCAACTATGACCGGAAACATCGGGGTTCAACTTATCAACCTGGTGAACAAGATTATCTGCATGTCACTCCTTTGAGAGGCACTCATCGGTTCGGAGTCAAGGGCAAGCTAGCTCCGCGCTACATTGGTCCTTTCCGCATTCTCGCCCATCGTGGACTGGTGGCTTATCAACTGGAGTTGCCACCACAGTTCTCTCACGTCCATTACGTCTTCCACGTGTCGCAACTTCGTCGTTGCTTCAAGGATCCGGAACGTGAAGTGGATCCGGAATTTATTGAAGTTCAAGATGATCTCACTTACAAAGAGCATCCGATCCGCATTCTTGAAGAAGCTGAACGTCGAACCCGCCGGAAGGTTACCAAGTTCCTCAAGGTGCAGTGGTCAAATCATTCTGAAGATGAAGCCACTTGGGAACGCGAGGATAATCTTCGGGCAGAGTATCCCGACCTTTTTCCTTCTACCTCTTAATTCTCGGGACGAGAATTTCTTTTAGAGGAGGAGAGTTGTAACACCCCGGTGTAATGATGCTACAGTAACCCTTGGGGTTAAGATAATCATTTTGCTAAAACAATGCTTAATCACTTTGGTCATTATCTCTTTCAAATAGTTTAGTCAAATTCAAACTCTAATGTTAAGTGAAATTCAAAATTTGCTCAAACATGAAAGCTAAAATGTTCAGCATGTGCCAAATAATCCATATCTAATATTGGTGGTGGTCCAACATTTTTGCAATATACTTCAAGTGTCCTAAACTATTTGAAGGAGATGTTGTTAACTAAAAGAAAGAAAAAGGGAAAAGAAGAAGGGCCTATTCTACTGGGCACCTAGGCCCAACTGACCACTAGGCTGGGCCAGCCCATTTTCCCCTCGCTACCCTCTCCCTCCTCTTCACCAGAGGAGGTGGACACCCCCGATGACCACCACGTCCATGGCCATCGCCGTGGCGGCCATCTGCCGTCTCCCTCGGGGCTATAAGGCGGCCCCGACGCCCACTCCCTCGCACCCCGAACACTAACCCTCACCCACTCCCTCCCCCCTCTACTTCTGCATGGATCTGGACACCACGGCGCCCCGACCCCATGGACGCCCGTCGCCGTGCTCGCCTCCGCCCCGTCGCACCTCGTCCTCATCCCCCTCCCCGACGGCCGGCCTCGTCCTCGTCTTCCTCCACGCGGGCTTCAACGAGCCTCGCCGCCCTGTGCATCGACGCCGAGAGTGAGCTCCCCCTTCCTTCTCCTGGCCTCGGCCATCTCCGCGACCCCCCTGCGCTCACGGCTTGCAGTAGCCGCTGGAGCTACTTTGCCCCGTCGCGCGTGCCCGACCTGGCTTCACCTCCGCCCGGCCCGCGCATGGCCGCTGCCCCCGACACCTCTCCCTGCGTCCGTGGCCGGCGCGCCCGCCCTCCCACACGCGCACCTCGCACTGGACTCGCCGGCCCGCTGGCGCTGGCCCCCGCTCGTCCTGGCGGCGTCCAAAGAGGGCCCTGCCCCAGTTGGCTAGCACCACCGCCGTACCTGCTCCGGCCAGCCGTGGCCGCCGGCCGTGCCCCTGGCCGCCGGCCACGCCCACTCGACCGCGCCTTTCTGCCGCTCGCCTCGCGGCTGCCCCTGCACCACTGCGCCGCGCCCCGCTGCCCCATGCCGCCCCCGCGCCGCTGCTCCGCGCAATCACCGCCCGCCGCCAGCCATAGCACCGGCCGGTCGGCGCCCTCTACTACCGCGTCGTGGCCATGGCCCCGCCCCGTCGGTGCGCTGTGTCGCCCCGTGCGGGCATACGGGCGCCACGCACGGGCGCGCGCTCGTTTACAGCCCGCCCCGCGGGCTTGTGCCACTGACGTTGGGGCCCCGGCCCCTGTTTAAAAAAATGTCTTAGAAAAATAATAATAATTAAAAAGTTTAATTAATTAGTTAACATATTAATTAACTTAATTAAATTAGGTTAATTAGCTTAACTTAATTAACATGTCTGATTAATCTAGGTTAATTAGCTATAGTCTATGACAGTGGGCCCCACAGCCCCTTTTGACCAGTCAACCAGTCAAAGTTGACTGTTGACCCCGCTGACATCACCCTGTCATCATGCTGACGTCACCACATACTATTCTGGATAATGTTGATTTCAATTAATGAAATAAATTCCAGATAATGTTTAAAACTTTAGAAAATCATATAAAATAATCTGTAACTCGGATGAAAATGTTTTATATATGAAAATCGCTCAGAACGACAAGACGAATCCGAATACATGGTCCTTTCGTTCGCCACACGTCCCTAGCATAGTGAACCTGCAACTTACCCCCTCCGATTCATCTGTCCGAAAACACAAAACACCGGGGAGACTTTCGCGGATGTTACCCCCCCCCTTTGCCGATATGGTGTACCACCGCGTTAGAGCACCCTAGCGCTGTGTGTTGACATGTCGTGTTTCTCTGTACATCTGTATGCTTTGTATTTATTGTTTCTTCCCCCCCTTCTCCCCGATAGACCGCGAGACTGATGCTACCTTGGTGATCAGCGGCATCGACGACGACCCCTCCTTCTTGCCAGAGCAACCAGGCAAGCCAACACCCCTTTGATCATTCTGATATCACCCATTCCCTTCTCTCTTATGCTTGCATTAGAACTGCTATTGTTTTCGTATGATCCTATTCTGATGCATAGCCTGTTGTTGATACCTGCTTTCATACCTTACATGTTTATACTAACTGCTTAGTATAGGATGGTTAGAGACCCATCAGAGACTCCCTCCCACTTTGTCTTGGCTGCCTCGCTGGATTATCAGAAGACCCGATCAACGGGATCGAAGACCAGGCCCCGGCACCGCACATTACTTCCCCTTAGTTGCTCGACACTACAGGGTTACTATCGAGTGCCGAGGGTGACACCTCATCAGCACTTCTGATGTGAACCTTGTAGGTTAGTTCATCGGGTGTGGTCATCGAGGGTAATTCCTCTTTCTCCACTCCCGATAACGATACTGCCATGCAACTCCTCAAGAGTGGACCTCGAGGGTGACTCCTCTTTCGTTCACCTTGACGATAAACATCAGGTGGAATTCCATCGAGGGTGATTTCCTCAGGTTTTCCCTTTGGTGTTAGACACACAGTTACTATGGTTACTATGACTTTACAACTGTTACTTGAAAAGGTGGGTCGACCCTGAGGGGTACCCGCGAGTGATGTGGAGACGGATTGATCTGGAGGGTACCCGAGAGTTGAATACGAGGCGTGGTCCGGAATTCTTAGCCCTTGCCGCAAGTCCTCGAGACGGGGTGACGGGGTCACATCTTTCGTGAGTCTCTGCTCGTTACCGCGTCCCCAAGACACTAAACGGTTTGGATATTTGATCCAAGGGGCATCTGGCCTGATAGCGCTAACCATCACGTGGGCATAGTATGGGCGTTCTGCGTCGTATGCATCAACCGAAGCTTAACTGGCGTCATTGCGACTGAGTGGCGCGTGCCGGGTTGGACTGGTTATGAACCTACCTTCTTAAGGAGGTAGCTAGGTCTGCTCACCGACCGCTCACGCAACGTGCATGAGTTCCCGGGGTGATTGGCCCATGACCCCTGGGGGCATAGGGTTTAGTCCGGCGTGCATGACATCTCTATTCAGCCTAGGTCGGGTTGTGGCGTATTGTTTGGCCGAGGGCAGGCATGACCTGATGGTGTGTTCGGCCGGAGTTAAGCAAGCGTGGTGGGTAAGTTGGTGCACCCCTGCAGGGAAGAAAACAACTATTGATAGCCTGTCCTACGGTAACAGACACTTGGAGTTGTATCCTGATTGATACAACTAGAACTGGATGCTGAGGCATGATATGGATATGTGGCTCCGGGATTGCTTCCTCGCAGGGAGTCGAGGAAGGATCTCTGGGTGTTATTGCAATAGCATGCTTAATAATTATAGTATGTTATTTTGTACTCTCTTCTATTGCTGCAAGATCGGTGGTTTCCAGAAGATGCTAGTCTTCGATAGGACTAGCTTCTCCCCCTCTTATTCTGGCATTCTGCAGCTTAGTCCACAGGTACTACCCCTTTTCATTGATACCGATGCATATGTAGTGTAGATCCTTGCTTGCGAGTACTTTGGATGAGTACTCACGGTTGCTTTGCTCCCCCTTTTCCCCCCTTCTTTCTTCTTTCTGGTTGATGCAACCAGATGGTGGAGTCCAGGAGCCAGAAGCCACCCTTGACGATTGCTACTACCCCGACAAAGTCTACTACGACCAGGAGTAGTTAGGAAGTCCCATGCAGGAGCCTTGCCTTTTCGATCGTATTGTTTTTGTGGTGGCCTTCTTAAGGCAAATTTGTTTAACTTATGTCTGTACTCAGATGTTGTTGCTTCCGCCGACTCTTGTGTATTCGTGCCCTCGAGGCCCCTGGCTTGTAATATAAAGCTTGTATTATTTTAATTTGTGTCTAGAGTTGTGTTGTGATATCTTCCAGTGAGTCCCTGATCTTGGTCGTACACATTTGTGTGCATGATTAGTGTATGGTCAAATCGGGGGCGTCACAAGTTGGTATCAGAGCCGACTGCCTGTAGGAACCCCCTTTTGAACTCCTTGGCCGAAGTTGAGTCTAGTCTTTGAAAAAAATGGTTTTACTAACATGGCTGTGTGGCTTACACGCCCACGTCGCCATTGGGTGGTATTAGGATCTTTTACTCCTCGTCTATACTCCGGGACTCTAAACTCTCTTCTATTCGGGTTAAACGAATTTACTAACTCCAACATTAGGATCCCGTAACCACATTCACCCCAAAGTTGGATAAGCCATAGTTATTCCTTAGGTTAGTATTTTGAATAAGTACCCCACTCTGTCTTGCTGACTACTATGTGGTACCCGTCGAACCTCATTCATTCTACATGTTAGATAATGAATAATTCTTTGTCTTTGCAAATGCTCAATGCTGAACTACCCCTTGTTACATGTTAGCATGATGGTTAGACCAGGTGGTCGTGGCCGTGGTGGCAACGCTCCACCACCGCCCGAATTCGTGGCAGGAATGATGCAACAATTTGAGCTGAATCGTCAGTTCACGGAAGGAGTGATGGCTCAGTTTCCTCGCCCAAATATGAATCAGCAGCCAGCCCCAGTAACTCTACAAGACTTTACGCAATTCAACCATGTCATCTATCACTGCTCAACTCAGCCACTGGATGTTGTTGACTGGCTCCGTGACATCGTTTTCGAGCTAGAGTCTGCTGATGTAGCCCCTGCCAACTATGTCACCTTTGCGGCATACTATATGAAGGGCCCCGCTGCTCAATGGTGGGACAGCCACAGGCGTACCCTACCTGCTGGTACGGTCATCACTTGGCCGGATTTCCAAGCCGCCTTCTGTGCCTGCTTCATTCCTTAGGGAATCATGGACAGGAAGAAGCGAGAGTTCCGCAACCTCATCCAAGGCAACAAGTCTGTAGATGCTTATCAACGGGAATTCTTGGACTTGTCCCGCTATGCTGAAGAAGACATTGCTACTGATGCTCGCAGGAAAGAAAATTTTCGTGATGGACTTCACCCTGATATCAAGCTAGCACTTCTCGCTCATGACTTTGCTGATTTCGCCACCTTGGTGAACAAGGCTATTCAGGTTGAGACTGGACTTCAGGAACACCAGGGATCCCTCAGGCGCAGCCGTGACGCTGGCTCATCTTCGGGCCCGTCCGCACAGAAGCGTCGGATTTGGATCCCCCACATCATGTATCGTCCAACTGCTCCTGCTCCAAGACCGTCCTATGCTGCTCCGTGTCTGCCCCCTCCACTATCGAGGCAGCCTCTTCGGACTGCACCACCCTGAGCTCCTGCTCCCAATCCCAATGGTGGTTTGCGCTTCAGATGTGGCCATCTAGGTCACCGCGCTAGGGATTGCAGTCAGAGCAAGAACCAGTTGGCCCTCCCTACAGCTGGCTGTAACAATCAACCTCACAACAACGATACCAGATCTTATGGTCGTGGTCAGGCTAATCATGTTGATCTGAATGAAGCTCAAGATCAGCCTGCTACTATGATGTGTACTCTTCTCGTTAACTCATTAACGACTTCTGTGTTATTCGATTCGGTAGCATCACATTCATTCATGTCAGAAAATTTTGCATACGCACACGACATTCGATGCGAGCCCATGAACACTCCGATAATGGTACGCACCCCTGTGGGTCAGTGTCGAACCACCATGATTGGCCACGACGTCCCCGTTGAAATTGAAGGGTTGGAATTCCATGTTTCTCCCATTATATTGGAGTCTTCTAATATTGATCTCATTCTGGGAATTGAATGGTTGAAAGCACATACTACCTCTATCGTAGGCGCCACCAAAGTCGTTCATCTTCTACATCCATCGAGTGAGATAGTAAGCTACCATGCTCAGATTGTTCAAAATGCCGAGGCACGACTTTATGCCTTGAATGCGTTGAACGCAGCACCTCTTGAGGGCATTGAGAAGATTCCAGTCGTTCGCGATTTCCAAGATGTCTTTCCAGAAGAACTCCCAGGCATACCTCCTACACGGGCTGTTGAATTTGTCATCGACTTGAAACCAGGCACCGTTCCTATCACCAAACGACCCTAAAAGATGCCACCTCATGAGCTCCTTGAACTTAAGGAGGAAATCGACAAGTCTCTTCGCAATGGATTCCTTCATCCAAGTTCCTCTACTTGGGGAGCACCTTCTCTCTTTGTGAAGAAGAAGGATGGCACGAACCGTTTGGTCCAAGACTACCGTCCTATCAACCAAGCTACAATTCAGAACAAATATTCTCTTCCTCGGATCAACGATCTGTATGATCAACTGGCTGGTTCATCAGTTTTCTCTAAACTCGACTTGAGGTTGGGTTACCACCAGATCCGTGTTCATGAAGAGGATATTCCAAAGACCGCATTCGTCACTCATTATGGTTCTTACGAGTACACCGTCATGTCCTTCGGTTTGACCAATGTCCCAGCAACATTCTCTCGTCTGATGAACTATATATTCATGGGTTACCTCGACAAGTTTGTCGTGGTCTATCTGGATGATATCCTGGTATATTCGAAGAATAAAGAAGAGCATGCTGAACATCTTCGTCTTATTCTGGAAAAGCTTCAAGAGCATCAACTATATGCCAAGTATTCTAAGTGTGAATTCTGGCTACCCGAAGTAACCTACCTTGGACATGTGATCTCCAAGGATGGTATTGCCGTCAACCCAGAGCGAGTTCAGGCTATTCTTGACTGGACCCCTCCCAAGAATGTCAAGCAAGTTAGAAGTTTTCTCGGACTCGCCTGCTAGTGCCGTCGTTTCGTTGAGAACTTCTCCAAGATCGCAAAGCCACTGACCAATCTGCTACACAAAGGCGTTAAGTTTGAATGGACAGACAAATGTCAGGAAAGTTTCCAGGCTCTCAAGGACAAGCTAGCTTCTGCCCCAGTGCTTGCTCCTCTGGATTTTTTGAAGGATCTCATCATATATTGCGATGCTTCACGTCAAGGATTAGGTTGTGTCCTAATGCAAGAGCCAGGGTGATTCCTTATGCCTCCCGTCAAGTGCGTTCTCATGAAGAAAACTACCCAGTTCATGACCTCGAGCTTGCAGTGGTTATTAATGTTGGAGATATGCCCTAGAGGCAATAATAAAAGCATTATTATTATATATCCTTGTTCATGATAATTGTCTGTTATTCATGCTTGAATTGTATTGTACGGAAACAGCGATACATGTGTGAATACATAGACCACAATGAGTCCCTGGTAGGCCTCTAGTTACCAGCTCGTTGATCAACAGATGGTCACGGTTTCCTGACCATGGACATGGGATGTCAGTGATAACGGGATCACATCATTAGGAGAATGATGTGATGGACAAGACCCAAACTTGAGCATAACACGAGATCGTATAGTTCGTAGTGCATAAGCTTTTCGGTGTCAAGTATTTATTCCTTAGACCATGAGGTTGTACAACTCCCGGATACCGTAGGAGTACTTTGGGTGTGCCAACCGTCAAAACGTAACTGGGTGGCTATAAAGGTACGCATCGGGTATCTCCGAAAGTGTCTGTTGAGTTGGTACGAACCGAGACTGGGATGTTGTCACTCCGCATGACGGAGAGGTACCTCTGGGCCCACTCGGTAAGACATCATCATAATGAGATCAATGTGACTAAGTGGTTAGTCACGGTATGATGGATTACGGATCGAGTAAAGAGACTTGCCATGACGAGATTGAACAAGGTATCGGGAATACCGACGATCGAATCTCGGGCAAGTACCGTACCGATAGACAAAGGGAATAACGTACGGGATTGAGTGAATCCTTGACACGGTGGTTCATCCGATGAAGATCATCGAGGAACACGTAGGAACCAACATGGGTATCCAGATCCCGCTGTTGGTTATTGACCAGAGAGTGTTCTCGGTCATGTCTACATGTCTCCCGAACCCGTAGGGTCTACACACTTAAGGTTCGGTAACGCTAGGGTCGTAGAGATAAATGCACGTGGAAACCCGAAAGTTGTTCGGAGTCCCGGATGAGATCCCGGACGTCACGAGGAGTTCCGGAATGGTCCGGAGGTAAAGATTGATATATAGGAAGTCAGTTTCGGCCATCGGGTGATCTCCGGGGGTCACCGGGAGCGTCCCGGGACCACCGGAGGGGCCCCGGGGGTCCACCGGGTGGGGCCACCCATCCCGGTGGGGCCCCTCGGCCGCAAGGGGAAGTGTCCAGCCCCTCTGGGCTGGCGCACCACTAGGGGCCCACCTCCCCATGCGCCTAGGGTTAAAACCCTAAGGGGGAGGGGGGCCACCACTTGCCTCGGGGGGCAAGGACTCTCCCCTGGCCGCCGCCCCCCCTGCAGTTTGGATCTGCAGGGGCCCTGGCGCACCCCCTGGCCCCCTATATATATGTGGGGAGGGAGAGGGCAGCCGCACCATTGCCCTGGCGCCTCTCCCCCTCCCGTCACACCTCCATACTCCAACGCAGGGCGCCCGGCGAAGCCCTGCTGCGATCTCCACTGGATCCATCATCACGCCGTCGTGCTGCCGGATCTCTGACGACTTCTCCTCCCCCCTTGCTGGATCAAGAAGGAGGTGACGTTGCTGCACCGTACGTGTGTTGAACGCGGAGGTGCCGTCCGTTCGGCGCTAGATCATCGGTGACGAAGAACGCGAAGAGTACGACTACTTCATCCATGCTTCTTCGAAAGCTTCCGCTCGCAATCTCCATAACGGTATGTAGATGCACTCTTACTTGCTCGTTGCTAGATGTCTCCTTAGTTGGATCTTGGTGAAAGCGTAGAATTTTTTTGAATTATGCTACGTTCCCCAACAGTGGTATTAGAGCTAGGTTTTATGCGTAGCATCTTGCACGAGTAGAACACAAACAGTTGTGGGCGTTTGGTTTTGTTCAACTTTCTTACCGTTACTAGTCAATCTTGATTCGGCGGTATTGTGGGATGAAGCGGCCCGGACCGACTTTACACGTACGCTTACGTGAGACTGGTTCCACCGATAGACATGCACTAGATGCATAAGGTGGCCGGCGGGTGTCTGTCTCTCCTACTTTAGTCGGATCGGATTCGATGAAAAGGGTCCTTATGAAGGGTAAATAGAAGTTGACAAATCACATTGTGGTTTTGGCGTACATAAGAAACGTTCTTGCTAGAAATCCTATAGAAGCCACGTAAAACTTGCAACAACAATTAGAGGACGTCTAACTTGTTTTTGCAGCATGTGTTTTGTGACGTGGTATGGCCAAGAACGAAGATGTGATGAATGATATATGTGATGTATGAGATTGATCATGTTTTTGTAATAGGGAATCACGACTTGCATGTCGATGAACTTGACAACTGGCAGGAGCCATAGGAGTTGTCTTAATTATTGTATGACCTGCGTGTCACTGAATAACGCCATGTAATTACTTTACTTCATTGCTAAACGTTAGCTATAGTAGTAGAAGTAATAGTTGGCGTGACGACTTCTTCAAGACACGATGATGGAGATCATGATGATGAAGATCATGGTGTCGAGCCGGAGACAAGATGATCATGGTGCCCCGAAGATGGAGATCCAAGGAGCAAGATGATATTGGCCATATCATGTCACTTTAATTGAGTGCATGTGATGTTTATCATGTTTATGCATCTTGTTTACTTAGAACGACGGTAGTAAATAAGATGATCTCTCACTAAAATTTCAAGTATTGTGTTTCCCCTAACTGTGCACCGTTGCTAAAGCTCGTTGCTTCGAAGCACCACGTGATGATTGGGTGTGATAGGTTCTAACGTTCACATACAACGGGTGTAATACAGATTTACACACGCGATACACTTAGGGTTCACTTGACGAGCCTAGCATGTACAGACATGGCCTCGGAACACGGAAGACCGAAAGGTCGAACACGAGTCGTATAGAAGATACGATCAACATGAAGATGTTCACCGTTGATGACTAGTCCATCTCACGTGATGATCAGACACGGACTACTCGATTCGGATCGTGTATCACTTAGATGACTAGAGAGATGTCATTCTGAGTGGGAGTTCATTGAAATTTGATTAAGATGAACTTAATTATCATGAACTTAGTCTAAATTCTTTACAATATCTCTTGTAGACCAAATGGCCCACGCTCAGGTTTCCCTCAACTTCAACGCGTTCCTAGAGAAAACCAAGCTGAAAGACGATGGTAGCAACTATACGGATTGGGTCCATAACCTGAGGATTATCCTCATAGCTGCCAAGAGATCATATGTCCTAGAAGCACCGCTAGGTGATGCACCTGCTCCCTATGCGGCCCAAGACGTTTTGAACGTCTGGCGGTCGCGTAGTGATGATTACTCCATGGTTGAGTGCGGCATGCTTTACAGTTTAGAATCGGGGCTCCAAAAGCGTTTTGAGCACCACGGAGCATATGAGATGTTCGAAGAGCTGAAAATGGTTTTCCAAGCTCATGCCCGAGTCGAGAGATATGATGTCTCCGACGCATTCTACAGCTGTAAGATGGAGGAGAACAGTTCTGTCAGTTAGCACATCCTCAAGATTTCAGGATTGCACAACCGCTTGTCTCAGCTGGGAATGAATCTCCCAGATGAAGCGGTCGTTGACAGAATCCTCCAGTCGCTCCCACCAAGCTTCAAGAGCTTCGTGTTGAACTTCAATATGCAGGCGATGGAGAAGTCCATTCCCGAGGTGTATTCGATGCTGAAATCAGCGGAGGTGGACATCAAGAAAGAACATCAAGTGTTGATGGTCAATAAAACCACTAAGTTCAAGAAAGGCAAGGGTAAGAAGAACTTCAAGAAGGATGGCAAGGGAGTTGCCGCGCCTGGCAAGCCTGTTGCCGGGAAGAAGCCAAAGTATGGACCCAAGCCTGAGACAGAGTGCTTTTATTGCAAGGGAAAGGGTCACTGGAAGCGGAACTGCCCCAAATACTTAGCAGACAAGAAGGCCGGCAACGTCAAAGGTATATATGATATACATGTTATTGATGTGTACCTTACCAGCACTCATAGTAGCTCCTGGGTATTCGATACCGGTGCAGTTGCTCATATTTGTAACTCAAAACAGGAGCTGCGGAATAAACGGAGACTGGCGAAGGATGAGGTGACGATGCGCGTCGGGAATGGTTTCAAGGTCGATGTGATCGCCGTCGGCACGCTACCTATACATCTACCCTCGGGATTAATTTTAAACCTCAATAATTGTTATTTAGTACCAGCTTTGAGCATGAACATTGTTTTTGGATCTCGTCTTATGCGAGATGGCTACTCTTTCAAATCAGAGAATAATGGTTGTTCTATTTATTTGAGAGATATGTTTTATGGTCATGCCCCGCTGGTCAATGGTTTATTTTTGATGGATCTCGAACGTAGTGATAGACATATTCATAGTGTAGATGCCAAAAGATGTAAAGTTGATAATGATAGTCCCACATACTTGTGGCATTGCCGCCTTGGTCATATTGGTGTCAAACGTATGAAGAAGCTCCATTCAGATGGACTTCTAGAGTCTCTTGATTATGAATCATTTGACACGTGCGAACCATGCCTCTTGGGCAAGATGACCAAGACTCCGTTCTCCGGAACAATGGAGCGAGCAACCAACTTGTTGGAAATCATACATACCGATGTGTGCGGTCCAATGAGTGTTGAGGCTCGCGGAGGCTACCGTTATGTTCTCACCCTCACGGATGACTTGAGTAGATACGGGTATATCTATTTGATGAAACACAAGTCTGAGACCTTTGAAAAGTTCAAGGAATTTCAGAATGAGGTTGAGAATCAACGTGACAGGAAAATAAAATTCTTGCAATCGGATCGTGGGGGTGAATATTTAAGTCATGAATTTGGCACACACCTTAGGAGCTGTGGAATTGTTTCACAATTGACACCGCCCGGAACACCTCAACGTAACGGTGTGTCCGAACGTCGAAATCGTACTCTGTTGGACATGGTGCGATCTATGATGTCCCTCACCGATTTACCGCTATCTTTTTGGGGTTATGCTTTAGAGACTGCCGCATTCACTTTAAATAGGGCTCCGTCAAAATCCGTTGAGACGACTCCGTATGAACTTTGGTTTGCAAGAAACCGAAGCTGTCGTTTCTAAAAGTTTGGGGTTGCGATGCTTATGTCAAGAAACTTCAACCTGAAAAGCTCGAACCCAAATCGGAGAAATGCGTCTTCATAGGATACCCAAAGAAAACAATTGGGTACACCTTCTACCACAGATCCGAAGGCAAAGTCTTTGTTGCCAAGAATGGATGCTTTCCGGAGAAAGAGTTTCTCTCGAAAGAAGTGAGTGGGAGGAAAGTAGAACTTGATGAGGTGACAGTCACCCCTCCTGGACCGGAAAGTAGCGCAGCGCAGGAAACTGTTCCTGAGGTGCCTGCACCGACAAGGGAGGAAGTTAATGATATTGATCATGAAGAAACAGATCAAGTTACTACTGAACTTCGAAGGTCCACAAGGGTACGTTCCGCACCGGAGTGGTACGGCAACCCTGTACTGGAAATCATGTTGTTAGACAACGGTGAACCTTCGAGCTATGAAGAAACGATGGCGGGCCCAGATTCCAATAAATGGCTTGGAGCCATGAAATCCGAGATAGAATCCATGTATGAAAACAAAGTATGGACTTTGGTGGACTTGCCTGATGATAGGCACGCCATAGAAAACAAATGGATATTTAAGAAGAAGACAGACGCGGATGGTAATGTGACCATCTATAAAGCTCGGCTTGTCGCTAAGGGTTATCGACAAGTTCAAGGGATTGACTACGACGAGACTTTCTCTCCCGTAGCGATGCTGAAGTCAGTCAGAATCATGTTAGCTATTGCCGCATTCTATGATTATGAAATATGGCAAATGGACGTCAAAACAGCATTCCTTAATGGCTTCCTCAAGGAAGAGTTGTATATGATGCAACCGGAAGGTTTTGTCGATCCAGAGAACGCTAACAAGGTATGCAAGCTCCAGCGCTCGATTTACGGGCTGGTGCAAGCATCTCGGAGTTGGAATATTCGCTTTGATGAGGTGATCAAAGCGTTTGGATTTATACAGACTTATGGAGAAGCATGTATTTACAAGAAAGTGAGTGGGAGCTCTGTGGCATTTCTCATATTATATGTGGATGGCATATTGCTGATGGGAAATGATATAGAATTCTTGGAAAATGTAAAGGCCTACTTGAATAAAGTTTTTCAATGAAGGACCTTGGAGAAGCTGCTTACATATTAGGCATCAAAATCTATAGAGATAGATCGAGACGCCTCATTGGTCTTTCACAAAGTACATACCTTGACAAAATATTGAAGAAGTTCAATATGGATCAGTCAAAGAAAGGATTCTTGCCTGTTTTGCAAGGTATGAGATTGAGCAAGGCTCAGTCGCCGACCACGGTAGAAGATAGAGAAAAGATGAGTGTCATTCCCTATGCCTCGGCCATAGGTTCTATCATGTATGCCATGCTGTGTACCAGACCTGATGTGAACCTTGCCATAAGTTTGGTGGGGAGGTACCAAAGTGATCCCGGTACGGAACACTGGACAGCGGTCAAGAACATCCTAAAGTACCTGAAAAGGACTAAGGATATGTTTCTCGTTTATGGAGGTGACGAAGAGCTCGTCGTAAAGGGTTACGTCGATGCTAGCTTCGACACAGATCTGGATGACTCTAAGTCTCAAACCGGATACGTGTACATTTTGAATGGAGGGGCAGTCAGCTGGTGCAGTTGCAAATAGAGCGTGGTGGCAGCGTCTACATGTGAAGCGGAGTACATAGCTGCTTCTGAAGCAGCGCAGGAAGGAGTCTGGATGAAGGAGTTCATCACCGACCTAGGAGTCATACCAAGCGCATCAAGCCCGATGACTCTCTTCTGTGACAACACTGGTGCTATTGCTATTACCAAGGAGCCCAGGTTTCACAAGAAGACCAAGCACATCAAGCGCCGTTTCAACTCCATCCGGAATTATGTTCAGGATGGAGACATAGATATTTGTAAAGTGCATACGGATCTGAATGTAGCAGACCCGTTGACTAAACCTCTTTCACGAGCAAAACATGATCAACACCAGAACTCTATGGGTGTTCGATTCATCACAATGTAACTAGATTATTGACTCTAGTGCAAGTGGGAGACTGTTGGAGATATGCCCTAGAGGCAATAATAAAAGCATTATTATTATATCTCCTTGTTCATGATAATTGTCTGTTATTCATGCTTGAATTGTATTGTACGGAAACATCGATACATGTGTGAATACATAGACCCCAATGAGTCCCTGGTAGGCCTCTAGTTACCAGCTCGTTGATCAACAGATGGTCACGGTTTCCTGACCATGGACATGGGATGTTAGTGATAACGGGATCACATCATTAGGAGAATGATGTGATGGACAAGACCCAAACTTGAGCATAACACGAGATCGTATAGTTCGTAATGCATAAGCTTTTCAGTGTCAAGTATTTATTCCTTAGACCATGAGGTTGTACAACTCCCGGATACCGTAGGAGTACTTTGGGTGTGCCAACCATCACAACGTAACTGGGTGGCTATAAAGGTACGCATCGGGTATCTCTGAAAGTGTCTGTTGAGTTGGTACGAACCGAGACTGGGATGTTGTCACTCCGCATGACGGAGAGGTACCTCTGGGCCCACTCGGGAAGACATCATCATAATGAGCTCAATGTGACTAAGTGGTTAGTCACGGGATGATGGATTACGGATCGAGTAAAGAGACTTGCCATGACGAGATTGAACAAGGTATCGGGAATACCGACGATCGAATGAGATAGTAAGCTACCATGCTCAGATTGTTAAAAATGCCGAGGCACGACTTGATGCCTTGAATGCGTTGAACGCAGCACCTCTTGAGGGCATTGAGAAGATTCCAGTCGTTCGCGATTTCCAAGATGTCTTTCCAGAAGAACTCCCAGGCATACCTCCTACACGGGCTGTTGAATTTGTCATCGACTTGAAACCAGGCACCGTTCCTATCACCAAACGACCCTAAAAGATGCCACCTCATGAGCTCCTTGAACTTAAGGAGGAAATCGACAAGTCTCTTCGCAATGGATTCCTTCATCCAAGTTCCTCTACTTGGGGAGCACCTTCTCTCTTTGTGAAGAAGAAGGATGGCACGAACCGTTTGGTCCAAGACTACCGTCCTATCAACCAAGCTACAATTCAGAACAAATATTCTCTTCCTCGGATCAACGATCTGTATGATCAACTGGCTGGTTCATCAGTTTTCTCTAAACTCGACTTGAGGTTGGGTTACCACCAGATCCGTGTTCATGAAGAGGATATTCCAAAGACCGCATTCGTCACTCATTATGGTTCTTACGAGTACACCGTCATGTCCTTCGGTTTGACCAATGTCCCAGCAACATTCTCTCGTCTGATGAACTATATATTCATGGGTTACCTCGACAAGTTTGTCGTGGTCTATCTGGATGATATCCTGGTATATTCGAAGAATAAAGAAGAGCATGCTGAACATCTTCGTCTTATTCTGGAAAAGCTTCAAGAGCATCAACTATATGCCAAGTATTCTAAGTGTGAATTCTGGCTACCCGAAGTAACCTACCTTGGACATGTGATCTCCAAGGATGGTATTGCCGTCAACCCAGAGCGAGTTCAGGCTATTCTTGACTGGACCCCTCCCAAGAATGTCAAGCAAGTTAGAAGTTTTCTCGGACTCGCCTGCTAGTGCCGTCGTTTCGTTGAGAACTTCTCCAAGATCGCAAAGCCACTGACCAATCTGCTACACAAAGGCGTTAAGTTTGAATGGACAGACAAATGTCAGGAAAGTTTCCAGGCTCTCAAGGACAAGCTAGCTTCTGCCCCAGTGCTTGCTCCTCTGGATTTTTTGAAGGATCTCATCATATATTGCGATGCTTCACGTCAAGGATTAGGTTGTGTCCTAATGCAAGAGCCAGGGTGATTCCTTATGCCTCCCGTCAAGTGCGTTCTCATGAAGAAAACTACCCAGTTCATGACCTCGAGCTTGCAGTGGTTATTAATGTTGGAGATATGCCCTAGAGGCAATAATAAAAGCATTATTATTATATATCCTTGTTCATGATAATTGTCTGTTATTCATGCTTGAATTGTATTGTACGGAAACAGCGATACATGTGTGAATACATAGACCACAATGAGTCCCTGGTAGGCCTCTAGTTACCAGCTCGTTGATCAACAGATGGTCACGGTTTCCTGACCATGGACATGGGATGTCAGTGATAACGGGATCACATCATTAGGAGAATGATGTGATGGACAAGACCCAAACTTGAGCATAACACGAGATCGTATAGTTCGTAGTGCATAAGCTTTTCGGTGTCAAGTATTTATTCCTTAGACCATGAGGTTGTACAACTCCCGGATACCGTAGGAGTACTTTGGGTGTGCCAACCGTCAAAACGTAACTGGGTGGCTATAAAGGTACGCATCGGGTATCTCCGAAAGTGTCTGTTGAGTTGGTACGAACCGAGACTGGGATGTTGTCACTCCGCATGACGGAGAGGTACCTCTGGGCCCACTCGGTAAGACATCATCATAATGAGATCAATGTGACTAAGTGGTTAGTCACGGGATGATGGATTACGGATCGAGTAAAGAGACTTGCCATGACGAGATTGAACAAGGTATCGGGAATACCGACGATTGAATCTCGGGCAAGTACCGTACCGATAGACAAAGGGAATAACGTACGGGATTGAGTGAATCCTTGACACGGTGGTTCATCCGATGAAGATCATCGAGGAACACGTAGGAACCAACATGGGTATCCAGATCCCGCTGTTGGTTATTGACCGGAGAGTGTTCTCGGTCATGTCTACGTGTCTCCCGAACCCGTAGGGTCTACACACTTAAGGTTCGGTAACGCTAGGGTCATAGAGATAAATGCACGTGGAAACCCGAAAGTTGTCCGGAGTCCCGGATGAGATCCCGGACGTCACGAGGAGTTCCGGAATGGTCCGGAGGTAAAGATTGATATATAGGAAGTCCAGTTTCGGCCATCGGGTGATCTCCGTGGGTCACCGAGAGCGTCCCGGGACCACCGGAGGGGCCTCGGGGGTCCACCGGGTGGGGCCACCCATCCCGGTGGGGCCCCTCGGCCGCATAGGGAAGTGTCCAGCCCCTCTGGGCTGGCGCACCACTAGGGGCCCACCTCCCCATGCGCCTAGGGTTAAAACCCTAAGGGGTAGGGGGGCCACCACTTGCCTTGAGGGGCAAGGACTCCCCCCTGGCCGCCGCCCCCCCTGCAGATTGGATCTGCAGGGGCCCTGGCGCACCCCCTGGCCCCCTATATATATGTGGGGAGGGAGAGGGCAGCTGCACCATTGCCCTGGCGCCTCTCCCCCTCCCGTCACACCTCCATACTCCAACGCAGGGCGCCCGGCGAAGCCCTGCTGCGATCTCCACTGCATCCGTCATCACGCCGTCGTGCTGCCGGATCTCTGACGACTTCTCCTCCCCCCCTTGCTGGATCAATAAGGAGGTGACGTTGCTGCACCGTACGTGTGTTGAACGCGGAGGTGCCGTCCATTCGCCGCTAGATCATCGGTGATGAAGAACGCGAAGAGTACGACTACTTCATCCACGCTTCTTCGAAAGCTTCTACTCGCAATCTCCATAACGGTATGTAGATGCACTCTTACTTGCTCGTTGCTAGATGTCTCCTTAGTTGGATCTTGGTGAAAGCATATAATTTTTTTGAATTATGCTACGTTCCCCAACAATTAATTCATTGAAGCTATGGAGACATTACCTTCTCAGTAATCGTTGTGAGATCTTCACCGATCATCAGAATCTGAAGTATCTGTTTACTCAGCCACATCTAAACCTCCGCCAGCAAAGGTGGATGGAGGCTATAGCAGATTATAACGTGGGTATTTCCTATACCCCACGCAAGGCTAATGTCATGGCTGATGCCCTGAGCCACAAGTCTTATTGCAATAACCACATGGTTCATAAAGCTCAACCCCGCCTTTATGAAGAACTTTGCAAGCTGAAACTTCAACTAGTTCCACAGGGTTATCTGAATAACCTTGTCTTGGAACCAACTCTATTGAAGGCAATTAAGTCTGCTCAAGCCAAAGATGCTCATGTTGATCTAATGAAAAAGGATCTTGCCTTAGAGAAATCCAGAGATTTCTCACTTGTTGAAGATGGGACCTTGTACTTCAAAGATCGCATAGTGGTACCCCGCTTCGAGCTTATGACTGAGAAGGTGATGAAAGAAGCACATGACACCCCTCTCTCTATTCATCCGGGAAGTACTAAGACGTATCTAGACATCCGTCAGAAGTACTGGTGGTCTAACATGAAGCAAGACATTGCTCGGTATATCGAAGAATGTGACGTTTGTCGTCGCGTCAAAGCAGAACATCAGAAACCGGCTGGACTTCTACGACCGCTTCTGATTCCTGAATGGAAGTGGGATAAGATTCAGATGGACTTTGTCACTGGCCTTCCGAAGTCACATAAAGGTAATGATGCTATCTTTGTCGTCATCGACCAATTCTCGAAGGTTGCTCACTTTCTGCCAGTCAAGGAGACAATCAGTGCTAGTCAATTAGCAAACTTGTATATCTCCAGAATTGTGTCACTCCACGGCATTCCGAAAGAGATCAGTTCAGACCATGGTAGTATTTTCACTTCGAAGTTCTGGGATAGTTTCCAAGAGGCAATGGGAACTCATATAACCTGGAGCACTGCTTATCATCCCCAATCCCAAGGCCAAGTCGAGCGAGTCAATCAAATTCTTGAAGACATGCTTCGGGCTTGTGTTATTTCCTTCGGCAAGAAGTGGGAAGAATCTCTCCCTTATGCGGAGTTCTCTTATAATAACAGTTATCAAGCCAGCTTGAAGATGGCACCCTTTGAAGTGCTTTATGGACGTAAGTGTCGAACCCCTCTAAATTGGTCAGAAACTGGGGAACGGACGCTCATTGGTCCAGACATTATTCAACAAGCTGAAGAGCAAGTTCCCATTGTCCGGGGTAATCTCAAGGCGGCCCAGTCCTGCTAGAAGAGCAACTATGACCGGAAACACTGGGGTTCAACTTATCAACTTGGTGAACAAGCTTATCTGCATGTCACTCCTTTGAGAGGCACTCATCGGTTCGGAGTCAAGGGCAATCTAGCTCCGCGCTACATTGGTCCTTTCTGCATTCTCGCCCGTCATGGACTGGTGGCTTATCAACTGGAGTTGCCACCACAGTTCTCTCACGTCCATGACCTCTTCCACGTGTCGCAACTTCGTCGTTGCTTCAAGGATCCGGAACGTGAAGTGGATCCGGAATTGATTGAAGTTCAAGATGATCTCACTTACAAAGTGCATCCGGTCCGCATTCTTGAAGAAGTTGAACGTCGAACCCGCCGGAAGGTTACCAAGTTCCTCAAGGTGTAGTGGTCAAATCATTCTGAAGATGAAGCCACTTGGGAACGCGAGGATAATCTTCGGGCAGAGTATCCCGACCTTTTTCCTTCTACCTCTTAATTCTCGGGACGAGAATTTCTTTTAGAGGAGGAGAGTTGTAACACCCCGGTGTAATGATGCTACAGTAACCCTTGGGGTTAAGATAATCATTTTGCTAAAACAATGCTTAATCACTTTGGTCATTATCTCTTTCAAATAGTTTAGTCAAATTCAAACTCTAATGTTAGTGAAATTCAAAATTTGCTCAAACATGAAAGATAAAATGTTCAGCATGTGCCAAATAATCCATATCTAATATTGGTGGTGGTCCAACATTTTTGCAATATACTTAAAGTGTCCTAAACTATTTGAAGGAGATGTTGTTAACTAAAAGAAAGAAAAAGGGAAAAGAAGAAGGGCCTATTCTACTGGGCACTTAGGCCCAACTGACCACTAGGCTGGGCCAGCCCATTTTCCCCTCGCTACCCTCTCTCTCCTATTCACCACAGGAGGTGGACACCCCCGATGACCGCCACGGCCATGGCCATCGCCGTGGCGGCCATCTGCCGTCTCCCTCGGGGATATAAGGCGGCCCCGACGCCCACTCCCTCGCACCCCGAACACTAACCCTCACCAACTCCCTCCCCCCTCTGCTTCTGCATGGATCTGGATGCCACGGCGCCCCGACCCCGTGGACGCCCGTCGCCGTGCTCGCCTCCGCCCCATCGCACCTCGTCCTCATACCCCTCCCCGACGGCCGGCCTCGTCCTCGTCTTCCTCCACGCGGGCTTCAACGAGCCTCGCCGCCCTGTGCATCGACGCCGAGAGTGAGCTCCCCCTTCCTTCTCCTGGCCTCGGCCATCTCCGCGACCCCCCCTGCGCTCACGGCTTGCAGTAGCCGCTGCAGCTACTTTGCCCCGTCGCGCGTGCACGACCTGGCTTCGCCTCTGCTCGGCCCGCGCACGGCCACTGCCCCCGACACCTCTCCCCGCGTCCGTGGCCGGCGCGCCCGGCCTCCCACACACGCGCCTCGCACTGGACTCGCCGGCCCGCTGGCGCTGGCCGCCGCTCGTCCTGGCCGCGTCTAAGGAGGGCCCTGCCCCAGCTGGCTAGCACCACCGCCGTACCTGCTCCGGCCGGCCGTGGCCGCCGGCCGCGGCCCCTGGACGCCGGCCGCGCCCCTGGCTGCCGGCCACGCCCGCGCGACCGCGCCTTTCTGACGCTCGCCTCGCGGCTGCCCCTGCACCACTTCGCCGCGCCTCGCTGCCCCATGCCGCCCCCGCGCCGGTGCTCCGCGCAGTCGCCGCCCGCCGCCAGCCATAGCACCGGCCGGCGCCCTTCCCTACCGCGTCGTGGCCACGGCCCCGCCCCATCGGTGCCCTGTGTCGCCCCGTGCGGGCACACGGGCGCCACGCACGGGCGCGCGCTCGTTAACAGCCCGCCCCGCGGGCTTGTGCCACTGACGTTGGGGCCCCGGCCCCTGTTTAAAAAAATGTCTTAGAAAAATAATAATAATTTAAAAGTTTAATTAATTAGTTAACATATTAATTAACTTAATTAAATTAGGTTAATTAACTTAACTTAATTTACATGTCTGATTAATCTAGGTTAATTAGCTATAGTCTATGACAGTGGGCCCCACTGCCCCTTTTGACCAGTCAACCAGTCAAAGTTGACTGTTGACCCCGCTGACATCACCATGTCATCATGCTGACGTCACCACATACTATTCTGGATAATGTTGATTTAAATTAATGAAATAAATTCCAAATAATGTTTAAAACTTTAGAAAATCATATAAAATAATCTGTAACTCGGATGAAAATGTTTTATATATGAAAATCGCTCAGAACGACGAGACGAATCCGAATACGTGGTCCGTTCGTTCGCCACACGTCCCTAGCATAGTGAACCTGCAACTTTCCCCCTCTGATTCATCTGTCCGAAAACACAAAACACCGGGGAGACTTTCCCGGATGTTACCCCCCCCCCCTCGCCGGTATCGTGTACCACCGCGTTAGAGCACCCTAGCGCTGTGTGTTGACATGTAATGTTTCTCTGTACATCTGTATGCTTTGTATTTATTGTTTCTTCCCCCTCTTCTCCCGATAGACCGCGAGACTGATGCTACCTTGGTGATCGGCGGCATCGACGACGACCCCTCCTTCTTGCCAGAGCAACCAGGCAAGCCAACACCCCTTTGATCATTCTGATATCGCCCATTCCCTTCTCTCTTATGCTTGCATTAGAACTACTACTGTTTTTGTATGATCCTATTCTGATGCATAGCCTGTTGTTGATACCTGCTTTCATACCTTACATGTTTATACTAAACTGCTTAGTATAGGATGGTTAGAGACCCATCAGAGACTCCCCCCCACTTTGTCTTGTCTGCCTCGCTAGATTATCAGAAGACCCGATCAACGGGATCGAAGACTAGGCCCCGCCACCGCACATCACTTCCCCTTAGTTGCTCGACACTACAGGGTTACTATCGAGTGCCGAGGGTGACACCTCATCAGCACTTCTGATGTGAACCTTGTAGGTTAGTTCATCGGGTGTGGTCATCGAGGGTGATTCCTCTTTCTCCACTCCCGATAACGATACTGTCGTGCAACTCCTCAAGAGTGGACCTCGAGGGTGACTCCTCTTTCGTTCACCTTGACGATAAACATCAGGTGGAATTCCATCGAGGGTGATTTCCTCAGGTTTTCCCTTTGGTGTTAGACACATAGTTACTATGGTTACTATGACTTTACAACTGTTACTTGGAAAGGCGGGTCGACCCTGAGGGGTACCCGCGAGTGATGTGGAGACGGATTGATCTGGAGGGTACCCGAGAGTTGAATACGAGGCGTGGTCCGGAATTCTTAGCCCTTGCCGCAAGTCCTCGAGACGGGGTGACGGGGTCACATCTTTCGTGAGTCTCTGCTCGTTACCGCGTCCCCAAGACACTAAACGGTTTGGATATTTGATCCAAGGGGCATCTGGCCTGATAGCGCTAACCATCACGTGGGCATAGTATGGGCGTTCTGCGTCGTATGCATCAGCCGAAGCTTAACTGGCGTCATTGCGACTGAGTGGCGCGCGCCGGGTTCGACTAGTTATGCACCTACCTTTTTAAGGAGGTAGCTAGGTCTGCTCACCGACCGCTCACGCAACGTGCATGAGTTCCCGGGGTGATTGGCCCATGACCCCTGGGGGCATAGGGTTTAGTCCGGCGTGCATGACCTCTCTATTAAGCCTAGGTCGGGTTGCGGCGTATTGTTTGGCCGAGGGCAGGCATGACCTGATTGTGTGTCCGGCCGGAGTTAAGCAAGCGTGGTGGGTAAGTTGGTGCACCCCTGCAGGGAAGAAAACAACTATCGATAGCCTGTCCTACGGTAACAGACACTTGGAGTTGTATCCCGATCGATACAACTAGAACTGGATGCTGAGGCATGATATGGATATGTGGCTCCGGGATTGCTTCCTCGCAGGGAGTCGAGGAAGGATCTTTGGGCGTTATTGCTACAACATGCTTAATAATTATAGTATGTTATTATGTACTCTCTTCTATTGCTGCAAGATCGGTGGTTTCCAAAAGATGCTAGTCTTCGATAGGACTAGCTTCTCCCCCTCTTATTCTGGCATTCTGCAGCTTAGTCCACAGATACTACCCCTTTTCATTGATACCGATGCATATGTAGTGTAGATCCTTGCTTGCGAGTACTTTGGATGAGTACTCATGGTTGCTTTGCTCCCCCTCCCCCCCCCCTTCGTTCTTCTTTCTGGTTGATGCAATCAGATGGTGGAGTCCAGGAGCCAGAAGCCACCCTTGACGATTGCTACTACCCCGACAAAGCCTACTACGACTAGGAGTAGTTAGGAGGTCCCAGGCAGGAGGCCATGCCTTTTCGATCGTATTATTTTTGCGCTACCTTCTTAAGGAAAACTTGTTTAACTCATGTCTATACTCAGATGTTGTTGCTTCCACTGACTCTTGTGTATTCGAGCCCTCGAGGCCCCTGGCTTGTAATATAAAGCTTGTATTATTTTAATTTGTGTCTAGAGTTGTGTTGTGATATCTTCCAGTGAGTCCTTGATCTTGGTCGTACACATTTGCATGCATGATTAATGTACGGTCAAATCGGGGGCGTCACACGCTATTTATAGTCAGGGGCAACCCGACATGAATTGTAATAAATGCTCTTTTCTGATTCGACCTTTGTCAGTATAAGGATCCACTCGACATCTGCCACGTGGCGCATCAACGATCGGAATTCGAACTCTCAAACTCATCAGGGGCACTCTCCTCACTTTTGGGCAGATTGCACTGGCGAACTCCTAACTCCTCGGCCTGACCAAATTCGTCAGCGACAAGATGACCTTTGTCACTGTCGCTAGCAAATGCGCCAGCTGTACTGGAGATTTCCAAAGGCTTCACACGAAGCGGCTTTTGTGTAAGAGTTTGAGTAAGTTTGAGCATCACTTTGGAAATGTGAAATATGTTTCACCTAGACCCTCTTTAACAATATTGTTTTTCTTATGGCTCGAATAAGAAGAAAAGAAACTACGAAAACAAAAGTCTTCAAGATTCCAAGTCTTCACATCAATTTCTTCAAACGTCGTACCAATTTGATCACCAAATTCTTCACTTGAAGAAATCCATTTTTAGGGTCAAACCAAATATTCAGGGACTCTGTTCCTATGTATACTCACAAACACATTGGTTCCTCAACCTATTTGTTTTCAATACTCCAAAACCACTAAGGGAGCACTTGATACACTTATAGTCATGCCGGAAGGACAAGTTGGTGGTGGTCGCTCGCAAGGTTAACACGACAAAATGCAACACCTGTCGCCACAAAACAAAAGAAGTGGAAGGACGCTTTTGCAGCGGCCAGTCACCCAGTACCTCCTTCGCCAAAGCTTGTGAAGCGGTGTGTGTGTCAGGCAATCACCGTCGCCCCGCAACATCAGTTCGTGTCCTCCATCACTGCCATCCATCAAGTATTGTTCAAAGTCGACCTCAACGGGGACTACACATTCATGGAGCCTCAGTCGCAGTCGTCGGCGCTTGTCCATTCCTGGATGCCGGCTCCCTCACTCTTCGGTGTCGGGTCTCTGTTTGCCGGTATGTTTCAACTGGGCGAGATGGTGGATAACGAGAGGCACTGATGAACATGATCCATGACAACGGTGGACACGAAGACGATCAAGTGGAGGACTCCCAACCGGAGGCAGAGACCCAGCAATGCTCACCCAGATGTTGGACACCACGTGGACCCAGCCGACGCACACCCAGTAGCCGGGCGGTGTGATCCAAACGACATCTGGGTGTCGGGTGCGGGTCCAAAGAAGAAGAGGGGAGAAAATTTCAACTTGAAGGACGATGAATTGTTGGTTGATACGTGGTTGGACACAAGCGTTGATCTGATTCATGGCACGGAGCAAAGGGGCGGAACATTTTGGACAAGTGTGTATGCTTGATTTCATGAGCAAAAGCACTATAATCCCTATCGTACCGAAGTGATCCATGAGTGCACCTCGAATTCGCTCACTAACCGATGGTACACCATTCAAGAGGCCACAAGCAAGTATTACTGCTTTTAGAAACAATTGCAAATCCAATAGCGCGATGCTCCAAGAGCTCGTTGTTTTTTGTTGCTCTATGTGTGTTGGTCATTTAGCCGGATATGCAACTTGTTGATCATGTCTTTTCTTCCTAGGTCGGTCGTGCATGCACATTGTTCTTTAGGACAAAAGAAGCACTTCCTCTTCATACATTGTTGGTTGAAGTTGAATGTGCACCTCAAGTGGCTTAATGGTGTTGCCAATTCCGTCAAGACCGCATCATGCGGTCATGCCCAATGTAGATAAATATGGTGATCCAACAAAAGGAGTCCTTGCTCCGGCCAAAAGGATGGGTAGGAATTGGGGCAGAAAGTAGGAGGAGGAGAGGGGAGAAGTAGAAGCGAAAAAGAGCGGTGGCCAAGATGACGAAGAGGTTCAAGGACATCAAGCCAAAAAAGGAGGAGGCATGCATCAAGCGCAATGATGCAAAGGAGGAAAAGAAGACCAGGAGGCTTGACAAGTTCATGGAGGCGCAAGCCAAGAAGATCAAGCTCCAAGAGAAGAATGTTGATGCCAAGATGTTGACCATGAAGATGTCGGACTTGGATCCCATGCGGCAAAGATTGTGCAAGCATATCATGCTAGCATGTTGGAGCTTCAGAGGAGCCGGCGGAGGAGTGAAGAATTTGAAATGGACAGCTGAGCTGGGATGCAAAAATTGACTTCTTTTTGCATCCTCGGCTCTTTTTGGAGCGATTGGATGTAAAAACTTGTTGATTCAATGCTTTTTAGTTGTGATTGCATATGTTTGCATCTTGTTATACATATGCTAAATTGCTATTGATCTATGTATGCATGTATCATGTCAAATGGAGGTGGAGGAGGCCGGACCCGGAGTGGACATTTGGTGCACGAGGTTGATGGCCCGGAGCGGACATTTGGTGCATGATGTTGATGGCCAGCTCCGCTACCACTTTCCGCCGATGTTTGGTGTGTCAGATTTGATGCACGGAGTTGGAGACGTCCTTATCAAACACCGGACAATTATTTTTGCATCGTAAATTTTCACTGATGAATCACATAGATTACAGGTGTAAGTTTCATTTTGGCATCTTAAATTTTCACTGATGAATCACATAGATTACAGGTGTAAGTTTCAGCTGTACAGACACACATGGAAAATTTTCTCATATTTACATACACGCGTGAATCAGCAGGGCTTCCACTCCGAGAATTGCCCTGAACTGAAAGACACCAACCAAGAAACCGGGCCACAGGCCAGTTCAGCAAAGCCTGCAGCCAAAAGGGCAAGACCCTCTACACCTCAAGGAAACAGCAACGTTTCATGCCACATGGAACTCTCAGAAAACGACTCTCTTTTTTACAAGTTTTAGAAAGAAGGCTTCACAAAAGGAGTACCGAAATTTCATCCTTATAACGTGAGCAAATCACCACCCCTGAAGTAGAAGAAAGCAGTGGCTGGCACCAGATTAGTACTCGGATGAAAGCCACGGATGCTCTAGCGCTTCGCTGGCTGTTGGTCTCTTCCTGGGGTTTATTTGCAGCAGATAGGATAGAAAATCCACAAACTGCGGATCGGGGCATCGCAAGTGATGTCGCAAAGAGGACTTCCCTGGGACCAATTCCTCTAATTGACCTGTCTCCTGGATGCACATAAGGAAGGTAAGTCCCAAGTTTTTTAGTGTTTGCTATCCATGATATTAAGATCGAGTGGTTATCGAATACTCATAATGCATATGACTGATAGGGGCTTGAAACAGCAAACAGGAAATGAAGTGTACCTCATTCTTGGTGAAAAGGCCATAATCATCGGTGAAATATTTGTGTGTCTCCTGTCCCAACTCTAACATTTCCATGTCTATTGGGCCAATTATCCCAATCACTCGGGCAAGCATCATGGACACTGGTTCATTAGGAAATAGTACCTGTCATGTGCAAGAGCCAACATTATGAGTTTTATAAGCAGATGGTTTGCTGCTTTTAAATGATAAAAATAACTAGAAGCACACCATTGTGCTTTGTGTTTGTGTGAGTTGAGGTTATACTCCCTCCGTTCGACCGTTCCTTTATATAAGGTGTATTTGCTTTTTGATAAAATTCCAGAATGTAAGGTGCATTTCTTCTAATTCCTCATAATTTCCTTGTCAGCCCTTCAGAAAAAAGAAAGTATCTCTCTCCCGATTGTCTGTATCTCTCCTCGTAGCAAAAGGAGAGTATCTCTCTGTCGATTGCATGTATCTCTTACTTTCCCGGACTAACTGATTTACTTGCCACTAATCAACAATTTTGCTAAGGGTAATTTCGTCCTAACTTGTCTGTAATTATTTGTCTTGGTCACCGTGCCGAAAATAATACACCTTATATAACGGAACGGAGGGAGTATAAGATAAAAAGACAATCCACGTCCTCTAAGACAGAAACAAAAACACCTACCATATATTGGAGCTATATATTTCCATAGATTTTCAAGCTCTATTTTACTCACTCTGGTTTTGGAGACCCACAGATTAACATATATTTGAACGATAAAGAATATGAACATGCTAACATATTATGAAGTCCATGTATTGCAATCTCCATAAGATCAATCTACTGATATGGCCAACCATCGAACATTATGTGCTTATCATAGCTAAGATCTTAATCTATGTACAAAATTCAAATTATCAACTCAGCAAAAGAACTACTTACTTCACCAGTGTACAGTTCAGCAAGGATGCAACCAAGAGACCAAATGTCAATCCTCTGATCATATGGCAGGCCCAGAATGACCTCCGGAGCTCGATAAGAACGTGACTGGACATACAGGCATAAGCTGTCTGTCAAGAAGCAACTACTTCCAAGATCAATGACCTTAATTTCACACCTGCTGTAGCTCTTGATAAGGATATTTTCTGGCTTTAGGTCGCAATGAATGATCCTTAAATGGTGCAAATATACCAAAGCTTCTAAGCATTGGCGAGCAATTGCCTGAAAGAAAGGAACAATTTTGTTTCACCAGAACTCCTAACTTTCATGTGTGAATTATAACTGTGCTCAATCTGTTAATTGTATAAACAACCTTTTTTTGCGGGAAATCGTATAAATCGTATAAACAACTTTATCACTTTACGAAAACAATAAGTTAGTTTTCAGCAACTATACATATTTTAATTTTAAGTGTTAAACACAATATGCCAACAAATAAGGTGTGGCGTACAAGTGACATGTAAATAATTATATGCATGCATAACTATTGCACTAAGGGATTCTCAGAGAATGTCACAGAAATACAGAATATCTGGTAAATGGCAATTCAACATACCTGTATCCTAGGAAATGTAAAGTATAAGTCACCGCCAGAATCCTGGTTATATTTCTGAAACTCATACAGATTTGCTCGCAGTAATTCAGTGACAATGAAAAGATGTTCCTGCCAATATTTGTTTACTGTCAGCAATCAGCATTATGCAAGGCAGATTGCAAAAGGAAAAACGTTTATTAGGCTCGACAATCAAATGCATGCCTACAAGCAAATGAACTATGTTGCTTCAGTACATCCTTTAAGATATTCATAAGGACCAAATCCCTTAAATATCTTCTTATATGCCAAACAATCAAGTAGTTTGCAGTATGGAGTTAACAGAAAAGGGGTATCTTAGCCAACTGCTCCTCCCTCAAGTGAGTATACCTGATGATAGAAGTAGTCATAGAGCCGCAGTACATGATGCTCATCTGATGGATCGTATTTATTCACAAACTTCAGCAGTTTTATCTCATCCAAACTCTGATCGAAGAAATCCTTATCATTTTTTATTATTTTTAGGCAAATATCTATTCCTGTCTGAAGATCATGTGCTTGGACAACCTTGCTGAATGCAGCCGAGCCAAGATATTCAGTAACATAATATCTTCCTGCTATGACTGAATTCAAGACAATGGGAAAATCTTTGTTTGCTTCAAAGCCAGTTCTGCAATGGATGCATACCATATAAGTATATGTATTATTTCTTTATCGACAACCAAAGAAAGGACAAAAAGATTTGATGTGAACCTGTTCTTGCGGTGGACAATTCTCAATTCAAATACCTCGTATTCTTGATGGAAATTAGAGACGGCCTGATCAATATTTAACTCTGGATCTTCTTTCTCAGCTATAAGTGTAGCAGATTTCCGAACATCTGTATTCAATGGCCCAACATCTCCAAACTCGTATGTGTCATCATAATCATCAGTCTCAGGGAAAGGATGCAAGCTATAACTCTCTTTCAAATATTCTTTTTCACTGCTGCTTTTTAGATTGTTTTCAGCATCATCAACCCACTCTACATTGTCGGTGGCATGGCGCACCCGTACTGGACCTATGCAAGACGTTAAGCATTTGAAATTAGAACCGAAACAAACAGCAAGCAAGCAAACCAAAACCTTTATCAGAAAATAAAGTGGATAACAGACACTACATGACCCATACGTTACAGCTTATAAGCATTGGACAGCAACAAAATTTGCTCCTTGATTATTTGCAGCTCTGAAAATGGCTATCACTTGCTAGTATAGAATTTACCCCCTCCTTGTATATTTGCAAAATGGCAGCAGAGATTGAGGTCTTTGCCAACCTGGAAATCTGAGCATGCCCAACCTTTTAAATGTTGTAATCTATTCCCCTCACCCACTACATTAGATCCACTAAACAATTTCAAATTATGTTCACTAGCACAAGTGATTGAAGCGAAGATATTTTACATTATACTAGTACCATAGAGTTAAAAACAAATGGACTACTAATGCTTACTTGCAGCAATTTCAGCATCATCATAAGTATCAAATGAACTGAGCATTTGAAGCTCCTTCTCCACAACATTCAGCTCCATAAGCTCGTCTACTTGCCCTGAATTTGTCGGCAAATCGCACTCAAGCGCAGCATCCCCTCTCTGCTTCACCTGAAACACATCCGGGCCACACTCATCTAGTATCTCTGTCTGGTCATCCATGATCTTGTACCTCCCATACACAGCACAGCTAGAATTCCTGAGCACCTCGAGCTCCTCAAAATTCTTGAGTCCCCCGGCACAGCAACCGCAGAGCGGTGACGAGCAGGTGTACACCTCGGCGCACCCCTCACAGCCGTCATTGCCGGCGTGTTCATGGCGGCAGTAGTCGCCAGGGCCAAGCACAAACGTTTCTGCCGGCCCTGAGCCGCCCTGAGCGCTGAGAACAAACTTGTCCTCCTCCTTGTCTCTGTCACCCGGCTTGGTATGGAAGATGTGGTCGTCGTATAGCCAGCCTTCTTGGAAGAAGAGGTCGGTGGTGTCGTACTGGCGTGCTGTGCCGAACTCCATCTCAGATGACGACGCGTCGGACAGCGAGTGCTGCGACGACCACACGCCATACGGGTTCAGCAGGCCTGATCCAAGAAACAGAGAGATCAAATTCTGCGTCAGAATTATGATAAATTTTCCTAGAATTTGGAGAACGGAGCACTCGACTAGGCACGGCAGGGAGATGGAATTTTGTGACAGGCATTGGTGATGAACCGAACCGAGGGAGGGGTTTAACCAGTCTCCCAGGATCAATTTCAATTCTTTCATAGTAAGTATGAAAATCGTCCAGGAAGAAAGATGTTTGGGTCGAACCAGAGGCTTCGAATTGTTCTCAAAGCCACCGAAATATCGGCGCACGGATCGAGATTTCGCGGGGCAAAACGCAACCGCCAGCGCCGGAAACAGAGTGAGAGAGGGGCCAGGCAGGAGGGGTTTAACGGAAACGGAAAAAAAGACTTACGGCGTGAGTACCTGAGGGCGATGAGCGCATGCTGACGAAGGCGGAGGAGGACGCCGAGCCGGAGCTGGAGCCGGGGCTCGCAGGCGGCGGCAGGCCGGCGCCGGCGCCGGAGGAGGAGGCCGACATACGGAGGGGCGGGAGCTGGGGATCTAATGCGGCGGCGGGCCCGGGCTCCCCGTCCGCGGCGCGGCCCAGAACGTCGTCCCGGAGGGCGGAGGCGGTACTGGCGAAGCCGTGCTCGGTGAGGAAGGCCATGACCTCGTCCAGGCCCGGCGCGGCCATGTGTTTTTTGTCCGGGGTGCGCGGGGCGGGTGCGATGACGGACGGGTCGGTCGGTTGGTGCTCAGGCGCGTCGCGCGCGCCGTGAGGTAAGCAGTTGCGTCGCCATTGGAACTTGGAAGCGAAGCGAGCGAGACAGGTCAGGTCAGTGCGGGGGATGAGAGGACTGGAGGCGGAGGCGAGGACTGGAGAAGGAGGAGGCGAAGAAGTCAGAGGAAAGAGAGAGGAGATGAGAACACGAGGCCGCATTGGATCACCAGGGTCGCGTGTGCGTACGCATAAATGCCTGCCGTAATTACGTTTCAGCCCCTCTGGTGGAGTGGTTTTACACATATGTCGCCTAATTTGGGGTTTCGGCGAGCAATTGACAAGATACAAGCGGTTGTTTTGATAGACTAGATGATATCCCGCGACATCTAAAGAAAAGATGATATCTTGAACGTTGTGTCACATGTGCGGCAGTGCGGCACTTACCATTTGAGTAAAATAAATGTATTATTAGACGCTATATAAATAACTAAAACTAATGAAATAAAATGTAAGATTTTCTCTTGATATGCACTTTAAAAATATTAAAAAATATAAAGCATATAACAAAAGTATAAAGGAGAGAGAGAAAATTAGACTTTAGTTAAAAGAGTGACACATATATAAAATAATAATAAAAAGATGAGCTATATAGGTATGCCCCAAGCGTCCAACACGTACATTGTGTCCATGAGAGCAAAAAAGCTAGGGCCTCTTTGATTCATAGCATTGCAAAAACACAGGAGTAGGAAAAACATTGGATTAAAATGGCATGTGCATTGGATCCCTGTAGGATTTGAGGTTGTTTGATTGTGTCACAGGAAAGACAAAGGATTTCTTCCAAGAATTTAGATTGGGCCTCATTCAGATCGATTTCAGTCGCCGCTACGGTCACATCAATTCGTTATGGCTCGGACCTTCTTAGCAGCTGGATCCTTCGGGAAGCCGTAGTAGGGATTACGTCGGTATATTCTTAGGCGAGCAGTGGGTTAGAATTCCTTTGAAATGTAGTATATAATCCTACGAATCAAATGACCAAAGTTGAAAAAATTCCTAAGGATTCGAATCCTTCAAAGATTTTATTAGTGTAAAACTAATAATGTGGCATGGCAGTGCTGCATGGATATAAAAAATATAACATATAGTTTACATGCATGGCTTACTGATGTGACATGGTTGTATGTTTAAGAAAAAAATAGGTAGTGGGGTGTAGCTATTTACCACAGCCAATCCTAGCATTATGAAGGCCCTAGTGTGAATGAGATGCAATTGACCTCACAACTATAATAACAATAGTAACATAGATATAAATACTTCACCGGTATCATGAAAATCATTACTCCCCCCGTCCAAAATATAAGGTGTATTAGTTATTTAAAAAGTCAAACTCTTTAACATTGACCAGGTTTTTTATAGAAAAATAATATAATTTAGGATAGACAATCATTATCATTAGAGTCCTCACGAAATATATTTTATTGTTTTATTTATTTAGTATCATATTTGTTGACATATTTTGCTATAAACGGTCAAACTTAGTATCATTTGACTTCTAGAAAACTAACACACCTTATATTTTGAAACGAGGGAGTATAAATGTGTAAACATTGGAAATTTAGTTTTAATTAGCAAATAAAGCCTTACTACACCATGTATATTTGATTACATGATGCAAATGGTGATAATAAGATACATTTACTCAACCATAAACAACTACTAAATAAATACAACATGACAGAGTGGGGGGGGGGGGCAATTGCCCCCTCTCCACCTCATAGTGTTGGACCTATTGTAAATCAGGTGTAGCATTTGTTTAATTTTTATAATTAGCATGTTGCATATATTGATATAATTATATAGCATGAAAATTGTTTAGGCAACAGAGCATTTAGAGAAGGCCGTACAAGGGACCGAAAATGCTTCGGTCGAAAAATAACAAGTTTTGTGTTTCGGTGCATTATCGAACAATTACCACGAGGCAACTTTATTGTTCTTGCACCCTTGCTATTTCATAAACTTTTCCAAACATTTTACATTTCTTTGTTGTATGTAGGACCATAAATTAGTCGAAGAAAATGTCAGCAGCGTCTTGAGTGACTTCCCTGCTCTCGAACGACCTGTGGTGAAGAAGTTAGTAAATTCCCTAGCAAGCCATGAATTGTAAATGATGTTGGTTGAATTCATCACATGTGTGCTATATGTTGTAATTCTACATGTTTGGGAGCTTCATCAAAGGTGAGTTTTAACAAAGGGGACGCAATGGATCATCTATTCCGATATCTACTTTAGCATATCAATACGAGAAGCTCTTAGGTTCTTGTGATCCACATTGGGATGATACAACTGATGAGGATGTTTTCACGATGAGATCCCAAGGAATCATCTAAAATGCTTTCATCTTCTTAAATTTTTGGTGCTAATTTTTGTTCCTACAATCAGATGCTCGATGAGAAGGTCTATGGATTTGGCATTCTCGTCAACATGGTGCAGACAGTGCCCAAGCCCACTGAAGCTACTTGCTCGCTGAAAGACCCTTTGAAGATAATGTATTATGTCTCATGCTTACACATATGTAATATTGTTGGTTGTTTTCATCAGAGGGTCACTTATGCTTTGACTTGCACTTAGGTGATGGAGTTTCTTCAGAAGCTAGCTAGTCACATAGAGTACTGCCACCTCTAGAGTAGAGGATGAAATTGTTGGGTCCTAAGGAAGAATGACCGCGAGCCACCGCGCCTAACCGGGGAATTTGTGTTGGTTGTTGTTCTATTCGGCTTTATCTCTATTTTATCCACTCTATAGTGTTCCTGTCTTCGGATTCTATTGTTGATTGGTTTCGTGTGTCTAGATCCGTCGGCTGGTGCTATTTGACATGTTAGAATAGATAGGATGGAACCATGCTTTATTTATTTGTTGACACATTTTACATGATCACATGAAGCACATGTAGTTCTATTGTGCCATGAACACAAGGTCGACCCTAGCAATATGGAGGCCCTAGTGCGAATGAGGTACAAGGGACCTAACAACTATAACATAGTATCATAAATACTTTGACATGTATATATGGCATATCGTGAAAAACATTATAAAGGTATAAACATTGAAAAATAATTTTAACTAGCAAATAAAGTCTTAATGCACCATGTATATTTGATTACATGATGCAAATGATGATAATAAGATACATCTACTCGCCCATAAACAACTATTGAATAAATGCAACATGGTGAAGCCGGGAGGAGGGCAACTACCTCTGTCCACCCCATAATAGTGTTGACGCTATGTTCTGCGAATCACAGTTTTTTCTAATTTGTTTAGGTATGCAAATGTAGGCCCTTATTTAAGACGGGCCCTAAACGCCCACACCTTTTGTCGTGGCCTGGGGTGGCCCCTGCTATTTAGCAATAGAGAAAGATAGTGCCATTTTTTTAATGTGAAGAATAAACTATATGCAGGGCGTAGCCAGAAAAAAAATCATCATTGGGTTCACTATGTGGTAAAAGTAGGTTTATTAGTGTAATAATCATTTGAACCCAATGACTACATGCTAGCTCTGCCCCTGACTATATAGGTATGTGTTGGAAATATGCCCTAGAGGCAATAATAAAAGTATTATTGTTATATTTCCTTGTTCATGATAATTGTATGTTATTCATGCTTGAATTGTATTGTACGGAAACAATGATACATGTGTGAATATATAGACCACAATGAGTCCCTGGTAAGCCTCTAGTTACTAGCTCGTTGATCAACAGATGGTCACGGTTTCCTGACCATGGACATAGGATGTCAGTGATAACGGGATCACATCATTAGGAGAATGAAGTGATGGACAAGACCCAATTCTGAGCCTAGCACGAGATCGTATAGTTCGTAATGCATAAGCTTTTCGGTGTCAAGTATTTATTCCTTAGACCATGAGGTTGTGCAACTCCCGGATACCGTAGGAATACTTTGGGTGTGCCAAACGTCACAACGTAACTGGGTGACTATAAAGGTACGCATCGGGTATATCCGAAAGTGTCCGTTGAGTTGGTACGAACCGAGACTGGGATATTGTCACTCCGTGTGACGGAGAGGTACCTCTAGGCCCACTCAGTAAGACATCATCATAATGAGCTCAAAGTGACTAAGGAGTTAATCACGGGATGATGGATTACGGAACGAGTAAAGAGACTTGCCATGACGAGATTGAACAAGGTATCGGGCATACCGACGATCGAATCTCAGGCAAGTATCGTACCGATAGACGAAGGGAATAACATACGGGATTGAGTGAATCCTTGACACAGTGGTTCATCCGATGAAGATCATCGAGGAACACGTGGGAACCAACATGGGTATCCAGATCCCGCTGTTGGTTATTGACCGAAGAGTCGTCTCGGTCATGTCTACGTGTCTCCCGAACCCGTAGGGTCTACACACTTAAGGTTCGGTAACGCTAGGGTTGTAGAGATACATGCACGTGGAAACCCGAATGTTATTCGGAGTCCCGGATGAGATCCCGGACGTCACGAGGAGTTCCGGAATGGTCCGGAGGTAAAGAATGATATATAGGAAGTCCAGTTACGGTCATCGGGTGAACTCCGGGGGTCACCGGGAGTGTCCCGGGACCACCGGAGGGGTCCCGAGGGTCCACCGGGTGGGGCCACCCATCCCGGTGGGTCCCCTAGGCCGCAAAGGGGAAGGGGCCAGCCCCTGGTGGGCTGGCGCATGATACGTCCAAAACGTATCTGTAATTTCTGCTTGCTCCGTGCTTCTTTTGTGTGATATTGCTATGATATTTATACACTTCCATACACTTTTGATCATATTTGGACTAACCTATTAACTCAGTGCACCCCAGTGCCAGTTTCTGTTTTCTGCTGTTTTTGTATTTCAGGTTTTCCCATTACTTAAATTGCCAGAAAAATTCCGGGAAAAATATATAAAAAAATCAGTGCTCCAGAAGCTTCCACGCGCTAGAAGTGGGGCCAGAGGGGAGCCAGGGGCAGCCCAGGCGGCCTGCCCACGCGACCCCCCTCCTGGCCGCGCCGCGGGGGCGCCTGGGCCCCCCTCTCCACCTCTGGTGCCCCCCTTTGGCATATATTTAGCACGTGTCCCGAAACCCTCGCGGACGGAACCCTTTTTCGCGATCTCATCTCTGTTCCGCCGCCGCCGTGCTTCCAAGATCGGGAGCACCAGGAGAACTCTTCCCGGCACCCTGCCGGAGGGGAGGATCACCACCGCGAGCTTCTCCACCACCATGGACGCTTCCCGAATGAGTTGTGAGTAGTCCCCCTTGGACCATGGGTCCATGACCAGTAGCTATGTGATGTTCTCCTCCCCTCTTTATTCTTCATCGATTAGACCTCGTGAGCTGCCCTACATGATCGAGGCACATATGTAATCTTTATGCTGTTGCTATGCTGAGTTTGCTGGGATCCGATGGATTATGAGATTATGTTCAGATTGTGTGTGAGTAATATATTTGATTCACCTCTTTTATATTTATGTTCTTGAGTAATTCTTGCATGTTCTCCGTTGCTATTTGTTGCTTTGGCCGAGTAGTAGGTAGTAACTCCAAGAGGGAACGTTATGCTTGATTGTGGGTTCATGCCCCTCGATGACTAGCTTGAGTGACAGAAACATGAGTCTAGGGGATGTGATGTTGCCACAAGGGGGAAAACAACGGTGCTTGTACTTGCGGGTGCAAGGATTGTTTACTTTACGCAAAGTTCTTTTAATGCAGTTGTCTGTTGCTTTGAGTTTACACTTTGGGTGGGACTCGCAACTTAATACCAGCGAGATGTTCTGGATAGATATCTCAAGGTGGATGATTAGTAGTAGATGCAGATGGATTTCGGTCTACTTGCCTTGGCGTACCGCCCATGCTTTTGAGCCTCTACCTTTCTTTGCAGCATAGTTAGCATTGGTTTGCGCACATAATCCTGTCAATTTCCCAGCTGTAATTTGTTTACCTCGCTTAGCTGTTTTATCGTCATTTGGGAGAGAGACATCACTAGTGAACATCATGGGACCCCGGTCCATATTACCATCACTGATCACACCCGCTATTTACTTCCTGTTCTTATTTCCTAGTTGCAGTCATACCTGTCACTATTATCTCTTGCGTTTGATCCTTTGTAAACGACAAGGCCGGAGGGATTGACAACCTCTCTGTACTCGTTGGGAGCAAAATATTTGTATCTGTGTGCAGGTCCTGTCAAGCAAAAGTTTCTGGCGCTATTGACACCTTCTTGTCGACCCTCGAAGTCTCACGGGATTCAATCCTTGGTATCTTTGCCAAGGGAAATTTGCCGTTACGCTACATCTCAAACCTTCCACTTGGGGTAACCAACGAGGGGCGAGAAGCCATCAAGCAAGTTTCTGGCGCCGTCGCCGGGGACTCCACTCTTCAAGATAGGGGAGTTGCACGCTATCTTTTACCTTTGCTTTTTAGTCTTGTTAGTTTACCTTTCAGTTTTCTCTATGTCTTTTCACTAGTTTTGCTTAATGGAAAACAACAAAAATATGAGAGAGCTTTATAAGCTCTACCTTGCTTTGGGACATGATGTGTTTGAAGAGAAAATTAAAAACCTATGGAACTTTATTATTTGCATAACAATCATGATGGTGGTGATGTTATTAGTATGCTTTCTTTGAATATCAATATTGCTAATGACATGGAAAGCTCTAAGCTTGGGGATGACACGTTTGATGAACATGATATTTTTAGTCCCCCAACTTTTTAAGAGAAAATTTACTTTGATGATACTTTGCTTCCTATATCTGATGATTACAATGATGAATATGATGTTTTCAGTCCACATACTATTGAGGATAAAATTTATTATGATTATGATATGCCTCCAAAATACAATGATTACCATGATGGTTATGATTGCTTTACTCTCACTATTCCTAATAAGAAAGATTTTGCTTATATGAAGAGTAATGATACCTTTTTGCATGTGGATCATGGTAACAATGCTTTATGTGATGCTTATATTGTTGAGTTTATTCGTGATCCCACTGAAAATTATTATGAGAAGGGAACATATGCTTATAGATATTTCAATAATATCAAGTTCCCTCTCTTTATGTTGAAGGTTTTGAAGCTGCACTTGTTTTGTCTTCCTATGCTTATTGCTTTGTGCTTCAATGGATTATTGTATTGCAATATTCCTATGCATAGGAAGCATGTTAGGCTTAGATGTGTTTGGTATTTGCTTCTTGATGCTCTCTTTTGTTCTTCAACTCTTATTCCTATGAGAGCATCATTAAAGTCTTAAGCCTATCTTTATGGCTATAAAGAAAGAGCTCTAGGGAGACAACCCTTGTTATCTTTGCTTTCAGTTTGTTCTTTCAGTTTTAGTGGTCTTGATGTTTGTTACTAATGTAGCAACATCATTGTATCTTTTCTTTTCAACTTTGTGCCAAGTTTAGCCTCCGATTGCCAGAAAGTTCAAAAGTTATGACGTGCAGTCCAGAAAACAGATTCTGTCCTTGGACAGAAAAAATCGTATAAAATCACCAGATCATCTTTTTGATCTGAATTTTTTTCGAAAACGTGCTCTATACAATTGGCTTTCGGGCGTCTGTTCTGAGTTTTTTTAATTGAGTTGCAGAAGTGCCCCGAAAAAATTATTTACTACCTGCTGGTCTGTTTTTCACAGATTCTGTCCTGTTTTGCCTTTTCTTCGTTTTGCAAACCTTGAGCTTGCTTTTTCTTTGCAAAAACCTTTTGGCAATCTTGAGAAACAGTAGCTCTTAAAGATTATATTTATTTCCAGCAAGGAAAAGTTATTTTATTGTGGGTACTAACCTCGCTAATCAGATTATGATGAGTTATGTATGAAGGGAGTTTTCAAGTGTGCGAGGGAAGATGATAAAAAGATTCAGGAGAGTCAAACGCTCAAGCTTGGGGATGCCCCCGTGCACCCCCAAGAAATATTCAAGAAGACTCAAGCGTCTAAGCTTGGGGATGCCCCCGTGCATCCCCTTCTCCATCAACAATTATCAGTTCGTCTTTCGTTCCACTATATTTTAATCACTTCATGCGTTATGTGCTATACTTGGAGCGTCTTGCTTTTAGTTTCCTTTTTAGTTTTCTTTAGCTTTGCTTGCTGTTCCTAACGAGTCAGAACCCAGCTTTCTTTGTGTGGGAGAGAAACACGCTCCTCTTCAACCTAGAACACAACATAGGATTTTCATGCTTATCTTTGCTGTGTATGTTCTTTGTCTTTCAATAGCTACTGTCATGTTTAGCTCTTAGTTTTCATGCTTTTCTTTTTAAGGAGCTTTTGTTTAGTTGGTTGCTGAACTCTCTTGAGTTTTCATGTTTATCTTGTTAAGAGAGTTTGTCTGTTGCGCTGAGTTGTGTGTCTTAACTTAAAGTAGGTAATTGAGGTTGCTATTTAATTTTAGTAGTAACTTGCAATAGTTTTGAGGTATTGCCATGAGTAATGTCTGAACTTTTGGTGACAAGAGCTTTAGCCTATTAGTGATAGATGTCGTATTTTGGGCAATCCGTGTTTATTTTCGAAAACCTACAAAATAGTTGAGAACTTTAGCTACTAAATGGATCACTAATCTTTGGAGGGATCGAATATTAGAGTACACTCACGTACCATGGGTCGGGGATGCGCAAGGGTAACCAAACCCCCATACACACCTCCTCAGGGTACTTGTCTCTTTGTGAACCTCCTAATTAGATTGAGAGTTACCGATAATAAGTGCATGAGTTCTTCGGACTAATGTGAGTATTCGAAGGTTGACACTTCCACCTATCCATATTTTTCTAGCCTCTTCGGTACCGTGCATTGCCCTATCTCACCTCGAGAGTTGGTGCATACTTCGCCGGTGCATCCAAATCATTGGCATAATACGCTCTGTCATCATAAGCCTCATTATAACCTTCCTCAAAACAGCCACCATACCTACCTATTAAGGCATTTCCATAGCCTTTCCGAGATACATTGCCATGCAACATCCATCTTCTCATGACTTGATCTTCGTGTCATACATGCTTTTTGCTTGATCGATGAGCCGCATGCTAGTTGGGCCTTGCCCTAATCGTTGCTACATGACGCGCTAGTATCATTGCATATCCTGCTACACTCGCAGAGGCATACATTTGCATACATCATGATAGTTTCATTTTCTTTATGTTGAGTACTTTTGTAAAGTGTGAAAGATCTTCTATACTTCTTGTAATACATAGAGTGTTGCCCCTAAAGTGAGGAAAAGATCCCAAAGAGGACAAATCAAAATATCCCAAAGAGGACAAAATCAAAAGATCCCAAAGAGGACAAATGAGAGATAAAAAGAAAGAGCCATTGAGGCCACAAAAAAATAAAAATAAAAGAGAAAAAGAGAAAAAGAAATAAAAAGAGAGAAGGGGGCACACTACTATTTCTTTTGAGAGATCCACACTCGTACTCCATCTTATACTTTGTACTCCATAGAGATTATCATTTATGCATATAGCTATGTGGGGACCTTTACACTATAGAACTTGGCTTGTATATTCCAATGATGAGCCTCCTCAAAAGAGCTCTAGGTCTTCTTGAGCAAGCGAGTTGGATGCACCCCCACTAGTTCCATTGGAGAGCTTACCTTAGCTCATATGTGCATCCGTTGCATGGCAATCCCTACTCCTCGCATCATATCTATCATTTGGCTTTCTCTCGCCGATGATTGTCCTCATTGATGTGAGCCTTTCACATCTTTTTTGTCTTCCCCCTCTATCATTTTTCTCTCTTTGCCATCCTAAGTGTCGACTTTCTTGCTTACGCTCATCCATTGCATGAGTGCTCAAAATATCGAAAGGGAGTGGATCATTTTGACTTGTACCTGACTGACGGTCTGGGGATGAGTCAAGATAAGATTCCAAAGAAGACCAAGTGTGAAACTTTAGTAGATTAAGTTCTCAACAATATAAAAACTATGTTTTACTCTCTCATATATCCCTATCCCCTTTCTTGCACGCAAACACCATTTGGAGACATTCGAGTCACGGACAGCGAGAGCTCTTGCACCTTTATGTTCTTATGTTACTTGTTACAATGCTAATATAGACTCTTGCTTGTTATGACTTGAATTGAATTACATGCCTTGATTGCTTTACTTAAAAGTTCTTATATGGTTGATAGCATGTCACCACAGAAATTATGCTTGTTATCATTTACCTACTCGAGGACGAGCAGGTATTAAGCTTGGGGATGTTGATACGTCCAAAACGTATCTATAATTTCTGCTTGCTCCATGCTTCTTTTGTGTGATATTGCTATGATATTTATGCACTTCCATACACTTTTGATCATATTTGGACTAACCTATTAACTCAGCGCACCCCAGTGCCAGTTTCTGTTTTCTGCTGTTTTTGTATTTCAGGTTTTCCCATTACTTAAATTGTCAGAAAAATTCCGGGAAAAATATATAAAAAATCAGCGCTCGAGAAGCTTCCACGCGCCAGAAGTGGGGCCAGAGGGGAGCCAGGGGCAGCCCAGGCCGCCTGCCCACGCGGCCCCCCTCCTGGCCGCGCCGGGGGGGGCGCTTGGGCCCCCCTCTCCACCTCTGGTGCCCCCCTTTGGCATATATTTAGCACGCGTCCCGAAACCCTCAAGGACGGAACCCTTTTTCGCGATATCATCTATGTTCCGCCGCCGCCGCGCTTCCAAGATCGGGAGCACCAGGAGAACTCTTCTCGGCACCCTGCCGGGGGGAGGATCACCACCGACAGCTTCTCCACCACCATGGACGCTTCCCGGATGAGTTGTGAGTAGTCCCCCTTGGACCATGGGTCCATGACCAGTAGCTATGTGATGTTCTCCTCCCCTCCTTGTTCTTCATCGATTAGACCTCGTGAGCTGCCCTACATGATCGAGGCACATATGTAATCTTTATGCTGTTGCTATGCTGAGTTTGCTGGGATCCGATGGATTATGAGATTATGTTCAGATTGTGTGTGAGTAATATATTTGATTCACCTCTTTTATATTTATGTTCTTGAGTAATTCTTGCATGTTCTCCGTTGCTATTTATTGCTTTGGCCGAGTAGTAGGTAGTAACTCCAAGAGGGAACGTTATGCTTGATTGTGGGTTCATGCCCCTCGATGACTAGCTTGAGTGACAGAAACATGAGTCTAGGGGATGTGTTGTTGCCACAAGGGGGAAAACAACGGTGCTTGTACTTGCGGGTGCAAGGATTGTTTACTTTACGCAAAGTTCTTTTAATGCAGTTGTCTGTTGCTTTGAGTTTACACTTTGGGTGGGACTCGCAACTTAATACCAGCGAGATGTTCTGGATAGATATCTCAAGGTGGATGATTAGTAGTAGATGCAGATGGATTTCGATCTACTTGCCTTGGCGTACCGCCCATGCTTTTGAGCCTCTACCTTTCTTTGCAGCATAGTTAGCATTGGTTTGTGCACATAATCCTCTCAATTGTCCAGTTGTAATTTGTTTACCTCGCTTAGCTGTTATCGTCTTTTGGGAGAGAGACATCACTAGTGAATATCATGGGACCCCGGTCCATATTACCATCACTGATCACACCCGCTATTTACTTCATGTTCTTATTTCCTAGTTGCAGTCATACCTATCACTATTATCTCTTGCGTTTGATCCTTTGTAAACGACAAGGCCGGAGGGATTGACAACCTCTCTATACTCGTTGGGAGCAAAGTTATTTGTATCTGTGTGCAGGTCCTGTCAAGCGAAAGTTTCTGGAGCTATTGACACCTTCTTGTCGACCCTCGGAGTCTCACGGGATTCGATCATTGGTATCTTTGCCAAGGGAAATTTTCCGCTACGCTACATCTCAACCCTTCCACTTGGGGTAACCAACGAGGGGCGAGAAGCCATCAGCGCACCACTTGGGCCCCCCTCCATGCGCCTAGGGTTGAAACCCTAGGGGGAGGGGGCGCCCCCTATGCCTTGGGGGGCAAGTTTCCTCCCTTGGCCGCCGCCCCACCCTGGAGATCTGATCTCCAGGGCCGGCGCCCCCCTGGCCCCTATATATAATGGGGGGGAGAGGGCAGCCGCACCCCAAGCTTTTGGCGCCTCTCCCCCCTCCCGTCACACTTCCTTCTCCTCCGCAGGGCGCCGGTGAAGCCCTGCAGGATTTCCTGCTGCATCCACCACCACGCCATCGTGCTGCTGGATCTCCGATGACCTCTCCTCCCCCTTGCTGGATCAAGAAGGAGGTGACGTTGCTGCACCGTACGTGTGTTGAACGCGGAGGTGCCGTCCGTTCGGCGCTAGGATCATCGGTGACGAAGAATGCGAAGAGTACGACTACTTCATCCACGTTCCTTCGAACGCTTCCGCTCGCGATCTACAAAGGGTATGTAGATGCACTACTTTATGCTCGTTGCTAGATGACTCCTTAGATTGATCTTGGTGAAAGCATAGAATTTTTTTGAATTCTGCTACGTTACCCAACAGTGGCATCTGAGCTAGGTCTTTTGCGTAGCATCTTGCACGAGTAGAACACAAAGCAGTTGTGGGCGTTGAGTTTGCTCAATTTTCTTACCGTTACTAGTCTAATCTTGATTCGGCGGTATTGTGGGATGAAGCGGCCCGGACCGACCTTACACGTACGCTTACGTGAGACTGGTTCCATCGACAGACATGCACTAGATGCATAAGGTGGCTGGCGGGTGTCTGTCTCTCCCTCTTTAGTCGGATCGGATTCGATGAATAGGGTCCTTATGAAGGGTAAATAGAAATTGACAAATCACGTTGTGGTTTTGGCGTAGGTAAGAAACGTTCTTGCTAGAAAACCTATAGAAGCCACGTAAAACTTGCAACAACAATTAGAGGTCGTCTAACTTGTTCTTGCGGCATGTGCTATGTGATGTGTTATGGCCAAGAAGATATGATGAATGATATATGTGATGTATGAGATTGATCATGTTCTTGTAATAGGGAATCACGACTTGCATGTCGATGAATTTGACAACCGGCAGGAGCCATAGGAGTTGTCTTAATTATTGTATGACCTGCGTGTCACTGAATAACGCCATGTAATTACTTTACTTCATTGCTAAACGTTAGCCATAGTAGTAGAAGTAATAGTTGGCGTGACGACTTCATGAAGACACGATGATGGAGATCATGATGATGGAGATCATGGTGTCAAGCCGGTGACAAAGATGATCATGGTGCCCCAAAGATGGAGATCGAAGGAGCAAGATGATATTGGCCATATCATGTCACTTTATTTGATTGCATGTGATGTTTATCATGTTTTTGCATCTTGTTTACTTAGAACGACGGTAGTAAATAAGATGATCTCTCATTAAAAAAATTCAAGAATTGTGTTCCCCCTAACTGTGCACCGTTGCTAAGGATCGTTGTTCCGAAGCACCACATGATGATCGGGTGTGATAGGTTCTAACGTTCACATACGACGGGTGTAAGCCAGATTTACACACACAATACACTTAGGGTTCACTTGACGAGCCTAGCATGTACAGACATGGCCTCGGAACACGGAAGACCGAAAGGTCGAACATGAGTCGTATTGTAGATACGATCAACATGAAAATATTCACCGTTGATGACTAGTCCGTCTCACGTGATGATCGGACACGGGCTAGTCGATTCGGATCGTGTATCACTTAGATGACTAGAGAGATGTCATTCTGAGTGGGAGTTCATTAAAATTTGATTAGATGAACTTAATTATCATGAACTTAGTCTAAAAATCTTTACAATATGTCTTGTAGATCAAATGGCCCACGCTCAAGTTTCCCTCAACTTCAACGCGTTCCTAGAGAAAACCAAGCTGAAAGACGATGGTAGCAACTATACGGATTGGGTCCGTAACCTGAGGATTATCCTCATAGCAGCTAAGATATCATATGTCCTTGAAGCACCGCTAGGTGATGCACCCATTCTCCTAGCGACCCAAGACGTTATGAACGCCTGGCAGTCGCGTTGTGATGATTACTCCCTGGTTCAGTGCGGCATGCTTTACAGCTTAGAGTCGGGGCTCCAAAAGCGTTTTGAGCACCACGGAGCATATGAGATGTTCCAAGAGCTGAAAATGGTTTTCCAAGCTCATGCCCGAGTCGAGAGATATGACGTCTCCGACGCATTCTATAGTTGTAAGATGGAGGAGAATAGTTCTGTCAGTGAGCACATACTCAAGATTTCTGGGTTGCACAACCGCTTGTCTCAGTTGGGAATGAATCTCCCAGACGAAGCGGTCGTTGACAGAATCCTCCAGTCGCTCCCACCTAGCTTCAAGAGCTTCGTGTTAAATTTCAATATGCAGGGAATGGAGAGGTCCATTCCCGAGGTGTATTCAATGCTGAAATCAGCGGAGGTGGATATCAAGAAAGAACATCAAGTGTTGATGGTCAATAAAACCACTAAGTTCAAGAAAGGCGAGGGTAAAAAGAACTTCAAGAAGGACGGCAAAGGAGTTGTCGCGCCCGGTAAGCCAGTTACCGGGAAGAAGCCAAAGAATGGACCCAAGCCTGAAACTGAGTGTTTTCATTGCAAGGGAACGGGTCACTGGAAGCGGAACTGCCCAAAATACTTAGCAGACAAGAAGGCCGGCAACGTCAAAGGTATATATGATATACATGTTATTGATGTGTACCTTACCAGCGCTCGTAGTAGCTCCTGGGTATTTGATACCGGTGCAGTTGCTCACATTTGTAACTCAAAGCAGGAGCTGCAGAATAAGCGGAGACTGGCAAAGGATGAGGTGACGATGCGTGTCGGGAATGGTTCCAAGGTCGATGTGATCGCCGTCGGCACGCTGCCTCTACATCTACCCTCGGGATTAGTTTTAAACCTTAATAATTGTTATTTAGTACCAGCTTTGAGCATGAACATTGTATCTGGATCTCTTCTTATGCGAGATGGCTACTCATTTAAATCGGAGAATAATGGTTGTTCTATTTATTTGAGAGATATGTTTTATGGTCATGCCCCGCTGGTCAATGGTTTATTTTTGATGAATCTCGAACGTGATGATACACATATTCATAGTGTAGATGCCAAAAGATGTAAAGTTGATAATGATAGTCCCACATACTTGTTGAAAGAACATGCGGTGCCCCCATGTTTGGTTTTGGTAATTGATGACAATCTCTATGGACTAATGGTTGCCTTGAGTTATATTTGAAGGGTTTGTCCATAGGCTTTTCTTGGAGTTCATTTGTTGGTTTCAAGGAGAGTTTGTGATGACCAAGGTGCTATTAAGGAATTATCCAAAGATTGGTCTTGTGAGTGTTGAGCTTATTGCAAGCATGTCTTGAAGAAGAAGAGTGTGTTATCATTCATGTTTACCTTCAAGACATCATCCAAATGAAGAGAGTTGGAAAGATTCAAGGTTGATCAAGACTAAGTGAAGGAGTGAATCAAGTTGATCAACACACAAAGCGTAGAAGATGTACCGAGAGGGATCAAGCAATCCTATGGTATGGTAAGCATTGTCAATTACGCTTTGTGTGCTAACTCATGGTCTTCGTGAGAGTTCTTTGTGGGGTTAGGTTGCGGTGTGCAAGTTCAAGTGGAGCATCACGAAGAAATCAAGTGCTTGAAGCTTACTGTCCATTGTCGTGACAATGGACTTGTGAAGATATGCCGAAGAGTGGCTCACCCATAGAGGAGTATGGGGGAGCAATCTACTAGTCTTCACCAAGACAACACAATCAAGAAAGGTGGTCCAACTTGAGGAAGTCAAGATCGTCTACATCTAGCTCAAGTGGACTTTGTGCAAAGCAAAGGTTTGCCCTTGATAGGTTTTCTATTTTACCGGTCTCGTGGTGGTATTTGGGAGACCGGGTTATAGGATCGTTTGCCGTACTATCAAGGGGGGCTCTCAAGTTGGTAGCTTGATCGTATCGTTAGTAGAGAGCTCAAACCATTGCATCCTTGCATCATGTTTCTTGGTTCTTGTTTGGTTCTCTTTGTGAGTCTTAGAGCTTATGGTCATCTTGATGACAATCTTGAGTTCATCGAAAACGGAGTTCACATGTGTCTTCTATGATGTTTTCGGTGTTGGGTGTTTTACAGGTCTTATCCGAGGAAGGGTTCTCACCATTTTCTTATGGGCCTTTTATAATTTGCTTCTTATTGGTTTTTCTATCAAGATTATGTTAGCCCTTGTCGCTAGCTTTCCAACAAACTTGGTTTCATCGAATTCGGAGTTCGTATGCAAAAGTTATTGTCGTTTTGGTGTACTGAAAAGGCTGCAGCGGTACTACCGCGGGTTGGAGCGGAAGTAATTTTTTACTACCGCTTTCGGGAGCGGTACTACCGTGGCTACTTCCGTGGCTACTTCCGCTCGGGACCAAAAACTCGTCACAAGTCCAACGGTGGTAGGCACGGATGTAATTTTTTAGTGCCGCTCGCAAGCAGTAGTACCGCTACCCTTAGCAGTAGTACCGCTACCCGTAGCGGTAGTACCGTGAGGTCAAGCGGTACTACCGCTCCGACGGTTCTTCTGACCTTTTTGCCTCCTCGCTATTGTTTTTCAAAGGGGTTCTACTGCCCTAGCGGTAGTACCGCTCCTGGAGCGGTAGTACCGCTCTGTGCGGGCTGTGAGCATAACGGTTGGATTTTTCCCCCACCTATAAAAGGGGGTCTTCTTCCCCAATGAACCTAATCTTTTGAGCTCGTGTTCTTCCCCCATTGTTGATCTTCTTCGAGCTTGCTATCTCTCAATCCCTCCATGGATTCTTGCTAGTTTTGGGGGGAAAAGAGAGAGGAGATCTAGATCCACATTTCCACCAATCACTTTCTCCTCTAGGTGAGGGGAACCCCTTGGATCTTGATCTTGGAGTTCTTGGTGTTCTCCTTCTTGTTCTTCCTCTCATTTCCCTCCCTAGCATTAGTTGCTTTGGTGGGATTTGGGAAAGAAGGACTTGGGCACTCCGTGTGCCCTTGCCATTGCATTTGGTGCATCGGTTTGAGTTCTCCACGGTGATACGTGGAAGTGAAGTTGAGAAGCTTATTACTCTTGGGTGCTTGGTACCCTTGAGCTTGTTCCTCTTGGGTGCTTGGGCGCCCTAGACGGTTGTGGTCACCTCGGAGCCATATTCCATTGTGGTGAAGCTTCGTGGTGTCGTTGGGGAGATAGCCCCAACCTTGGTGTTCGGAGCTCAATCATTGTGGTGTAAAGCTCCGGGCAAGCGTCGGGGTCTCCAATTAGGTTGTGGAGATCGCCCCGAGCAATTTGACGGGTTCCGGTGACCGCCCCCAAGGGTTGCCAAAGTGTACGGGTTCGGTGACCACCCCCAAGGGTTGCCATTTGTACGGGTTCAGTGACCGCCCTCAAGGGTCCCTTAGTGAAATCACGGCATCTTGCATTGTGCGAGGGCGTGAGGAGATTACGGTGGCCCTAGTGGCTTCTTGGGGAGCATTGTGCCTCCACACCGCTCCAAACGGAGATTAGCATCAGCAAGGGTGTGAACTTCGGGATACATCGTCGTCTCCGCGTTCCTTGGTTATCTCTTACCCGAGCTCTTTACTTATGCACTATACTTTGTGATAGCCATATTGTTTCTTGTCATATATCTTGCTATCACCTAGTTGTTTATCTTGCTTAGCATAAGTTGTTGGTGCACATAGGTGAGCCTAGTTGTTGTAGGTTTTGTGCTTGATAAATTAACCGCTAGGTTTATTCCACATTTGTTCAAGCCGAAACCGTAATTATTTTAAAGCGCCTATTCACCCCCCCCCCCCTCTAGACGACATCCACGATCTTTCAAATGGTATCAGAGCCTCGTCTCTCTTCATAGGGCTTAACCGCCTAGAGAGTAAGGATGTCGACTAGGGGTTTAGGATTCTCTGACACTCTTAGTTTCAATGGCACAAATTTTGATGTTTGGGTAATTCGCATGCTTAATCTCTTTAGGGTCATGGACCCAAATTTAGAGCGAATTGTAGATATGGGTTTTTCTCCTCCTAAGGATCCCCAAAGATTATCTTTAGAGGATGAGAAAAACTCTTATCTCAACGCTCAAGCTTCTAATGTGCTTTTCGATGCTTTGAGCAATGTAGTTATATTTCAACTCATGCCGTTCCGGGATGCTCATGAGTTGTGGACAAAGCTTCAAGATAAATATGGTGTGTCCAAGAATTGTAGGAATGATTGTTCTCCCTCCACCTCCGGTCGTGTTGTCTTCTCAACTTCTTCTACTTCACCTACATGTGGTTTGCCACAAGGTAATGATTTAGTGAGTAGTGTTGGTCATTGCAATGATGATAGTATGCTTATTGTGGATGATCCTTCATCACTATCTTACTGCAATGCATCTTCTTTGGACTTTAACAGTTCGAGCACCCTACATGTTTCACATGCTTGTGTTGATAGTCCTTGCATATCATGTAGAAATTGCTTTACTAAAACTCATGATGATATGCTTGCTATATCTTGTTGCCATGATAAAAATGCATCTATTTCCTCGAATTGTTATGCTAACAATGTAGAGGAAACCCGACACCCCATGGAACAAGATGTAGTCTTGAATTGTGCTCTAAGGGATCCTACATCATCATCTATTGCGTTTTGCCTTATGGTTAAGGCTTCAAAGGTATCTCCCACTTTGAATCCCAATATATCTTGTGATGATAATGATGATGACAATGATGATGATGTTGATAATGATGAAGATAATGGTAATGTTGCCTCCTTAAAAATTAAGGGGGAAATGATTTTTAAAGATCTTCATAAGAACAAAATTGCTCGTTCCAACTTCATGGAAATCATGTCTATTGCCATCGAGGGCAAGAAATATATTGATGAGTTGGAATCTCAACTAGAGGAGCATGAGGTCACCATTGAGAAAATGGAAGGTCATGAGCGTGATTACGCTAATGAGATCGCGGACCTCTCTCAAGCTCTTGAACTTGAACAAACCACCAAGGAATCTCTTGAGGAGACTTTTTCTCTAGAATTGTCTAGAGTGAGGGAATCTCGTTATAGAGCTCTTGAGGCGGCAAATGATTTTGATACTAAAAATGAGAAGCTTGAAGTTGCACATGATAAAGTCCTTGAGGATTTTGAGCACCTCGAAAATGGCTCAAGGGTCATTAAGAGTGAGCTCATCAAACGCACCGAGTCTCATGCTCAACTTAAAGCTTCATATTCAAAAGAGCTTGCTAAGTTGTCTTCTCCTCTTGTTGTTAATGATGATGCTTGTGCTACTAACTCTATTTCTAGTGAAGCATCCTTTTTGAAGGAGAATGTTGAGCTAAGGGCTCAACTTGTGTTGCTATCTACCAATTATGGGAAATTGGAAGAAAGTCATGTAAAGCTCACAAGCTCTCATGATGATCTTGTAATATCCCATAATGTGCTAAAGATAGCTCATGAGGCCATGAGTATCAAGGTAACATCTAGTGAGCCTCATGTGGATACTAGCACTACTTTAAGTCAAAATGCTATATTGCCATGTGCTAGTCCTCGTAATTCATCTATGCATAACATTGGTACATCTTGTGATGAATTGCTTTCCTTGTCTTGTTGCTCTAACAATGAAGCCTATACTCCCTCTAGTACTTGTGTTGATACTAACCATGTAGAGGAAATCAAAGAGCTCAAGGCCCAAGTCTCTTCCTTGAAGAAAGACTTGGAAAAGTGTCATGAAGGGAAGTCCACACTCAACAATATCTTGAGTGTGCAAAAATCCCCCAATGACAAAGGTGGACTTGGATTCATCTCCAACAAGATGAAGAAGTCCAAAATTCATAAGAAGAAGAAGGGCCAAGAACAAGTCAAGAATTCGGCCAAGATTATTTGCTTCAAGTGCAAAATTCAAGGGCACCATGTTAGATCATGCCCATTGAAGAAGAATCCCATTAGTGACAAGCAACAAGGGAAGTGGCCACAAGTTCATTCTCATGCTCGACCTCAAGTTGAAGAAAGGCCACTTCCCAAGAAGACTCAAGTTAATGCTTCTCATGTTGAGAAATCACGTGAGAAGAAAGTGAAGAGTAGACGTTGCTACTTATGTCGTGAGAAAGGTCACGTCGCTTCTTCATGCACTAGTGGTAACTTATCCAACCCAATTATTATTGATGATGTCTATTCTCTTGGGAAGGATAAGGTTGGTAATGTGTTTGCCAAGTTTCTTGGGACTCAAAGTGGTGTCAAGAAAAGAACCATTTGGGTAGCCAAGCCTATTGTGACTAACCTCTTAGGACCCAACTTGTTTGGGGACCAACTAGCTCAAACTTGATTAATAGGTGATGTTGGAGGGCATTGGAGACTTGGCTACATTATGAAGAATTAAGGGGTCTTCATCATTCATATTGTCTCAAGCCAAGTCTTTCGGATTATCAAGTTTCTATCTTATATCCAATGTTCCTCCTTGCGGTAACTCGTGCTTAAATTGTTTACATTGAAAGTTACTTGCCCCTTTGCATGTTTTGGTTTTGTTCCTTGCATGTGTTTGTATATGTTGTGCGTCCAATTTGTGTATCTTGAGAAATCAAGTATGTGTATATTGGTTTGCACATCATGTATGTGTGTGTCGTGCGTTGAGCCTTTGTGCTTCTTGCTTTTATCTTAGTTGGCTCTTGTGAGAGATTAATGGAACATCCCATTTTGGGGGAGTGATGTGCCTTGTGCACCTCACAATCCTATAAATGTGTGTACATGAGGAATACCATCTAGTATTGATATTACAAGATTATCTAGTCTCTATGTGGTATGTCTTCTCATGAGAAAGTCAAATTCTAAATGTTCCATTAATTATCTCTTGTTGGTTCTCTTTTGCATCTTGGTAAGTTTTTCATTGGTATCACATCATGGGGGAGTAATATTCTATGTGCATATTACAAGCCTAGAAAATGTGTAAATTTGAGATATTGTCACCTAGAGTTGATAGTATAAATTATGTTGTTCCTAGGTGGCATGTGAGCTCTACAAGTTGCATTTTGCTTGTGTTTGGTGTGAAGATGATGTTGGATATCATTGCTATCTATCACCGGGAATTATTTCCAAATACCTCTTGTCTTTGACAATTGGTAATCATTTATGTGGTGGAAATTATTGATCATCTTTACATTGTCTTTTGCTTTTATTTGTCTTATATCTTGCCAAGCTTGTGTCAACTCCCATTTCCTTCCATGCCACTTGTGGATCTCGTGTTTTATTATTTTTGTCGAGTGTTTTCTAGATATAGTGAAAGTGGTGATCCCACCTTGTGCATTTTGTACTCGAATGCAAATTATCTTTAAATGCATAATTCGTGGGGGAGCTATCCTATTTTCGATAAAACACTCATCTTGTGATCCATATCAAGTGTGTGTTGATGGAAGGCAAGCCGTTTCTTTTTGGTACTTTGTGCCATCATGAAACTTTGTGGATGGGTTGGTTTGTTTGGAACCATCCTCTCTTTTGGGAGTCCGATATCTTTCCTTTTGCGTGTATCAATGGATATCTCATTCCTTGATGTATCTTCTAATAGATATCTTACAAGTGATGATTTCTCCATTTGGTATCCTATTTTCACTTGGTATTTCTTTTTATTTTGTTTCGTTTCTTGAAAGTCTTGAGCATGCATATTTACTTCATGTATTTTCTTTGGCATGCTTTCTTTCTTTAACTCAATATATAAGGGAAACTCCACCTAGTCTCAATTTGGATGAGATGTGCATGAAATTAATTTTCATATATAAATGCACATATGTTTGTGGAGTTTTTCCTATGTATTTGTGTTTCTAACTCTTTGGTCCCAATGAGTTTGGGTACCATTTTGTTTGTGTTGGTGTTCTAGGAATAATTGGAGATGCATTGGATGCTCGGCTCATTCAAAAGGAAGGTGGTGTCACCATGTGCTTATTGGAGTCAAGCTAGGATGATCAATGAACTACTATCTACCTTCAATTGGTATCTACTACATCATTCCAATGGTATCTCGGTAACACGTATCACCATCTACTTCATGCACACATTTCTTGCATCAACCTTGTGTAGGTTGTATCATGGCATGTTAGTCATTCCTTCTTATGATACTTGTTTCCTTTCTCAAAGCATCCCAACAATGATCTCTTGTTGCTAGTTGTGATGTCTTTGATGCTCGTGTGGTTGGAACTCAGTTATATACAATAAGAACATATCTAGCCATGTGCTATGCCTTCAAGCAAATATCTTACTGGTATATTTATGACTTCCTTGGGGATATCTTATTCATTCCTTTTTGCAACAATTTCGTGTGTACATCCTTCTTTGTGGATTGATATCATCATGATCTTCATCTACCTAGCATCTTATACACTTGAGAAAAGTTGCATATCTATTTGATATCCCCTTATTTCACGTCCACCTTTTTGTTCCTATTTTATTTCTTTGGTGGCTCCGTGAAGGTGTGTGTCTCGAGTGCGGATCTTATATCGTTTCATCTTGATGCACTCTTTTGTGGTGAAGATCATTCTCTCTTGCTTGTCTTGATGAGGCTTTGCCATTTCTATTGGTATCCCTCCTCATGACAAAGCTATCCTTTTTATATCTTCACCACAGGTTGTCACAAGCATATGTTATTTATATGATTATTAGTGAGCTTGTGAACCCATTTGCTGTTTTGTGTGGGAATGATAGGCCTTGCACTGTGTATCTCATTCATTCAAGAGTATACTGATGCTTAATGTTCATCCATACATTAATCTTCTCAAGTGCTTTGCCATGACTCACACACATCATTTTGGTTGAGCCTACTCTTAAGTTGACTCTTTTATATATTGCTCAACCAGTTGTTTGTTGCAAGTGTTAGGCTTTGTTTCCTTCATGCTCACTTGCACTTGGTGTGAGTGTCTATTGATCTTGGGGGAGTGATGATCCTATTTTGTGCACTTGGTATCCTAATGAAAATATTCTAAGGAGTGCATAAATTATGGGGAGCTTCACTAATGTCTTTAGAACACTCCGTTGCTATGTCATGAGGTTCTATTGATCTTGGGGGAGCGACGATCTTATTTTGTGCTCGTTGTATCCAAATACAAAACTAAATTGTGCACAAATCATGGGGAGCTTCCCTAGTTTCTATAGAACACTCCTTTGCTCTTATCATAATATCTTTTATTCATTTGGCATGTAGGATCATTGGTCTAGTTGGGTCAATTGGTATCTTTTGATAGCTTGATTCAATTGGTATCCTTTGATTGCTTGATTGCGTGTTTTTCTCCCTTCGTTATGCCTTTGTGGCATATCATTCTTTTGCAATCTTTGGGCCTCAATATAGTTTGTCTTCCTCCAAGTATTTACAGTTGGATATATGTATTGCCTTCCACTCTCTATTTTGAGGAATACATAATTTATGGAGGAACGAAATTTATATTGACCTTCTAAGCTATTCGGCCATTTTGGCAATCGATGCCAATGGGGGAGAAGTTTCAGAGAGTTTAGTTTTGTGAGGAAGTTTAGAGAGTTGTCTCTTCGCTCTTCTTGCTTTGGTTTTGTTCCTAAGCTTTTGCATCTCATGCGCATACATTATTGTTGCATGGTACGGTGATGCATAATTCCTTATATAAACTCTCTTGAAAGTGATTGTCATCAATTACCAAAATGGGGGAGATTGAAAGAACATGCGGTGCCCCCATGTTTGGTTTTGGTAATTGATGACAATCTCTATGGACTAATGGTTGCCTTGAGTTATATTTGAAGGGTTTGTCCATAGGCTTTTCTTGGAGTTCATTTGTTGGTTTCAAGGAGAGTTTGTGATGACCAAGGTGCTATTAAGGAATTATCCAAAGATTGGTCTTGTGAGTGTTGAGCTTATTGCAAGCATGTCTTGAAGAAGAAGAGTGTGTTATCATTCATGTTTACCTTCAAGACATCATCCAAATGAAGAGAGTTGGAAAGATTCAAGGTTGATCAAGACTAAGTGAAGGAGTGAATCAAGTTGATCAACACACAAAGCGTAGAAGATGTACCGAGAGGGATCAAGCAATCCTATGGTATGGTAAGCATTGTCAATCACGCTTTGTGTGCTAACTCATGGTCTTCGTGAGAGTTCTTTGTGGGGTTAGGTTGCGGTGTGCAAGTTCAAGTGGAGCATCACGAAGAAATCAAGTGCTTGAAGCTTGCTGTCCATTGTCGTGACAATGGACTTGTGAAGATATGCCGAAGAGTGGCTCACCCATAGAGGAGTATGGGGGAGCAATCTACTAGTCTTCACCGAGACAACGCAATCAAGAAAGGTGGTCCAACTTGAGGAAGTCAAGATCGTCTACATCTAGCTCAAGTGGACTTTGTGCAAAGCAAAGGTTTGCCCTTGATAGGTTTTCTATTTTACCGGTCTCGTGGTGGTAGTTGAGAGACCGGGTTATAGGATCGTTTGCCGTACTATCAAGGGGGGCTCTCAAGTTGGTAGCTTGATCGTATCGTTAGTAGAGAGCTCAAACCATTGCATCCTTGCATCATGTTTCTTGGTTCTTGTTTGGTTCTCTTTGTGAGTCTTAGAGCTTACGGTCATCTTGATGACAATCTTGAGTTCATCGAAAACGGAGTTCACATGTGTCTTCTATGATGTTTTCGGTGTTGGGTGTTTTACAGGTCTTATCCGAGGAAGGGTTCTCACCATTTTCTTATGGGCCTTTTATAATTTGCTTCTTATTGGTTTTTCTATCAATATTGTGTTAGCCCTTGTCGCTAGCTTTCCAACAAACTTGGTTTCATCGAATTCGGAGTCCGTATGCAAAAGTTATTGTCGTTTTGGTGTACTGAAAAGGCTGCAACGGTACTACCGCGGGTTGGAGCGGAAGTAATTTTTTACTACCGCTTTCGGGAGCGGTACTACCGCTTTCGGGAGCGGTACTACCGCTTGGAGCAGTACTACCGTGGCTACTTCCGTGGCTACTTCCGCTCGGGACCAAAAACTCGTCACAAGTCCAGCGGTGGTAGGCACGGATGTAATTTTTTAGTGCCGCTCGCAAGCAGTAGTACCGCTACCCTTAGCAGTAGTACCGCTACCCGTAGCGGTAGTACCGTGAGGTCAAGCGGTACTACCGCTCCGACGGTTCTTCTGACCTTTTTGCCTCCTCGCTATTGTTTTTCAAAGGGGTTCTACTGCCCTAGCGGTAGTACCGCTCCTGGAGCGGTAGTACTGCTCTGTACGGGCTGTGGGCCTAACGGTTGGATTTTTCCCCCACCTATAAAAGGGGGTCTTCTTCCCCAATGAACCTAATCTTTTGAGCTCGTGTTCTTCCCCCATTGTTGACCTTCTTCGAGCTTGCTATCTCTCAATCCCTCCATGGATTCTTGCTAGTTTTGGGGGGAAAAGAGAGAGGAGATCTAGATCCACATTTCCACCAATCACTTTCTCCTCTAGGTGAGGGGAACCCCTTGGATCTTGATCTTGGAGTTATTGGTGTTCTCCTTCTTGTTCTTCCTCTCATTTCCCTCCCTAGCATTAGTTTCTTTGGTGGGATTTGGGAAAGAAGGACTTGGGCACTCTGTGTGCCCTTGCCATTGCATTTGGTGCATCGGTTTGAGTTCTCCACGGTGATACGTGGAAGTGAAGTTGAGAAGCTTATTACTCTTGGGTGCTTGGTACCCTTGAGCTTGTTCCTCTTGGGTGCTTGGGTGCCCTAGACGGTTGTGGTCACCTCGGAGCCGTATTCCATTGTGGTGAAGCTTCGTGGTGTCGTTGGGGAGATAGCTCCAACCTTGGTGTTCAGAGCTCAATCATTGTGGTGTAAAGCTCCGGGCAAGCGTCGGGGTCTCCAATTAGGTTGTGGAGATCGCCCCGAGCAATTTGACGGGTTCCGGTGACCGCCCCCAAGGGTTGCCTCGGTGACCACGCCCAAGGGTTGCCATTTGTACGGGTTCGGTGACCGCCCTCAAGGGTCCCTTAGTGGAATCATGGCATCTTGCATTGTGCGAGGGCGTGAGGAGATTACGGTGGCCCTAGTGGCTTCTTGGGGAGCATTGTGCCTCCACACCGCTCCAAACGGAGTTAGCATCCGCAAGGGTGTGAACTTCGGGATACATCGTCGTCTCCGCGTTCCTCGGTTATCTCTTACCTGAGCTCTTTACTTATGCACTATACTTTGTGATAGCCATATTGTTTCTTGTCATATATCTTGCTATCACCTAGTTGTTTATCTTGCTTAGCATAAGTTGTTGGTGCACATAGGTGAGCCTAGTTGTTGTAGGTTTTGTGCTTGATAAATTAACCACTAGGTTTATTCCACATTTGTTCAAGCCGAAATCGTAATTATTTTAAAGCGCCTATTCACCCCCCCCCCCCTCTAGGCGACATCCACGATCTTTCACTTGTGGCATTCCCGCCTTGGTCATATTGGTGTCAAGCGTATGAAGAAGCTCCATTCAGATGGACTTCTAGAGTCTCTTGATTATGAATCATTTGACACGTGCGAACCATGCCTCTTGGGCAAGATGACCAAGACTCCGTTCTCCGGAACAATGGAGCGAGCAACCAACTTGTTGGAAATCATACATACCGATGTGTGCGGTCCAATGAGTGTTGAGGCTCGCGGAGGCTATCGTTATGTTCTCACCCTCACAGATGACTTGAGTAGATATGGGTATATCTACTTGATGAAACACAAGTCTGAGACCTTTGAAAAGTTCAAGGAATTTCAGAATGAGGTTGAGAATCAACGTGACAGAAAAATAAAATTCTTGCGATCGGATCGTGGGGGTGAATATTTAAGTCATGAATTCTGCACGCACCTTAGGAACTGTGGAATTGTTTCACAGTTGACACCGCCCGGAACACCTCAGCGTAACGGTGTGTCCGAACGTCGAAATCGTACTCTGTTGGACATGGTGCGATCTATGATGTCTCTCACCGACTTACCGCTATCTTTTAGGGGCTATGCTTTAGAGACTGCCGCATTCACTTTAAATAGGGCTCCATCGAAATCCGTTGAGACGACACCGTATGAACTTTGGTTTGGCAAGAAACCTAAGTTGTCGTTTTTGAAAGTTTGGGGTTGCGATGCTTATGTCAAGAAACTTCAACCTGAGAAGCTCGAACCCAAATCGGAAAAATGCGTCTTCATAGGATACCCAAAGGAAACGATTGGGTACACCTTCTACCACAGATCCGAAGGCAAAATCTTTGTTGCAAAGAATGGATCCTTTCTGGAGAAAGAGTTTCTCTCGAAAGAAGTGAGTGGGAGGAAAGTAGAACTTGATGAGGTGACAGTCACCCCTCCTGAGCCGGAAAGTAGCGCAGCGCAGGAAATTGTTCCTGAGGTGCCTGCACCGACAAGGGAGGAAGTTAATGATGATGATCATGAAGATACAAATCAAGTTACTACTGAATTTCGAAGGTCCACAAGGGCACGTTCCGCACCAGAGTGGTACGGCAACCCTGTCATGGAAATCATGTTGTTAGACAACGGTGAACCTTCGAGCTATGAAGAAGCGATGGCGGGCCCGGATTCCAATAAATGGCTTGGAGCCATGAAATCCGAGATAGAATCCATGTATGAAAACAAAGTATGGACTTTGGTGGACTTGCCTAATGATAGGCACGCCATAGAAAATAAATGGATTTTTAAGAAGAAGACAGACGCGGATGGTAATGTGACCATCTATAAGGCTCGGCTTGTCGCTAAGGGTTATCGACAAGTTCAAGGGATTGATTACGACGAGACTTTCTCTCCCGTAGCAATGCTGAAGTCAGTCAGAATCATGTTAGCTATTGCCGCATTCTATGATTATGAGATATGGCAAATGGACGTCAAAACGGCATTCCTTAATGGCTTCCTCAAGGAAGAGTTGTATATGATGCAACCGGAAGGTTTTGTCGATCCAGAGAATGCTAACAAGGTATGCAAGCTCCAGCGCTCGATCTACGGGCTGGTGCAAGCATCTCGGAGTTGGAATATTCGCTTTAATGATGTGATCAAAGCGTTTGGCTTTATACAGACTTATGGAGAAGCCTGTATTTACAAGAAACTGAGTGGGAGCTCTGTAGCATTTCTCATATTATATGTGGATGACATATTGCTAATGGGAAATGATATAGAATTCTTGGAGAGCATAAAGGCCTATTTGAATAAGAGTTTTTCGATGAAGGACCTTGGAGAAGCTGCTTACATATTAGGCATCAAAACCTATAGAGATAGATCAAGACGCCTCATTGGTCTTTCACAAAGCACATACCTTAACAAGATATTGAAAAAGTTCAATATGGATCAGTCCAAGAAGGGGTTCTTGCCTGTTTTGCAAGGTATGAGATTGAGCAAGGCTCAGTCCCCGACCACGGCAGAAGATAGAGAAAAGATGAGTGTCATTCCTTATGCCTCAGCCATATGTTCTATCATGTATGCCATGCTGTGTACCAGACCTGATGTGAACCTTGCCATAAGTTTGGTAGGGAGGTACCAAAGTGATCCCTGTATGGAACACTGGACAACAGTCAAGAACATCCTGAAGTACCTGAAAAGGACTAAGGATATGTTTCTCGTTTATGGAGGTGACGAAGAGCTCGTCGTAAAGGTTTACGTCGATGCTAGCTTCGACACATATCTGGATGACTCTAAGTCACAAACCGGATACGTGTATATTTTGAATGGTGGAGCAGTCAACTGGTACAGTTGCAAGCAGAGCGTCGTGGCGCATTCTACATGTGAAGGGAGTACATAGCTGCTTGCGAAGCAGCACAAGAAGGAGTCTGGATGAAGGAGTTCATCACCGACCTAGGAGTCATTCCAAGCGCGTCAAGCCCGATGACTCTCTTCTGTGACAACGCTGGTGCTATTGCCATTACCAAGGAGCCCAGGTTTCACAGGAAGAACAAGCACATCAAGTGCCGTTTCAACTCCATCCGGAATTATGTTCAAGATGGAGACATAGATATTTGTAAAGTGCATACGGATCTGAATGTTGCAGACCCGTTGACTAAACCTCTTCCACGGGCAAAACATGATCAACACTAGAACTCTATGGGTGTTCGATTCATCACAATGTAACTAGATTATTGACTCTAGTGCAAGTGGGAGACTGTTGGAAATATGCCCTAGAGGCAATAATAAAAGTATTATTGTTATATTTCCTTGTTCATGATAATTGTCTATTATTCATGCTTGAATTGTATTGTACGGAAACAACGATACATGTGTGAATATATAGACCACAATGAGTCCCTCGTAAGCCTCTAGTTACTAGCTCGTTGATCAACAGATGGTCACGGTTTCCTGACAATGGACATAGGATGTTGCTAGGCTTCTCGCCCCTCGTTGGTTACCCCAAGTGGAAGGTGTGAGATGTAGTGTTGCGGAAGTTTTTCCCTTGGCAAAGATACCAAGGATCGAATCCCCAGAGACTCCTAGGTTCAACAAGAAGGTGTCAACTGCTACGGCGCCAGATATTAGCAATCAACGTGGACCTGCACACAGATACAAATAACTTTGCTCCCAACGAGTACAGAGAGGTTGTCAATCCCTCCGGCCTTGTAGTTCACAAAGGATTAAACGCAAGTGATAGTAGTGATAGATATAATTGCAATAGTAAATAATAGCGAAAAGTAAATAGCGGATGTGATCAATGATGGTAATATGGACCGGAGTCTCGTGATGTTGACTAGTGATGTCTCTCTCCCAAAAGACAATAAAACAACTATGTGAGGTAAACGAATTACAGCTGGGCAATTGACAGGACCATGTGCGCAAACCAATGATGACTACATTGCAAGAAAGGTTGAGGTTCAAAGCATGGGCGGTACGCCAAAGTAAGTAGACCGAAATCCATCAATATCTACTACTAATCATCCACCTTGAGATATCTATCCAGAACATCTCGCTGGTATTAAGTTGTGAGTCCCACCCATAGTGTAAACTCAATGCAACAGACAACTGCATTAAAAGAACTTTGCGTAAAGTAAACAATCCTTGCACCCGCGGGCACAAGCACCGTTGTTTTCCCCCTTGTGGCAACAGCACATCCCCTAGACTCATGTTTCTGTCACTCAAACTAGTCATCGAGGGACATGAACCCACAATCAAGCATAACGTTCCCTCTTGGAGTCACTACCTATTACTTGGCCAAAGCAATAAATAACAACGGAGAACATGCAAGAATTACTTACGAACATAAATATAAAAGAGGTAGATCAAATATATTACTCAAGCACAATCTGAACATAATCTCATAATCCATCGGATCCCAGCAAACTCATCATAGCAACAGCAGAAGGATTACATATGTGCCTCGATCATGTAGGGCAGCTCACGAGGACTAATTAGTGAAGCACAAGAACGGGAGGAGAACATCACATAGCTATTGGTCATGGACTCATGGTCCAAGGGAGACTACTCACAACTCATCCGGGAGGCGTCCATGGTGATCCTCCCCTCCGGTAGGGTGCCGGGAAGAGTTCTCCTGGTGCTCCCGATCTTGGAAGCGGCGGCGGCGGCGGAACAGAGATGGGATCGCGAAAAGAGTTCCTCCCTCAAGGGTTTCGGGAGATGCTTTAAATATATGCCAAAGGGGGGCATCGGAGGAGCCTCGGGGGGCCCAGGCGCCCCCCCCGGCGCGGCCCAGGGGGGGCGCCGCCAGGGCGCCTGGAGCCCTGGTGCCCCCCCCCCCCCGGCTGTCCTTCGGGCGCACGGTAGTTTCTGGAACGCTGATTTTTTATATAATTTTTCTGGATTTTTCCTGGCAGTTCTCGTAACGTGAAAACCTGAAATACAAAAACAGCCGAAAACAGAAACTGGCACTGGGGTGCACTGAGTTAATAGGTTAGTCCAAATATGATCAAAAGTGTATGGAAGTGTATAAATATCATAGCAATATCACCTAAAAGAGGCATGGAGCAAGCAAAAATTATAGATACGTTTTGTACGTATCAACATCCCCAAGCTTAATTCCTGCTCGTCCTCGAGTAGGTAAATGATAACAAGAATAATTTCTGTGGTGACATGCTATTAACCATATAGGACTTTTTCATAGTCATATGACAAAAGCTTACTGAGACAATGGATCTATAGTAATTAAGTTGCCTCATGAGAAAATCACAAAGGACTGAAAGTTTTACAATATGATACTGAAACATGAAATAGATTTGCAATGAACATGATGTACAAATATGATAAAGTGATATCTAGCTTGCCCCCTTTAGTGAAGCAAAACATAAATGCAGGGGCACCTCCAAGGTTTAAGTGATGACTAGATACAATGATTCCAGAATAAACGATATCACAATCATGCAAAAGACAATGCTACTTTGGGACAATGCACATTAGACTCAGAATGACAATCATGCTCTCAGTAGTTGGTGCTTTTAAAAGAAGGTGGAGACTCTCGAACCGTGGCTTTTGTTGGCAAGGTTGAAAACCCGTAGTCGGAAACAAAGACAAAACATGTACCAGAGCTCTTGGCTTTAAAACAGAGGTAATAATTTATTTTAGATCATGCATGTTTCGTCAACGAATGCTAGCAGACAACTCAATCACTTTTCGAGATGGACAAGTTTCGAGGAACGGCTCCCGAATGAGGACGATCACATCCTCTTAATCTCCTTTGTTTATCACTGCCAAAGTTTTCTGATTTCTCATGAACAAAGCGTGAAGGAGGGTTTGTTTGTTATATTATCTTTTTGAGTCGGGCGCACTCAATGCCAGTTCCTTCTCGTATTATGGGTTTGCACATTATACATGCAATCCCGGGGTGAAGCTTGTCCAACTTAAAAAGATTATGAATTAACTACTACTTCCTCATGGACTTACAATAGAGGCACAAAATAAGAATGATTTTTCTTTGAATAATTTCGAGATGGCACATGCAAGTCTCCGTTAGGAATGGCAGGTAAATACCATGTAGGAAGGTATGGTGGACTCATATGGCATAACTGGATTAAAGGATGTGGATGCACAAGCAGTCAGTCCGCTTAGTACAGGCGAAGGTTAGCAAAAGACTGGGAGCGACCAACTAAGAGAGCAATGACGGTCATAATCATGCAGAGCGACAAAGCAACATTAAATCAGGCATGGTAGTTATATCGCTACTAAGAAACAAAAGATCATCAAGGCTTGACAGACTTTCTTTACAGTCTTAAATATGCGTGAGCATACGCCAAGTCAATCAAAATAAATTCTCGAAGGAAGATATTACTAAACCATACCACATCATAGGCAAACAAATCATGTTGGTACTCCAATAACACATTGGGAACCCTCCAGCTATTTGAGACTAACCATAAGAAAACATGAACTACTAAGCGCCATCATGCACGTAGCATCTTTATCATAGACATATCAACCAATGCAACGGAAGCAAACTCTCTTAATAAGGTGAGCATGGTAATTAAAGAGAGTTCAAGCAACCAACTAAACAAAAGCTCTTTGAAAAGATAAGCATGAAAGCTAAGAGCTGAACATGATAGTAGCTATTAAAAGACAAAGAACACACACAGCAAGGATAGACATGAAAATTCTATGTTATGTTCTAGGTAGAAGTGGAGCGTGTTTCTCTCTCACATAAAGAAAGCTGAGTTCCGACTCGTTATGAAAAACTAAAGAAAACTAAAAGCAAGACGCTCCAAGCATAGCACATAACACATGAAGTGATTAAAATATAGTGGAACGAAAGACGAACTGATAATGTTGATGGAGAAGGGGATGCACGGGGGCATCCCCAAGCTCAGACGCTTGAGTCTCCTTGAATATTTCTTGGGGGTGCATGGGGGCATCCCCAAGCTTGAGCGCTTGACACTCCTGAATCTTTTTATCATCTTCCCTCGCACACTTGAAAACTCCCTTCATACATAACTCATCATAATCTGATTAGCGAGGTTAGTACCCATAATAAAATAATTGTACCTTGCTGGAAATAAAGATATTCTTGAAGGTCTACTGTTTCTCAAGATTGCCAAAAGGTTTTTGCAAAGAAAAAGCAAGCTCTTGGTTTGCAAAATGAAGGAAAGACAAAACAGGACAGAATCTGTGAAAAACAGAACAGCAGGTAGTAATTGATTTGTTCGGGGCACTTCTGCAACTCTAATCAAAAAACTCAGAACAGATGCACGAAAGACAATTATATAGAGCACGCTGTCAAAACAATTCAGACCAAAAAGATGATCTGGTGATTTTATACGATTTTTTCTATCCAAGGACAGAATCTGTTTCCTGGACAGCACCTCACAACTCTTGAACTTTCTAGCAATCAGAGGCTACACTTGGCACAAAATTGAAAAGCAAAGATACAATGATGATGCTACAGTAGTAACAACATCAAGACACAAGAAAAGCAAAATAAATTTATTCATGTGGGCTGCCTCCCAAAAGCGCTTTCTTTTATGCCTTTAAGCTAGGCATAATGCATATAGATCAAGTTTTATCAAGAGTAAAAGAATAGCTAGCCCGTACAACGGACTCAAAAGGTAACTTGATCTTCTTTCGAGGGAAGTGTTCCATCCCTTTCTTGAGAGGAAACTGAAATTTTATATTCCCCTCTTTCATGTCAATAATAGCACCAACGATGCGTAAAAAGGGACGTCCCAAAATAATTGGACAAGAAGGCTCACATTCAATATCCATAATAGTAAAATCAACGGGAACATAATTATCATTGACAACGATAAGAACATCGTCGATCCTCCCCAAAGGTTTCTTTATGGAAGAATCAACGAGACGAACACCAAAAGAACAAGAATCATAAGGTTTCAATTTAAGCATATCATATAGTCCTTTGGGCATAATGGAGGTACTAGCTATAATATCACATAAAGCATAGCAAGAAAAGTTGTTTATCTTAATTTTAATCATAGGATCCCAACCATCTTCTAGCTTTCTAGGTATGGAGGCTTCTACTCTAAGTTTCTCCTCCCTAGCTTTGATGAGAGCATTAGTGACATGCTCTGTGAAGGCAAGATTAAGCGTGCTAGTGTGGGGATCTTTGGCCATTCCTTGCAGAAAGGTGACAACTTCTGAAATACTACAATTATCAAAATCAATTTTATCATTATTGGGCAGAATTGTAGTGTCATCCTCTTTGTTTGAATCGCTCTCTATTATAAGAGTTTGAACGTCTTTCCAAGTTTGGGGAAGCTTAGGAGCAATTTTAAACTGAGGCTCATACTCTTTTCCGGGAAGACCATGCCATGGGCATAACCCTCCGTCAATACTAACATAATCACAAGGTTTATCACTTTTGTAGATCCCGACAGTGGTGATTGGCATTATGGAAGAAGGGGTGTACTCCTCCCATCTAGTGTTTTTGGTGGAACCCATAATAGCAAGCAAGCAAGCAAGATAACTATTTTTGTGATTTTCGATAAAAGATATTAAAGCAAAATCTGAAAGGTAAACTAACAAGACTAAAAGCAAAGGTAAAAGATAGCGTGCAACTCCCCTATCTTGAAGAGTGGAGTCCCCGGCAACGGCGCCAGAAAAACTCTTGCTAGGCTTCTCGCCCCTCGTTGGTTACCCCAAGTGGAAGGTGTGAGATGTAGTGTTGCGGAAGTTTTTCCCTTGGCAAAGATACCAAGGATCGAATCCCCAGAGACTCCTAGGTTCAACAAGAAGGTGTCAACTGCTACGGCGCCAGATATTAGCAATCAATGTGGACCTGCACACAGATACAAATAACTTTGCTCCCAACGAGTACAGAGAGGTTGTCAATCCCTCCGGCCTAGTAGTTCACAAAGGATTAAACGCAAGTGATAGTAGTGATAGATATAATTGCAATAGTAAATAATAGCGAAAAGTAAATAGCGGATGTGATCAATGATGGTAATATGGACCGGAGTCTCATGATGTTCACTAGTGATGTCTCTCCCCCAAAAGACGATAAAACAGCTATGTGAGGTAAACGAATTACAGCTGGGCAATTGACAGGACCATGTGCGCAAACCAATGCTGACTACATTGCAAGAAAGGTTGAGGTTCAAAGCATGGGCGGTACGCCAAAGTAAGTAGACCGAAATCCATCAATATCTACTACTAATCATCCACCTTGAGATATCTATCCAGAACATCTCGCTGGTATTAAGTTGCGAGTCCCATCCATAGTGTAAACTCAATGCAACAGACAACTGCATTAAAAGAACTTTGCATAAAGTAAACAATCCTTGCACCCGCGGGCACAAGCACCGTTGTTTTCCCCCTTATGGCAACAGCACATCCCCTAGACTCATGTTTCTGTCACTCAAACTAGTCATCGAGGGGCATGAACCCACAATCAAGCATGACGTTCCCTCTTGGAGTCACTACCTATTACTTGGCCAAAGCAATAAATAACAACGGAGAACATGCAAGAATTACTTATGAACATAAATATAAAAGAGGTAGATCAAATATATTACTCAAGCACAATCTGAACATAATCTCATAATCCATCGGATCCCAGCAAACTCATCATAGCAACAGCAGAAGGATTACATATGTGCCTCGATCATGTAGGGCAGCTCACGAGGACTAATTAGTGAAGCACAAGAACGGGAGGAGAACATCACATAGCTACTGGTCATTGACTCATGGTCCAAGGGAGACTACTCACAACTCATCCGGGAGGCGTCCATGGTGGTGGAGAGGCTCCCGGTGGTGATCCTCCCCTCCGGCAGGGTGCCGGGAAGAGTTCTCCTGGTGCTCCCGATCTTGGAAGCGGCGGCGGCGGCGGAACAGAGATGGGATCGCGAAAATAGTTCCTCCCTCAAGGGTTTCGGGAGATGCTTTAAATATATGCCAAAGGGGGGCATCGGAGGAGCCTCGGGGGGCCCAGCCCCCCCCCCCCC
>LR738711.1:811379064-811391401 GCA_902687465.1 Secale cereale | reverse complement strand
CCCCCCGGCGCGGCCCAGGGGGGGCGCGCCGCCAGGGCGCCTGGAGCCCTGGTGCCCCCCTCCCCCCCGGCTGTCCTTCGGGCGCACGGTAGTTTCTGGAACGCTGATTTTTTATATAATTTTTCTGGATTTTTCCTGGCAGTTCTCGTAACGTGAAAACCTGAAATACAAAAACAGCCGAAAACAGAAACTGGTACTGGGGTGCACTGAGTTAATAGGTTAGTCCAAATATGATCAAAAGTGTATGGAAGTGTATAAATATCATAGCAATATCACCCAAAAGAGGCATGGAGCAAGCAGAAATTATAGATACGTTTTGGACGTATCAGATGTCAGTGATAACGGGATCACATCATTAGGAGAATGATGTGATGGACAAGACCCAATTCTGAGCCTAGCACGAGATCGTATAGTTTGTAATGCATAAGCTTTTCGGTGTCAAGTATTTATTCCTTACACCATGAGGTTGTGCAACTCCCGGATACCGTAGGAATACTTTGGGTGTGCCAAACGTCACAACGTAACTGGGTGACTATAAAGGTACGCATCGGGTATATCCGAAAGTGTCTGTTGAGTTGGTACGAACCGAGACTGGGATATTGTCACTCCGTGTGACGGAGAGGTACCTCTGGGCCCACTTGGTAAGACATCATCATAATGAGCTCAAAGTGACTAAGGAGTTAGTCACGGGATGATGGATTACGAAACGAGTAAAGAGACTTGCCATGACGAGATTGAACAAGGTATCGGGCATACCGACGATCGAATCTCACGCAAGTACCGTACCGATAGACGAAGGGAATAACATACGGGATTGAGTGAATCCTTGACACAGTGGTTCATCTGATGAAGATCATCGAGGAACACGTGGGAACCGACATGGGTATCCAGATCCCGCTGTTGGTTATGTCTACGTGTCTCCCAAACCCGTAGGGTCTACACACTTAAGGTTCGGTAACGCTAGGGTTGTAGAGATACATGCACGTGGAAACCAGAATGTTATTCGGAGTCCCGGATGAGATCCCGGACGTCACGAGGAGTTCCGGAGGTAAATAATGATATATAGGAAGTCCAGTTTCGGCCATTGGGTGAACTCCGGGGGTCACCGGGAGTGTCCCGTGACCACCGGAGGGGTCCCGGGGGTCCACCGGGTGGGGCCACCCATCCCGGTGGGTCCCCTAGGCCGCAAAGGGGAAGGGGCCAGCCCCTGGTGGGCTGGCGCACCACTTGGGCCCCCCTCCATGCGCCTAGGGTTGAAACCCTAGGGGGAGGGGGCGTCCCCTATGCCTTGGGGGGCAAGTTTCCCCCCTTGGCCGCCGCCCCACCCTGGAGATCTAATCTCCAGGGCCGGCGACCCCCTGGCCCCTATATATAGTGGGGGGGAGAGGGCAGCCGCACCCCAAGCTTCTGGCGCCTCTCCCCCCTCCCGTCACACTTCCTTCTCCTCCGCAGGGCGCCGGCGAAGCCCTGCAGGATTTCCTGCTGCATCCACCACCACGCTGTCGTGCTGCTGGATCTCCGACGACCTCTCCTCCCCCCTTGCTGGATCAAGAAGGAGGTGACGTTGCTGCACCGTACGTGTGTTGAACGCGGAGGTGCCGTCCGTTCGGCGCTAGGATCATCGGTGACGAAGAACGCGAAGAGTACGACTACTTCATCCACGTTCCTTCGAATGCTTCCGCTCGCGATCTACAAAGGGTAGATGCACTAGTTTATGCTCGTTGCTAGATGACTCCTTAGATTGATCTTGGTGAAAGCGTAGAATTTTTTTGAATTCTGCTACGTTACCCAACAGTATGCTACAAGCGCCCAACACAAATACTGTGTGTCTATGAGGGCACAAAACACAATGTAAAAAGTTAACCCATGACTTACATACATGAAGTGTGGCAGTGTTGCATGGATATGCAATTGTTAAAAAGAATAACTTATAACTTACATGGATGGCATGTTGATGTGGCATGGTTAGAAAAATAGTAGTAGGTTGTGTCACAATTAAATTTAATGTGATTTGAAACTACTTAGAATCCACTAATGCATATTGCATGGCACAAAATTCTCATGCGTAGACCGAACATATGCGGTGGATATGGCTAATGAATTGAATGACTACAACAATTTTTATGATGTGGAGTTGGTTGATAACATGAGAATCAAAATTAAAAATAGATACGACTTGTTATATTTGATTTTGTAGAGTTGCAAAATATTTATTGAATGCAAGTAGAATAACTGAATGTAAAATATGTTTTCATGCATGGTTGAATGTTGTGGTGTCTTTCTCCATGCATGGTTGCTTATTGAGGCGGGTCGTATTCCATTCATAATTGTATTATGAGGTGGCATATGCTTGCATGTTGAAATAAATAAGTTAGTGAGGATCACCGTCTTATGTATACAAAGAATTCACTCTAATCAAAGCATTAACCATTGTTAGAGGATAATTCCCCTCCCAATCAATGCAACATAAGATCCTATCTACTTTTTCAAAAGTAGGATTTTGCAAGTTGTCACCCCAAGTAAATTATCTAACATTCATAGTAATTCCCTTCGGCCCTGCTTGTTCCTAGACAACATTGTAAATAAAACTCCCTTGCCCGCGGTGCCTAGTCTATTTTCCTGCGAAGCTTTCCTAATTATATTAATATTTTTCCTATCAAAATATGATTAACACTATCTTGTAAAACTCTGGACAGCTAAGCCAGGAAGATAGCTTTTCGTTGGGCCTCTTCATAAACCAACAACATATCCCATCTTGACGTAGTAACCCCCATCTTCTTGAAACATCACATCAAGGACTATATAGTTAACCCCAAATAATAGCCCCCCCTCGATTTACCCCTAGATGGGGTATGATGGCAATGAGAGTCACCAAAAATTTGGAGGTCGGCTCTAGTAAAGTCCCGCCTCATGGTTTCTTGTGATTCCAGGAAATCTATTGTTTTATCCATCACTTACCCCCTCAGGTATCTCTTCTTTACATCCCCACCAAAACCTCCTATATTAAAAAAAAATACTCTCATGTGTAACCTTTGGAGCTTCACAAAAGAGTAAAGATAATAGAGGATCGAGAGAAATGGCTCTTCGACCATGTGGTCCTGGGATGAATAGTGCACTTGTTGAAATGCTTAACAGATTTAAATACTTCAAAGAAAAATTGCACATTTAACCGTTCATGTTCACCACATGCTTATAAATTTACTTAAACAAATAAATGTGTATGACCCAGATAAGAAATAAATTGCGACGCTAAAATAGCAAAATATAGCACTAATGTGCCGGTTTGCAAGCAAACAACATATTTTCTCATACATTTTTACAAGCGGAAAAGGAACTCGGATATTCTTTTTAGTTTTTTCTAACAAGTGAAAAGGTACTCTTTGTTCTTGAAAGCACACACTTGGTCTGGGTGTGCCTTGACATTTTCGAGGTATATCGTGGTAGCATAAATAAATAAAAATGTCCTTTTGGCAAACTCCCCTTGGTTTTTATTTTTTTCGTATATTAGCTTTGTCATAAGTCAAACTTTGTAAACCCCGGCCAATTTTATAGAATTTTTTTCAACACTTACGATATCAAATCAATACCATCAGATACATTATTATAAATATTCATATTATTTTCTGTAAACTTGACAACTTTATAAAGTTTGACTTATGGCAAAGCTAATATGGCTTAGCACTATTGTTTATTTTTCTAATGAGTATTTTCTCACGTCGGTAGTAATGTTGTCCGCCGTGTTGGTGCTCATACTCGTAGTTTATACACATCATAGTCTTTAATCTTTATACAAGGTTAAGTCATTTTGGGTCTAACTTTGACCATCAATCCGATGTAATATGGCGAGAGCATTGAAAATTACAAATGTGAGTACTAACAACTGCCTACGTGTATCCATGTTCTGGTTAGTGTACCCAATGTTGATCATCGCATATTTTTCGGTTGACTCGTTAACGGTGTAAATGACAAAAAAGATCACCTTGAAATGTGATCAAATTACTCCTAGCATACTATTCCTTCCGTCCGGGTTTATTAGGCCCTCTCACGTTTTGAGCTAAAATTCAATCATACATTTACGTGATAAAATAAGACTTACATGCATAAAGTATGGTTGGAAATGTCATTCGAATATGAAACCGAAAATATCATTTTATGAAAATACCACCTATATTTTGTAAATCAAATCGGCGGTCAAAGTTTAATCCAAAATACAAGAGGGCCTAATAAATCCGGATGGAGGTACTGCTTGAAAGCAAATCCATTTGCTTAAAAATTAGATGACATGTGAGAGGAGGAGGAGATGGTTTTGACGCTTGAGCATGCAGATCCCAAAGAAGATCCGAATGTGCTGCCATTACAAAAACCAGTTGAAACCCAAGGAACTCATCGCAGACCGGGAGCGGGCGGGGTCTCACACGCGAATTCTTTGCCCGCGCGCAGCCCCCGCGGCGCGTGGGGTGGCGGAGACCGTCAGTCAGTGCACCCTTTTTGGCTTTTCAATAATCAGTGGGAAAAAAAAGCGCGAGCAGTCCGCCGCTCCTGCCAAACCGACGTGGCGGGGCCGCGCGGGCGCCACACGCCGCGCGCGCCCCGGCGCCCTTTCCGCTGCCCGCTCCCCTTGGCAACCGCGCTCGCGCGCGGGGTTGGTGGTGGTCGGGGCCGTGGCGAGTCCACTCCGCTGTGGCTGTCCACTCTCACCGACGTCCTCACGTCACCGTATCTCCAGGTCCAGCTCCTCCCGTGCTCTCATTATTTACCAACCCCGTCCTTGGCACCTCACTCACCGCTGCCCAGTGAAGTCTGCACCATCCCCGCCCCTGGGCCTCGATGGTACCTTTTGAGTGATTACTCGCTGGCTGTGGGGATCCTCTGCGCCGGCCAGCCAGCCACGGCCGGCACCACCACGGCGCTAGTGGCCTGGACGCGCCAAGGGCACTGCACTGGTGCAGTGGTGCTCGGAGCACCAGCACGGTGGTAGTACGCGGAAGTAGTTGCGTCTGCATTGCGATGGCGATGGCGACCAGCTACCTCTACCTGGCCCGGGACAGGCCGTGGGGATGTCCTCCCGTTGCTGTGCCGCCCCTCTGCTTTGTCGTTTGCCTTGTCGTTGTTGGCACTTGGCAGCCCCGCCTGCCGGTACAAGTACCGAGCGGTACGAGTATAGTAGCCCATACTATTCCTCTGCGTGCGTGGTCATTGACTCGTTGCGAGTTAAAAACGGATATGCTGCATGGTCTTGCTTGTTCTCTAGCAGCAGCATGCAAACTGTTGCCTCTCGTTTGCAGTTAGTTTTACTGTACTGCTGTCCTACAGTGATTTTCCGGTGCTTGGGCATAGTATCGTTTGTGCATGCCATCATCGTGGTTTGTTTCGGCGCGCCGTTGTACGTGTGCAATGTACTTCCTCTGTTCCTAAATATAAGTCTTTTTAGACATTTTAAATGGACTACAACATACGGATGTATGTAGACATATTTTAAAGTGTAGATTCACTTTTTTTGCTCTGTATGTAGTCATTTGTTGGAATCTCTAAAAAGACTTACGACACGTTTGGTTCACGGTCAGGTAACGTAACGTGCTCGGGTACCGGAAAGCTCTGCTTCCGATCTCTTTTTACTGAATACCAGCTTTGTTTGGTTCGTACGACTGTGACCGGTTTTCTAATCAGCTGCCGATTGGCTGTTTTCAACTCTGCGAACCGGCGTATCAGGTATTGAATTCATGCTCCAGCCAACTCATCCAAAAGTCCGAACTGATGGAGGGAGGTGGGCAATATATTTCAACACTCCCCCTCACGTCTAGGCTATTTTAGTCCTTAGCGTGGGATCAATATAGGCCGCAGAATCGTTTTATTTAATACTGCGTTGGCAGGGTCTTGAACTCAAGACCTCTTGGCTCTGATACCATATTGAATTCATGCTCCAGCCAACTCATCCAAAAGTCCGAACTGATGGAGGGAGGTGGGCAATATATTTCAACATCAGGAAACACGGTTACCAAAGACATAGTACGCGAAACAAACGCCATCTACGCTTTCCGGAAACGCAGGAATCAGAAACCACGGTAAATTGATCAAACCAAACGCGTCGTTACATTTTGAAATGGAGGAAGTACTTAATATACCTGTCAACGTGTCGGTATTATCATGCAAAGCGGAGGAGCGGTCTCTCATCATGACGGTACCATACATTAGCCATTAATTGTCGGTTGGCAAAACAAGTACGTACTCCTACTACTTCATTGTAGATACACCGTATATAATGATGGCTAACATTCTAGATCGTCAGCCATCTATAGTACTAGTAGCTAGGGTACGGATATCGGCCCAATTTTAGATTGCTTGAAGCCGAACAACAAGGATTTATATATAAACACTAGTACCACAGGCTAGCTACGGAACAAAAAGTTAAAGGACGGATCATGAAATCGTGATCTCGGGAGTGTGAAAGTTAGGCGCACCTTCCACAGATAGGACGGCCAAAACATATAATTAGCGGCCGCGGTGGTTATGTGGAAGTTCTTTTTAGATCGCTCCAGCTTCATCAAATCTGATAGATAGACCTCCAAAGGACCAAACGATGCGTCGGAAGCAGCATAATTATTGCACTAGCTAGCACGGGAATGGACAACACGCCCGGTACTAAAATGAATGGCTGGAGAGAAACCACCTCGACTTTTCTACTCACGGTGAGAAACCAACTCAGCTTCATTTGGCGCCGAAGCGTACGTGTGGTGTGATGATGGAAAGCACGAGTACTCGTCAAGCCATGGCCGATTTGTTGTACATGCATGGTTCCTTCCATAGTATACGCGTGCATATAATTTCAGAGGATGCGGAAAAGGAGACCGAAATAGCTTCGTCCTGAGAAAGTTCGTACTAGTATGAAACAATCAAGTGAAACCAGCACTCCTCGGAGCATTGGAGAGGCGGGAGGGAATCTATTCCCAGGCATCCCCGGGCGCATAAAAATGCGAACAAAATTTTGAGGCCGGTCCCGAGCCTGTGATCACTTTTGGAGTACTACGTAGGTTGGTCCGCAAGGTACAGTCCTCGTCAGACGCTAGAAGCCGGACTTCCACGAGATTCTTCAGGAAAAGGGAGCGCCCAGCAGCACTTCATCGCTAACAGAAGTCGCCTCCGTCACGCCGCGAACCCGACGCCAATGTGTAATTCGCGATCTACTCTACGTAGGAGGAGCGTGATGTGGCGTGCAGTTGTCTTTTACTTGCACGCCTCGGTCGCTTTAGCCGCGGTTTGCTTTGAGAGGGCAGCAAAAGGGTGGGAGAGCACGGAAAGAATGGAAATGAAAATGCACCGTAGGTTGCACACGAAACCACTCCCTTTTTTACATTTCCCTCCTGCTGCTGATGTTGGTGAGACCTCTACTTCTTTTTTGTTGTTGAGGAAAAGGTATGTGCTTTTCTCTCTCTTTATTAGGGCATGTACAATGGTAGCATATGGATACATATGCCTCATGACAAAAAGTAATTTGAGGCATATGTGTTGATTTTTTCTTTCCAACGCAAGCTACTACTAGTGGGCCTCATCAAAGATTAGAAAGTGACTCACACTAGACATGCATCCCTCCTCTTCACTTTAACTTTTCCAACTTTATGCACCGAACCACACTTTTTCTCTCTAAGAACCCGCCTCCTGAAGAGGATCCTGCTTCCTCACCCGAACCTATTTTTTCTGTTATCCGATCCTACATGGCATGTGAAGCATCACCCTGAGGCTATGCATTGGCCATGCCCTTATTGTTAGAAGGGAGAGAGAGGTTTGGCGGAATAGTTGATTTATTGCTTGAGCCTCGTGAGCATATATATAGGAGTACAATGATCTACTTGGAGTACAAGACAAGCCAGTACAAATCCTAGTCTATCTCTTCTTTCCTAATAAACATTATACTCAATATCCCCCCGCAGTCACAACGGTAGCGACGCAGACGGTGAGACTGGAGAAGAATCCGAAGGCAAGCCGACGGACACCCCCCACAGTCGGAACGGTCGACGCATCGCGGAGTCGTGGCTGGAGTGGAAACCAACGAGGTTGCTCAAGCAGGCGGTAGCCCTTTGTGCCGTTTGTCGATGTAGCCGAGAACGTATGTGGTGGAGCCGTGGTCGAGGTAGCCGTGCGAAGAATGTCGTGGTCGATGTCGAGTCAGGGTAGCCGGTGTCGAGGAAGTCGCCGTGGAGCCGCGGGCGCAAGGGGGCGCCAAGTTAGCATGGGCGCTGTGGTGTCGAAGTAGTGGTGCGCCGGGAAGAAGATGGTGTTGACGACGCGTCGCGGCGGGTTTGCCAAGCCCGGGGACACATCGTAGACGAAGGCACGCACCGGTGTTGCCAGCACTGGGCATGCGTAGACGGACGAAGACGAAGTTGACGAAGCGCCGACCAGGCTTGCCGGGCCCGGGGACACGTCGTGGATGAAAGCACGCATCGGTGTTGCCAGCACCGGGCATGCGTAGACGAGGGACCTGCACGAGATGTACGCCATGTCGGAGAAGTCGGAGGGGCCAGCAGAGAAGAACTCGACGACGATTGCGGCGTCCATCGGCGCGGGGCCGACGTCACCAACGGTGGTCGGAGTAGACGAAGTGGTCGGGGTAGATGACGGCGACGCTGGCGACGGGCTGGTGCTTGGACGAAGACGAAGGGGGTGGACGGGCGACGACGGCGGCTACGAAGGTAGCGGCGCGGCGGCCAAAGAAGAGCGGCGGCGGCGGCCTGACGGCGGCAGCGGCAGCTAGGTTAGGTTTGCGGCGGCGGTGCTCGAAGTAGGCGAAGAACCCTGACAGCGTGACGAAGACCGGCGCGGACGGTGGCGTTCCCGCGCCAAGGAGATGGCGCGACGTATACCACGGGAGGTCGACGCGCGGTGACGGCGGAGTGGACCGCGCGCCGCGATGCTACGGCCCGAAGGGGCGATGCAGCGGCGGCAGGCGGGTCGAGGCGACGGCGGGAAGACCTCGGGGCGGCGGCGGGGACCGCGGGCCGCGACGCTGCGGCCCGAAGGGGCGACGCAACGGCGGTTCGCGAGTCGGTGCAACCGCGGGGACGGCCTCGGGGCGGCGGCGGGGACCGTGTATCGCAGCACTACGGCCCGAAGGGGCGATGCAGCGGCGAAGCACGAGTCGATGCAGCCGCGAGGAGAACCACGAGGGCGGCGGCGCTGCGGCCCGACGGGGCGACGCAGCGGCAACCCGATGCTCGATCGGCGGAGAGGCGCGCAGTACTCAGGACGATCTTTACGGGACCTGCGGAGGCGCGCGTGACCGACGGGCCAGGTCGATCGCGCGGCGTAGATGAGGCGGATCGCGGCGGCGAGCGGGTGATCAAGCCGATCGCGCGCGAGGTCGGGGACGCCGCTTGATGGAGGCGTGGTGGCGGCGGAGTCCTGCATGAGGCCGACGACGGCGGACGGCGTGGGACGTCAGCGCGGGCACCCGGGCTGCCAAAGCAGCGCCGGCGCCTGGGCAGCGAGGCCCAAGCGACCAACGGAGCAGCGGCGCCCGGGTTGAGGCAACCGACGAGCCTGATGCAGCCGAGGACGATGCCGACGAGGTAGATCGCCGAGCCGCCGTGCAGACGCGGCGGAGACGGGTGACGTGGATCGATGGGCGGGCCGGCGCGCGAGCGACGGCTATGATTGGCCGTCGCGTGGCGCGAGGCCGCCGGGTCGGTGATGCAGGTGTACCGGTCGAAGCAGGGCGGTGACGGCCGACGCAGGGCGACGGGCGGACCGGCGCGCGGACGACGGCTGGCCCAAACAGGCCGCCTCGGCGCGCGTGGCCGCTGGGTCGGAGGAGAGGCCGGAAGGTCGCGCCAGGGTCGGAGTAGAGGCGCACGGGGTCGACGGCGGCGGCGGGCGATGCAAACTGATCAAGATTAGATCGGAAAACCAAAAAAAAAAGACGCCGATCAAAACGACCAGCGAGAGAGCGAAAAAAAAACCCGGAGCAATGGCTCGGGAAAAAGACTCTCTAGGGCAGCCGGCCAACACGGCCGGCGGACGAACCCTAGGTACGGGCGGCGCGGCCCCCGGCGGCGGTCATGAAGGCCGACCGCCCCGGGGGCGGCCCGCGGGTGCGGAAGCGGTGGCGGCTAGGGTTTAGGATCGACTTGCGACTGATACCATGTTAGAAGGGAAAGAGAGGTTTGGTGAAATAGTTGATTTATTGCTTGAGCCTCGTGGGCATATATATAGGAGTACAATGATCTACTTGGAGTACAAGACAAGACAGAACAAATCCTAGTCTATCTCTTCTTTTCTAATAAACATTATACTCAATAATTATAATATATTTTTTCCTTTTTTGTTTGGCTTTCGTTTGAAGCAAATCGGCAAAGCCGAAATAAGTTACGGTATCCCTCCCTCATGTGATGTGTTTTGGGCTTGAAGACAAATGTGGGCCAATCCAGCTTTGGTCCCGTCCAGGCCCAACCGTTTCCTTTTGGCAAATGGAGTAATTTCATTTACATATCTGGAGCCTTATCCCTAGCGACAGATCTCCAAGTTCAGTCTGTCTGCATTGCTACTGATTGTGCAGAGGTGGTGAACAATATTCGATTCTTTGCTCCATGCCGCTATGCAGCCATACTCCAAGATATTAATCACCGTAGGAAGCACTTGTTAATCTGGAGTTTGTTCATGAAAAGAGGGTACACAACGGAGAGGCTCATTCTCTTGCAAAGGCAGCTTTTTTTTTTATCTCTTGGGCGCCGTGTGTGGCTTTATGTTTTGCCCAATATTATTTGTGTTCCTATGAACTTGGATGTCTAATAAAGGTTTACAGTTCTAAAAAAAGAAAATCTGCAGCAAGCTAGACTTGTTGTAGAAAAGAAGAAGCTAGCTACTCCCTCCGTCCGGAAATACTTGTCATCAAAATGGATAAAAGGGGATGTATCTAGATGTATTTTAGTTCTAGATACACCTCCTTTTATCCATTTTGATGACAAGTATTTTGGGACGGAGGGAGTACATAGGAAGCAAACGGTGGGACCAAGTACATGGTTATATTAGGGTTTCATAGGCAGCTGGCAGGGATTTTCACCGGATCCCCTCGCCATGCTGCGTGGTGGGGGAAACCTTCCATCTTCGTGGTCGTGCACGGAAGTTTTATTTGGACGATTTCATTTATTTTCATCCGCAATGTCTTGGCGGAGGGTGGTATCGGCAAGGATAAAGGAACTTTGGTTCTTCTCCTGATATGGCAAAGTCTTATCAGGCAGAGTCATGGAGCCAGAGAATTTGTGCCTATGCATCTTTGGTGTGTCCGGTCTTGCATTTTAAGTTTAGGTGCACACAAATATACATTCACATTTATACGATGAGTTTGTATTAGTGTGTTTTGTCGCTTCGGTTGGTGCAATCCGTTGCAATTTTGGATTCATGCTTTGGTGTCTATTGAAGATCCCGCGGTTCAACAACCTATACTTTTAGGGGATTATCTCCGGCACAATTACGTTTAACGCTCACGGCTTCCCATCCTTTACGACGGGCGACACAAGAGGGTTTCTGAAATCTATATGAAGGTAGTCGAGTTTGTGTACGTGTACCAGTAGTGGTGTCTCTATTCTGATATGATTGTAGTCTTTTTACCGAATTCTGGGAAATCTATATTAGTGTTGAAAAGATTGATGTCACAAAGAAGACAATTCTGGGAAATTTCACCGAAATTGTTAGTTACATGAGTTATTTTGTAGTGTTTTTTTGGATCTATGATCCGAAGCATTGTATGTGTAATTTTGTCGTGTTTGAATAAAGTTACATAATATTTTAAAAACAATCATGAGCTACATGAACTTTCTTTTTTTCTTCTAAAAAATCACATGTCACCTAACATAAGTTTAATAGGAGATTCCGCCTTTTATCCATTATGGGTTTGTGTCAATGTTTATACCTCACTAAAATATCTAACATGTGTTTACCTAATGTTGTTACATTGTGTTGGGTCTTACTCTAACACATTTCTCTTATGACATTTTCTTCAAATTTGTGATTTTTTTTCGAAAGTCATAAAAAATATATTATCCTTTGTGAATTTTAGATTTTTAAATTCGAGGTCAATTTTTAAACACAGTATTTTATAATTGTGAGTTTTTTAATTGATGACCATTTTTCTGATCCGTAAACATTTATTGAGGTATAGAACAATTTCAAAATTATGAAGTTTACTAAAATGTGGAATGTTATATTCATGAACATTTTTTGAAATCTCGAATATTTTTTTAAAATTTGGTAACATTTTTTGAAATTTCATGACCATTTTTCAATGTAAAAGAAAACACAAAAAGAAAAAAGAAATAGGGCGCCACGGTCGAAAGCGGGGGCATTG
>LR738711.1:811293508-811379027 GCA_902687465.1 Secale cereale | reverse complement strand
TTTGGGAGTGCCTATACCTCACCTCACTTGCTGCGAGGAGAATGGAACACTACCCTTAGCGGCACCTCAAATGTGTGGTGCCCAAAGATTCCATACGCATCGTACAACACAACCAATCTGGCGAACCAACCGATGATTGGATGATTTGGAGAATAGCGGTATTTGCAGCCCATCATAGTTCAAATCCGTGCACATATTTTTCAGGGTTGATTTCAGGTCTTTCAGTGTGCATTTAGTGGGAGGGACGTTCCCGTCGACTAAGAAGACGTCAGTGCCAACCTCGTCAATCTCAATATGATATGTTGGCTCAGTCTGTGGAGGTGCTCATAGGGGTAGTGTGAGTGTGTTTGTTCATAGGGGTGAGTATATGTGAGTACGTATGAGCATATGTGTCTGTACTATGTTAAAAATATACAAGCTATTTGATTTTTTAAAATAAATCTAAAACAAGTTTGCTTTAAAAAATATTCATGCAGTCTGAATTTCTTTCATGCAACTTATAAAGAATGTTGATAGCATTTAGAAAAATATTCCAGGACATTTTAAAAAATTGATGGGTTTGAAAAAAATGTGACAGTTAAAAAAAATCTAAATAACATAAAAAATGTTTATGTAACTTAAAAAAATGTTTCACATTATTAAAAAAATGTTTACATGTATCAAAAATACATTTCGAACACTCAAATAAATATTTATACAGTGTAAGAGAAATGTTTGAATTCACGTAGTTTCTGAAAATATTTTGTACCATTCAAAAAAGTGTTTGTGGAATTTTTTAAAAATGTTGACGTGCTCTAATAATATGTTTGTGAAATTTAGAAAAATGTCTATGGAATGGAAAAGAAATACATAGTTTGAAAAATATTTCATACCTTTAAAAAAAGTCTAAGCAATTTCTAAAATATTTAATATTTATCTGACGTAATATTGGAATATGTTTTTGTATTTTTTAATCATGTATTGAAAAAATGTTCAACATGTATAAAAAATGTTAGGCGTGTACAAAATAAGCACACCATATATTTGAAAAAAACCCTGAAGAAAATCAAATAAAAGCTGAATAAAACTATGAAAGCCGATAAGAAAAACTTAAAAAAAAACTCAAACAGAAGCTTTGAAACTGGAGTAAACCGGTTCGTAGAAGGTTCTGAAACACGCTCTTCTGGGCCGGCACACTAAGGCGGGGAACACCACGCGAGTTGAGGCTATCAGGTGCGATTGCATGTTCTCTGCCGCGTACTGCACGGTATAGGGACATGGATTTTGTGAGCTCAAGCTCGCAAGCACCATTTGCTACAGTTTTTTTAAATACTACTAATACAATTCAAAAACAATCGGGAATCTTTTGGCAACAAACATTGTTATGTTTTTCTCATGCGTGTAAAATTCCATGATAAAATGACATTCATAGAGGTCTGGGAAACATTGATGCTCAAAAGGACTATTTTCGGAACCATTTTGGAGAACCAATTTTGTTCTTTTTGTGCAGACCTCTGTGAATGGCATTTCATCACAAAAATTTAGCATAGCACACATTGATGTTTGTGTCCATATTATTTTTGAATTTATTTAATACATTTTTTGGATTTTACTGTTGCATAGGGTTTATGTGATCTCGATCTCATAAGAGCACTTTTGGTGGTATAGGAGGGCTCTTGGCAAATAGCATATCCTGGGTCGTGTATGTTTACTTGTGCTCGGCCTATTACTACAATTGTTGGCCCAGAAATGATCTTGTCGTGGCGACCGTAATGCAAACTCAATTTACTGCCTTTGCGCCTGATAAATTGGAAGTAGTATGAATAATTAACAATTCGATGCTTCCTCCAAAGACAAATTCAAACCGGTTCCCCTCAAAGAAATGGAATAGTATCTCCCCCGATCGAACCTTGGACAAACAATCAACTCAAAATAATCAACTACAGTATCTTTTATTCTAAAAACTTGGTTTAGTTAGCCCAATTTTCGGAAGCATTTTGGAGAACCAATTTTGTTCTTTTTGTGCAGACCTATGTGAATGGCATTTTATCACCAAAATTTAGTATAGCACACATTGATGTTTGTGTCCATATTATTTTTGATTTTATTTAAAACAATTTTCGGATTTTACAGTTACATAGGGTTTATGTGATCTCGATCTCATAAGAGCACTTTCGGTGGTATAGGAGGGCTCTTGGCAAATAGCATATCCTGGGTCGTGTATGTTTACTTGTGCTCGGCCTATTACTACAAATATTGGCCCAGCAATGATCTTGTCGCGGTGATCGTAGTGCAAACTCCATTTCCTGCATTCGCGCCTGATAAATTGGAAGTAGTATGAATAATCAACAATTCGATCCTTCCTCTAAATACATATTCAAACCGGTTCCCCTCAAAGAAATGGAATAGTATCTCCCCCGATCGAACCTTTGACAAACCAATCAACTCAAAGTAATCAACTACAGTACCTTTTCTTCTAGAAACTTGGTTTAATTAGCCCAATGATATGCTCTGATTAGCCTGCTGGCTTCCGGTTGATTGTATTTCCTATCTAGACAAATCTAAGACAAGAATTTTGAGACGAAAGAAGTATTAATAAAGCTCCAAGATGATTCAAAAAAAGAAATATTATATGCTAACATGACGGTTAGTCGAAAAAGTATCCAGCTAGCCGCCACCTTTTAACAAGTCTGAGCATAGAGTAGCCGCATTGTCAGACCATCCTGAAGGATCTTCGAAGTGGTTGACCATGGATAAATTAGTCGATCTGGCTATTCAGGACACCTGGTGTTTGTACCTTATGATTAACCTATTTTTTTAGAAGAATACATACTAGTTAATCTTATATGCAACATATATATGGTCGTGGCGCCGTGCAATTGGGCGAGCACACATGCTTGCGTCTGCGATGACGATTTCGAGTTTAGTCAACTGATTGATACTCGTTGAACTTTGCATTGCATAATCCAGTTTAAAAATAGCTTTTTGATGCTCGGTAAATAATTCATTCAATTTATTTTACAGGTGCACCAGGTTCGTATCTGGAGTACTCTCAAATTCTGGACTCGGACAAAAGCACAAAAGAAAACTACTGTCGATTTTTTTAATTCAAGTCAAACCTCCAGATACGAAAGAATTTTCTGGTAGTTTTGGTGCATGCCATGGTGTTGCTTTATTCCATCTTGGTTACTGGTGGTTGCTTTATTCTATCTTACTAATAGATTCAACCCTCAGGTTGTGGATTATAGCAGCCGGTGACCATGTTCTGCAAGTTCGCCGGGTAATTGGCAATAGGAATCCCATGTTCGTAGCATGCTCTTCTTTGGAACAAAAAATGGGGTACACGTTGGTCCACTACATCGCACGAAGCAAGAATGTCCGTGCATTCAAAAATGTTCCGAGGGAGAACTGGGTATTCCTCTAGCAAAAAGCTAGTCCTCCCATTCACAAATATAAGAGCATCTACGGACGGGCACCTCAAACCAGCCTCAAACGTTTAGGAAGCTCGTCCGGTCTCAAAAAAATATGATCCAGATAGACGCCTCAAACGAGTCTCAAATGCCCTGGCCGACCGGCACACCTCATATCCAGCCTAAATATGGGGTGGATATGGGGGCGCACACGAGGGCGTCTCCCACACGAAATCGCCCGGGGGCCCGTGGTCCGCGTGGCTCTGATCCGGCTCGCCACCCGAGGACAAATCCGACTATTTAATCCGACAGGCGCCCTCAACCCTAGCCCATCCATCTTCTCCCTCTCTGTGCCGCAACCCGAGCCCATTGGCCTCCTCTCCTCCGCTCTCCCATGCTCTCCGACATCGTCATGGTGCGACAGAAGATGACTATGTACATTATGCTCACACCGGAGCGCTGGAGGCAGATCGCGGAGGAGATCCAGGATACGGGCGCCGCCTGCATCACTGTCGGGCTGTCTCCGGACTCGCCGGAGCCGGAGGAGGGGGAGCAACAGTCGGCGGAGGAGGAGGAGGGAGAGCAGCTGCTGGAGCCGATGGAGGTGGCGGATCCAGAGGAGGACGAGGCGAAGCAGCTTGCTCCGGGGTTTAACATGAAGGAGGCGGAGGCGGAGTTCGCCATCGCCCAAGACGCGGAGATGGCAGAGCAGCAGACCATCCTGGAGTCCATCTAGGATGAAGCCTATTCGGAAGCCAACCGGCAGTTCCTCCGGCAGGAGCAGGCGGCGACCGACGCGCTCTTCGTCGAACTTGACACGAAGATAGAGGAGGAGGCCGGAGGCGCCGGAGCTGCAGCTGCCTCCCATGTACCCGGAGCGGGGCACATCGAGAGTCGACATCTCCGACGAGGAGTAGCTAGGTGATCTACGTAGTACGTAGGTTTGCGTGCTTTTGTATGGATTTAGGAATCTAGTATGAGGTGTCCGGATGCGGTCGTGCTAATTTGAGGCGTGCCCGGTCACTCCCCGCGGATGCGCCCGAGCGCGTCCGCGGGCATTTGAGGGATCATATTTGTCATATGGGGTTGTAGATGCTTCTAAGATATTCTAATTTTTATATTAGATGCATATAGACATGTTTTAATATGTCTACACTCATTTCAATCCGTAAGTAGTCCATATTAATGTATCCAAAACATATTATATTTATGAGTGGAGGGAGTAAATGACAAGTTTGGAGAAAACTTCTAAGGTCCTGTTTTGCATTAGGGTATGTTTGGGACAGTTCCACTTCTTAAAGTTCAGCGTCAATCTTAAAAATGCAAGCCAAATGGGATAGATCAACAATGTCCCGCTAACAAAACTAAAATATATGGTACAACTCCCCGCATTCCTTGAAATTCTTCAAGGAGGTTGCAAAAACTCTAGTTCCGAAAGTCCTCATGGAGTTGGGGCAAAATTATCCATCGCTGTCACTCGTGAGCGGATACCCATTCATTTTCTCCCCACATCACAAAACCCCCAATAGATATTTCCCACCATTTTTTTTCTCATTCTTAAAGTTTTAGCTAGTTGTAAGGCAAACAAAATAAACTGCTATATGGTGGAGCTGCAACTCTGAACTGCTCTAAAGGGGATTTGACGGAGTGTAGTTGGTTTCGATGGAGTGGAGTAGTCCCAAACATGACCTAGAAGCATTTTCTGGGGATCTATTGTTATTATTGTTTTGGAAAAAGGAGAAGCAAAAATCCAGCCTCTTCAATATCTCATGCACATGGCATTTCATTATTGCAAAGTGTCAACATCCAAATTGTGTGAAACAAAAGGCATAACAATACATACAAGGCTAGACCAGCAAATTGAAAGAAAGATTACAAAAATCCTCTCACGCTTCAGTAATCTAGACCACCGTGGAAAGGTTGGACATATCCCGAGCAACCGATCCCTGTTGGCTGAATCTAAAATTCATGAACTCCCACACCGTCGGATGTTGGAGGTAAGATCATGGGCAGATCCAATTGTAGTTCTGTAGATAGCCTGAAAATAAAAATAAAAAGCTCCCATGATTTTAAAAGTACAACCATTCCTATAATCTGTGACAAACTCAGGATCGGCCGACGCCCCACACGAGAAACTAAGGGCTAAAAACTACCCAAAAAACTCTAGTTTCAAGGCATACTAAAGTCAATCTATGTTGCATGACTACAAGAGACCAAACATAATATTCAATGGCAGCATTTGTTCCATGATGGGTCAACTAATAAAGCAAGACAAATCAAAAGACAATATGTAGCATATATAGATGATACAATATATTGATACCAAATGAAACGATTGGTTGATCTGAGCCTCCCATGACTACATCTTCAATAGCAAAAGAAACTAAGGGCAGACTGGATGGGCACGATGGCAGGCGGCGACGGGCAGTCGCCTAGCAACCTAGGGTTTGCCCAACTCAGGGGAAAGGGGCGGTTGGTTCATCCATTCACTGGCTCTATCTGTGCGTGCGGCGAAGCAACAGGCAATGGCATGGGCGACTGGACTAGTTGCCCTAGGCTTAGTAGTGGGCAATGGCGTGGGCAAACCCTTTTTTTAAAATATGGGCTAAGAAAAATTCCCACGCCCTAGGCAATGGCCTGGGCTTTGATACGTCTCCAACGTACCTATAATTTATAAAGTATTCATGCTATGTTTACAACAATTTTATATGGGTTTGGTTCACTTTTGTATGATTTAAGTGGAACTAACCCGACTGACGTTGTTTATAGTAGAACTAGTGTGGTGTTATTTTTTGTGCAGAAATAAAAGTTCTGGATTGAGCTAAAATTTTACTATGATTTTTTATGGACCAAAAGAGACCCCTGAAGCCTGGGAGGAGGAACAGACGATGCCCAGGGAGCGACAAGCTCAAGGGGCACTACCCCCCAAGGGAGCACCTACCAAACTTGTCGCTCCCTTGTGGGCCCCCCTGACGTGAAACCGACGCAAAAATTCCTATAAATATAGAAAATCACAGAAGTAAACCTAGAAATTCTGCTCCGCCGCCGCAAGCCTCTATACCGTAGCGATCTCATCTAGAGGCCTTATCTGGCACCATGCCGGAGGGGGAAATCATCACAAAAGGCCATCTTCATCATGCCGGCAGTCTCCATGACGAGGAGGGAGTAGTTCACCCTCGGGGCTGAGTTTATGTACCAGTAGATATGTGCTTGATATCTCTCTCTCTCTCGCATTCTTGATCTAGCACAATCTTGATATACCGCGATGTTTGTTAATATAGTCAGATCATATAGTGTTTTCCACTCTCTATCTTGTTGTGATGAATTCAGTCTTTCCCTTTGAGGTTTCACTATTATCGGATTTGAGAACACTTGATGTATATCTTGCATGTGGATAACTGTGGTGACAATGGGATGTTCTATTGATTCACTTGATATATGGTTTGGTAATCAACCTGCACATTCCTGAGGTGACATTGGGGAAATCTAGGCATAGGGGTTGATACACGTTTTCGTCCTACTTTCTCCGATAGAAACTTTGGGGGTGCTCTTTGAAGTTCTTTGTGTTGGATTGAATATTATGAATCTGAAGTTGTTTGATGCATGTGTCGTATAATTGACTCACGGATACTTATGATGACATTGGAGTATCTAGGTGACATTAGAGTTGATTGACGCGTATCACATGGTGTTATTTTAGTATGAACTCTAGGATTGTTTGTGACACTTATAGGAATAACTCAATAGCTTGATTAGAAAGGATAACTTTGAGGTGGTTTACTAACTATAAAAGTGGCTTCTTATGTTCTCCGCTTGATAAGAACTTTGGAGTGATTCTTTGTCGCACTTTGAGGGGTTGTTATATGATTCAATTCTGTTAGCACTTGTTGAGAGATTCACTACTGAAAGTATGAACCCTAGGCCTTGTTCCCAAGCATTGCAATACCGTTTGTGCTCAATTTTACTACTTGCTACCTTGCTGTTTTTATCATTTCAGATTAAAAAACCCTATATCTACTATCCATACTACACTTTTATCACCATCTCTTCGCCGAACTAGTGCACCTATACAATTTACCATTGTATTGGGTATGTTGGGGACACAAGAGATTTCTTGTATTTGATTGCATGATTGTTTGTGAGAGACCATCTTCATCCTACGCCTACCATGAATTGTTAAGCCTTAGGTCATCCACTTGAGGGAAATTTGCTACTGTCCTACAGAACTCTCCGCTTGGAAGCCCAACAGACTCTATAGGAAGAAATGTTGTGTACTAGACATCAGTCTCTTTTCTCGCGCCGTTGCCGGGGTGGTGAGTGCTTGAACGTATATCTTTAGATCTTATAGTTGAATATGTTAGTTTCTTGTTTTATCACTACTTTGGTTTATAAAAATAAAATTACATAAAATGGATATGAGGTTGCCTCAAATTCTTCGTCGCTATAATGTCTTCCTTGAAAATGATGTATCAGAAAATTGTGCCAAAGTGTTAGACGAATAATTCAATAAAATATTTGGCATACAATCTTTGAATGATAAGCATGATTGCAATGTTTTAAGTATGCTTTCTATGAATATCCATGATGGTAATGTATGCAAAGCAAAAAGCTTGAGGATGCTATATTTGATGAAGATGATATTTTTATTCCCCCAAGTTTTGATGTGCAAATTTATTATGATGATATCATGCCACCTATTTATGACGATTACAATGATTAAAGTGGGTTTGTAAGATTGTCAACTCTAGGAAGTAACGATCCCATTATTTTGTACGGTGCTAAATCTTATTACAATATTGATCAAACTGGATTTGGAGAGGTCATGGCTTTATTTAGTGATGATTCTACTATTTCTGATAAGGTTTCAATTGATTATGACAACAAAGTTGTTATCTATGATGATTATAGCGATGACATGTATGCTATATAGAATAATGATATCATGAAACTTGTCATCATGATTTTAATCAAGTATCACATTAGTATTTCATTGAATATACTTCCATTACTATTGATGAGAATAAATTTGCTTATGTGGAGAGTAATAAAATTTCTATGCTTATGCATCATGAAAAGAATCCTTTATGTGATAGTGATATCTTTTAATTCATTCATGATGCTACTGAAAATTATTATGAGAGAGGGACATATGCTTTTACATATCTCAATAATATCAAGTTTCCTCTCTATGTGTTGAAAATTTTGAAGTCATGCTTGTTTTTCCTTCCTATGCTACTTGATTCTTATTCCCATAAATTGTTTTCTCCCAAAATCCCTATGCATTAGAAGTGTGTTAGGCTTAAATGTGCTTGCCATGTGATTCATGATGCTCTCGTTATCTTCCAATTCTTTACTTATATGTGAGCATGAAAATCATCATGCCTAGCTAAAAAGGCATGAAAGAAAAGTGTTTTTTTAGATAAACATAAACTTTATTCATTAGAGATAAAAAGTACATTGTTTGTGAGGATCATTACAATTTCATTTATAGTTTCCTCAAACCAATCATAAATCAATGAAAATCTAGCTAAACTCGCAAGCTCATGAGCTAATTTATTTGCTTCTCTATTACAGTGTTCGAATCTAGTAGCAACGAAGTCACAAGCATAATGAAAACAATTGTCGAAAATTGCCGCCGCCGCACCCGCCGACTGTCCTCCGTTCTTCATAGTATCAATCACCTCCAGGTTGTCCGAGTTAATAATAAGGTAATTGCATCCCGCCCTTTGCACCAATGTTATACCAAATTTAAGAGCTGAGGCTTCCGCCATCAACACATCTGCGCAATAGTCAATCTTCCCGTTCCCTCCCGCGATAAACTTACCTTTTTCATCTGTCAAAACCGCCCCCATCGTGTCCCTAAGCAGGTCGTGGTCAAAAGAAGCGTCAACGCACAAAACCCCTAGGAGGATGATGGCTTCTCGCCCCTCGTTGGTTACCCCAAGTGGAAGGTTTGAGATGCAGTGTAGCGGAAGTTTTCCCTTGGCAATACCAAGGATCGATTTCCCTGAGACTCCCAGTTTCAACAAGAAGGTGTCAACTGCTAACGGCGCCAGATATTTAGCAATCAACGTGGACCTGCACACAGAAACAAATAACTTTGCTCCCAACGAGTACAGAGAGGTTGTCAATCCCTCCGGCCTTGTAGTTTACAAAGGATCAAACGCAAGTGATAATAGTGATAGGTATAATTGCAATAATAAGTAAAAAGCGGAAAGTAAATAACGGATGTGATCAATGATGGTAATATGGACCGGAGTCTCATGATGTTCACTAGTGATGTCTCTCTCCCAAAAGACGATAAAACTGCTATGTGAGGTAAACGAATTACAGCTGGGCAATTGACAGGACCATGTGCGCAAACCAATGCTGACTACATTGCAAGAAAGGTAGAGGTTCAAAGCATGGGCGGTACGCCGAGGTAAGTAGACCGAAATCCATCTGCATCTACTACTAATCATCCACCTTGAGATATCTATCCAGAACATCTCGCTGGTATTAAGTTGCGAGTCCCACCCATAGTGTAAACTCAAAGCAACAGACAACTACATTAAAAGAACTTTGCGTAAAGTAAACAATCCTTGCACCCGCGGGCACAAGCACCGTTGTTTTCCCCCTTGTGGCAACAACACATCCCTTAGACTCATGTTTCTGTCACTCAAGCTAGTCATCGAGGGGCATGAACCCACAATCAAGCATAACGTTCCCTCTTGGAGTCACTACCTACTACTTGGCTAAAGCAATAAATAACAATGGAGAACATGCAAGAATTACTTACGAACATAAATATAAAAGAGGTGAATCAAATATATTACTCAAACACAATCTGAACATAATCTCATAATCCATCGGATCCCAGCAAACTCATCATAGCAACAGCATAAGGATTACATATGTGCCTCGATCATGTAGGGCAGCTCACGAGGACTAATTAGTAAAGCACAAGAACGGGAGGAGAACATCACATAGCTACTGGTCATGGACCCATGGTCCAAGGGAGACTACTCACAACTCATCCGGGAGGCGTCCATGGTGGTGGAGAAGCTCCCGGTGGTGATCCTCCCCTCTGGCAAGGTGCTGGGAAGAGTTCTACTGGTGCTCCCGATCTTGGAAGCGGCGGCGGTGGCGGAACAGAGATGAGATCGCGAAAAAGGGTTTCCGTCTCGAGGGTTTTGGGAGACAGTCTAAATATATGCCAAAGGGGGGCACCAGACGAGGCTCGGGGGGCCCAGGCGCCCCCCCGGCGCGGCCAGGGGGGGGGGCGCCACCAGGGCGCCTGGAGCCCTGGTGGCCCCCCCCGGCTGTACTTTGGCTACCGGGAACCTTCTGGAACGCTGATTTTTTATATAATTTTTCCGGGATTTTTCTGGCAGTTCTCGTAATGGGAAAACCTGAAATACAAAAACAGCAGAAAACAGAAACTGGCACTGGGGTGCACTGAGTTAATAGGTTAGTCCAAATATGATCAAAAGTGTATGGAAGTGTATAAATATCATAGCAATATCACCCAAAAGAGGCATGGAGCAAGCAGAAATTATAGATACGTTTTGGACGTATCAACATCCCCAAGCTTAATTCCTGCTCGTCCTCGAGTAGGTAAATGATAACAAGAATAATTTCTGTGGTGACATGCTATTAACCATATAGGACTTTTTCATAGTCACATGACAAAAGCTTACTGAGACAATGAATCTATAGTAATTAAGTTGCCTCATGAGAAAATCACAAAGAACTGAAAGTTTTACAATATGATACTAAAACATCAAATAGATTTGCAATGAACATGGTGTGCAAATATGATAAAGTGATATCTCGCTTGCCCCCTTTAGTGAAGCAAAACATAAATGTAGGGGCACCTCCAAGGTTTAAGTGATGACTAGATACAATGATTTCAAAATAAACGATATCACAATCATGCAAAAGACAATGCTACTTTGGGACAATGCACATTACACTCAGAATGACAATCATGCTCTCAGTAGTTGGTGCTTTTAAAAGAAGGTGGAGACTCTCGAACCGTGGCTTTTGTTGGCAAGGTTGAAAACCCGTAGTCGGAAACAAAGACAAAACATGTACCAGAGCTCTTGGTTTTAAAACAGAGGTAATAATTTTTTTTAGATCATGCATGTTTCGTCAACGAATGCTAGCAGACAACTCAATCACTTCTTGAGATGGACAAGTTTCGAGGAACGGCTCCCGAATGAGGACGATCACATCCTCTTAATCTCCTTTGTTTATCACTGCCAAAGTTTTCTGATTTCTCATGAACAAAGCGTGAAGGAGGGTTTGTTTGTTATATTAATTTTGAGCCGGGCGCACTCAATGTCAGTTCCTTCTCGTATTATGGGTTTGCACATTATACATGCAATCCCGGGGTGAAGCTTGTCCAACTTAAAAAGATCATGAATTAACTACTACTTCCTCATGAACTTACAACAGAGGCACAAAATAGGAATGCATTTTTCTTTGAATAATTTCGAGATGGTACATGCAAGTCTCCGTTAGGAATGGCAGGTAAATACCATGTAGGAAGGTATGGTGGACTCATATGGCATAACTGGTATAAAGGAATGTGGATGCACAAGCAGTCAGTCCGCTTAGTACAGGTGGAGGTTAGCAAAAGACTGGGAGCGACCAACTAAGAGAGCAATGACGGCCATAATCATGCAGAGCGACAAAGCAACATTGAATCAGGCATGGAAGTTATATCGCTACTCAGAAACAAAAGATCATCAAGGCTTGACAGACTTTCTTTACAATCTTAAATATGCGTGAGCATACGCCAAGTCAATCAAAATAAATTCTTTGAAGGAAGATATTACTAAACCATACCACATCATAGGCAAACAAATCATGTTGGTACTCCAATAACACATTGGGAACCCCCCCAGCTATTTGAGACTAACCATAAGAAAACATGAACTACTAAGCGCCATTATGCACGTAGCATCTTTATCATAGACATATCAACCAATGCAACGGAAGCAAACTCTCTTAATAAGATAAACATGATAACTAAAGAGAGTTCAAGCAACCAACTAAGCGAAAGCTCTTTAAAAAGATAAGGATGAATACTAAGAGCTAAGCATGATAGTAGCTATTAAAAGACAAAGAACACACACAGCAAGGATAGACATGAAAATTCTATGTTGTGTTCTAGGTAGAAGTGGAGCTTGTTTCTCTCCCACATAAAGAAAGCTGAGTTCCTACTCGTTATGAAAAGCTAAAGAAAACTAAAAAGGAAACTAAAAGCAAGACGCTCCAAGCATAGCACATAACACATGAAGTGATTAAAATATAGTGGAACGAAAGACGAACTGATAATGTTGATGGAGAAGGGGATGCATGGGGGCATCCCCAAGCTTAGACGCTTGAGTCTCCTTGAATATTTCTTGGGGGTGCATGGGGGCATCCCCAAGCTTGAGCGTTTGACACTCCTGAATCTTTTTATCATCTTCCCTCGCACACTTGAAAACTCCCTTCATACATAACTCATCATAATCTGATTAGCGAGGTTAGTACCCATAATAAAATAATTGTTCCTTGCTGGAAATAAAGATATTCTTGAAGGTCTACTGTTTCTCAAGATTGCCAAAAGGTTTTTGCAAAGAAAAAGCAAGCTCTAGGTTTGCAAAATGAAGGAAAGGCAAAACAGGACAGAATCTGTGAAAAACAGAACAGCAGGTAGTAAATGATTTTTCCGGGGCACTTCTGCAACTCTAATCAAAAAACTCAGAACAGACGCACGAAAGATAATTATATAGAGCACGCTGTCGAAAAAATTCAGACCAAAAAGATGATCTGGTGATTTTATACGAAGTTTTCTATCCAAGGACAGAATCTGTTTCCTGGACAGCACGTCACAACTTTTGAACTTTCTTGCAATCAGAGGCTACACTTGGCACAAAATTGAAAAGCAAAGATACAATGATGATGCTACTGTAGTAACAACATCAAGACACAACAAAAACAAAATAAAATTTATTCATTGGGCTGCCTCCCAAAAGCGCTTTCTTTTATGCCTTTAAGCTAGGCATAATGCATTGAGGAATCAATAACCATCATAATAATCGGAGCTATAAATTGCTTCAAATGGTTCCTCAACAAGTTCACTCTTGTTCCTTCTAGGAAAGGGGTACACACCTTTTGCCTTTCCGCGTAAGCGGATTTGTCCCTTACCTATATCAATGAAGCCTTTTACTGCTCGGAGGAAGTCCCTTCCAAGCACTATATTTCCTTGGTTTGGCTCCATGATGAAGAAATCAATCATTGCAATCCCTTTAAGGAATTTAACCGGCACGTCTTTTATTCTTCCCTGGATTTCAGAAATATCTCCATTAGTGTGTTCATGATAAGATGGTAATCTATCCATGTTAAATTTTAAAGAATCATGAACAATTTTTGGCATAGTAGAAACCATAGATCCAATATCACAATAAGCAAGGAAGTCTTGATTAGAGATGCTAATCCTAACAAAAGGCTCCCAATCATTGTCTATTTCCAAAATGTCTTTCTTATTGGGTTTGGGTTTCTCTACCTTCATCAAGTCTAGAGCATCCATTCTCTTCTCAATAGTAGCAAGTCTATCTATGACAGTATCAAAGTTATGATCATAAACAAAGTAACTAGATAGACCATGTATAATTTCAAGAGCTCTAGCTTCATCACACTCTAGGAAATCTCCCTCGGCTATAATATCAAGAGAGTGTTTACACCATTTAAAAAGACCATGGTAAAAATTTCTAAGCACAATTTTTATAGGTATCCAAGGCATAATTCTCCTATGTGCATCAGAAATTCTGTCCCATGCCTTCTTCATATTTTCTCCATCCCTTTGATGGAAATCTAGAACTTCTGATTCCCTCAAAGCACCAAATCCTAACATGTTTGGCTAAACAGAAAGGACTACTAACAGAAAAGCAAATATTTTTTTTTTGTAATTTTTGATAAAGGATACTAAAGCAAAAACTGAAAGGTAAACTAACAAGACTAAAAAGCAAAGGTAAAAGATAGCGTGCAACTCCCCTATCCTGAAGAGTGGAGTCCCCGGCAACGGCGCCAGAAAACTTTGCTTGATGGCTTCTCGCCCCTCGTTGGTTACCCCAAGTGGAAGGTTTGAGATGCAGTGTAGCGAAAGTTTTCCCTTGGCAATACCATGGATCGATTTCCCTGAGACTCCCAGTTTCAACAAGAAGGTGTCAACTGCTAACGGCGCCAGATATTTAGCAATCAACGTGGACCTGCACACAGATACAAATAACTTTGCTCCCAACGAGTACAGAGAGGTTGTCAATCCCTCCGGCCTTGTAGTTTACAAAGGATCAAACGCAAGTGATAATAGTGATAGGTATAATTGCAATAGTAAGTAAAAAGCAGAAAGTAAATAACGGATGTGATCAATGATGGTAATATGGACCGGAGTCTCATGATGTTCACTAGTGATGTCTCTCTCCCAAAAGACGATAAAACTGCTATGTGAGGTAAACGAATTACAGCTGGGCAATTGACAGGACCATGTGCGCAAACCAATGCTGACTACATTGCAAGAAAGGTAGAGGTTCAAAGCATGGGCGGTACGCCGAGGTAAGTAGACCGAAATCCATCTGCATCTACTACTAATCATCCACCTTGAGATATCTATCCAGAACATCTCGCTGGTATTAAGCTGCGAGTCCCACCCATAGTGTAAACTCAAAGCAACATACAACTGCATTAAAAGAACTTTGCGTAAAGTAAACAATCCTTGCACCCGCGGGTACAAGCACCGTTGTTTTCCCCCTTGTGGCAACAACACATCCCCTAGACTCATGTTTCTGTCACTCAAGCTAGTCATCGAGGGGCATGAACCCACAATCAAGCATAACGTTCCCTCTTGGAGTCACTACCTACTACTTGGCCAAAGCAATAAATAACAACGGAGAACATGCAAGAATTACTTACGAACATAAATATAAAAGAGGTGAATCAAATATATTACTCAAACACAATCTGAACATAATCTCATAATCCATCGGATCCCAGCAAACTCATCATAGCAACAACATAAGGATTACATATGTGCCTCGATCATGTAGGGCAGCTCACGAGGACTAATTAGTGAAGCACAAGAACGGTAGGAGAACATCACATAGCTACTGGTCATGGACCCATGGTCCAAGGGAGACTACTCACAACTCATCCGGGAGGCGTCCATGGTGGTGGAGAAGCTCCCGGTGGTGATCCTCCCCTCCGGCAGGGTGCCGGGAAGAGTTCTCCTGGTGCTCCCGATCTTGGAAGCGGCGGCGGCGGCGGCGGAACAGAGATGAGATCGCAAAAAAGGGTTTCCGTCTCGAGGGTTTTGGGAGATGGTCTAAATATATGCCAAAGGGGGGCACCAGACGAGGCTCGGGGGGCCCAGGCGCCCCCCGGCGCGGCCAGGGGGGGGGGCCACCAGGCCGCCTGGAGCCCTGGTGCCCCCCCGGCTGTACTTTGGCTACCGGGAACCTTCTGGAACGCTGATTTTTTATATAATTTTTCCGGGATTTTTCTGGCAGTTCTCGTAATGGGAAAACCTGAAATACAAAAACACCAGAAAACAGAAACTGGCACTGGGGTGCACTGAGTTAATAGGTTAGTCCAAATACGATCAAAAGTGTATGGAAGTGTATAAATATCATAGCAATATCACCCAAAAGAGGCATGGATCAAGCAGAAATTATAGATACGTTTGGATGTATCAGAGGACATGACCAACCCCCATTTTTTCATAGAAGCCTTGGGGGATGATGCATTTACGAACTTTGACGTAAGGGCTAGAATCCCCATTGAAATCTGAAGTGCATTCTGAGTTGTCTCCTTGTGCACTAACTTTCGTCTTTCCCACCATATATACCATGCTGAGACAACAATCATTTCACACACATTGTGATAACCCATTATTGTCAAATCTTGGTCTGGCAGAAGTAGTAGGTCCTCCAACACTGCCTCTCTAGCAAGGTCAACTTCGCAAGCTTTATCAATGATATCATCCATCTCGAGCCTTGTCCAAACCTCATTTGCTCTACTGCAAAGGAAAAGCATATGCTTTGTATCTTCAGAACCCTCAGAGCAAGTAGGACAAATGGGCGTGACCTTCACATGTCTATTTGCGAGCGTAACCCGGCATGGAAGCGTTCCATGTAACGTACGCCATATAAAATTTTCGACTTTTGTCGGGCATGATAACTTCCATATCTTACTCCAAATAGGATTAATAGTGGTTCGCCCCATCCCATTAGAATGTCTTAGTCTACTTCCATACTGATGATCCCACTCCACAAAATAAGCAGGCCGAACCGAGAACATACCATTTTTTGTATAACTCCAAGCAATGAAATATGGCATATCATGTTGCGAGATTGGAATTGAGAAAAGTGTTTGCTCGGAGACATCCCAATATTTACTCCTACAGTTTTTGTGTGTTCACATGATTAAGCTACTGTAGTAATCAAGTTTAACAGATGTTTTATAGAGAGCTTTGAATATATGAGAAGTTTGATTCCTTGCATTTGTTTTGAGATATGAATATGGTGATATTAGATTCATGCTAGTAGTAAATTGTGGAGTTAAAGAAATACTTGCGTTAAGGTTTGTGATTCCCGTAGCATGCACGTATGATCTTCTAGTTATGTGATGAAGTTGGTGCACAATTTATTTTTGATTGTCTACCTTTGTGTGAAAGTCGGGAGCGCGCAATGGTTAACTCCTACCAACCTCTCCCCTAGGAGCATGCATAGTAGTACTTTGCTTTGAGGGCTAATAGATTTTTTGCAATAAGTATGTGAGTTCTTTATGACTAATGTTGATTCCACTACAAAAAAAGACACATCCGTGACATTTTGGCCCGAACGATTTTTTTCCTGTCATCCTTATGACACTTCTATGATGATAATTGTGACAAAAACATGTATCATCATAGATGTCATGGGCTCCTACTTCTATGATAAAAAATGATGACATAAAGTGGGCTTTTCGTCCTGGGCAGGACGGGGACGCACCTGCATGACATTCTTTGGGCCGTCCATGACGGAAAAAAATCATGGTAGAAGCGAGGGCGAGGAAAATTTCAAGGACTTCCCGGTTACGATGGGTGGTCGGGGCGGAGCGATGCACGAAGGTTTGCGCATTTGTCTCGTACACGTCGCGTGTATGTGCGAGGCGTTGGGCTGTAACTGAACCCAAGCGAGGCGTTCGCTACTGCTGGCTGCTAACTGAACCCGACCAATTCCTTCGCTACTGCTGCTAACTGAAGCCGATCAAACCCTGCTGCCTCTTGATGAACAATGGCCGTTGTTGGGGTAGGATGAACAGTTCCCTGTGAGGGTTGGATGAACATGACCTCGTGGTAGTAGAGGCCGTTGACACTGGATGAACAGGACCCCGATCGAGAGGAGGCCGCCACATAGCTGAGCCGGTTGGGGGTGGATGAACATGACCCCGTTTGAACAGGTACCCCTGTGTGTAGGGCTGGTTGAATAGTAGCCGATGGAGGGCTTGTTGAACAGTAGCCGGTGGAGGGGTGGTGGAGTCTGGATGAACAGTAGCTGGTGGAGGCAGGAGGGAGACGTCATGGATGAACAGTCGTAGGTGGAGGCTGGAGGGGGTCGACGGTAGATGAACAGTAGCCCATGGAGGCTGGAGCGAGACAGTAGATGATGAATGAACATTAGCTCGTGGAGTCCCATTTTGCGGTATGCCACACCCCTCCCAATGAACAGGACCCCCGTTCCGACCGTAGGAGGTCGAAGAGAAGTACGTTTCCTCCGTTTTGCGGTACGCCACACCCCTCCCGATCAATATGACTCCGTTTCGACCGTAGGAGCTCGAACACAAGCCAGTTTCCTCCATTCTGCGGTACGCCAGGCCCTTCCCGATGAACATGACCCCGTTTCCACCGTACTCGCTCGAACAGAAGGCCGTTTTCCTCCTGCCAGACCCCGTTCCGGCTGCTTCGTCTAGGACGATTGGCTCACGTTGAACACGACGCGTTCCGACCCAGTGGCTTCGCTCCCGATGAACATGACACTGTTTGTCCGTTCCAACCCAGCCACTTGGCTGCCGATGAATAGGACGTTGTTGCTGCCGTCCGTTGCCTCTCCATGAACACGTGCCCTGGCCATACATATGCGTGAGTAGCTAGGCGTTCGAGACCCCGCCCGTATGTACGTATGTGGCCGTATTTGTTGGCATCTGGTTGTACATACGTGTACACGGTTTAGACTGGACTGCCTGAACTGCTACATCGGGGGCTCTAATACTACACGTGTCGCTGCTTGCTCGGCCACGGTTCATCGTTGCAGAGACACCGATCGACCAGTATGTACGTACACGTTCACGGCTAGAATGACAACGCTACGTACGCTTCGACCAGGTGTGTCGTGGTTTTGTCACGGCAGATGTCCTAGTGTGAGGACTTAGTCGTGAGGCCAACGCATCTATGTGGTAGCTTGAGAGGGGTTGAGAGGAATCGAGAAACGCAACACAAGACAAGGATTTAGACAGCTTCGGGCCCCGAGAAACATCATCCGGTAACAACCCTACATGCGGTTTGTGGCTAGGTCTCATTATCATCACGAGGGAGTCGCCGGTAAACTGGCTCTTTGGGTCTAGCCCTAGCGATTGTTTCTTCCCCCCTCTTTTGGGAGCCCTGCTCCTCCTTATATATGTTGAAGGGGCGGGTTACATGACTAGTCCTAGTAGGATTAGGATTACTCTATTACAAGTGGAGTCCTAGTCTTGCTTCCTTTGTAGGAGAATATTTCCTGTGCTTTCCTCATAACCGGCCCACCATAAACCGGACTTCTGGGCCTTGGTCCTTGTCATCCGTCCGCCGTACGCCAGGTTACCAGTGAGTCATACTAACCAGGCAGGTTGCTTGTAAACCGTCTGGTTAGGGCGGGTCGCCAGTGAATCGCCAAGTGTAAACCGGGTCTCAAGTAAACCGCCAAGTCCGGCCAGGTCATATTTTTGGCCGGGTCATACCGCGGGGTATATCCCCGACATTAGCCCCCAGTTTAGCTTGGATTTATCCATGATAAACTTATGCTGCAAAATAAACACAAGAACAAATTTGATAGGTTGTGCTCCGGGTTAAGAATTCTTGTAAACCGGCACCTGACCATCCTTGTCCTTGTCATTTCCTTCTTCTAGAAAATCCGGGTCAACAGACCAGCTTCATAATCAACTTGCTTGCATAAGAAATATTGTAAATCAAGAACCCATTTGACTCGGCCTTCAATGCTTTGACTTGATAAAAATATTGGTCTTTGAAATATTCAACTGATATCCTGCTGGCTTGAGGATGTAGAACTTCCCGGTTTATAATTGCCAAAATTGTCGGGTTATAAAAACTAATGATCCCGGGTCATGACTGTTTATAGACGTCGGGTTATGATTGTTGCCAACGCCGGGTCACACAATTAATCTTCCTGATTCGTCCGAAACTGAGAATTTGAAGATGTTCCTCCTTTATATGCATATTACCTGTAGCCCCAAGTCTTAAGAGGAGAACATAGTGATAGCTTAAGACTTGTTTCAATATAAATGTTGCAACCTTGAAGAAATCCAGATTGTTCATCTCAGTCACTAGTAAAAACGGAATACTCCATATTATGTAGCCCCCAAGTACCAGGTTGTCATGCTTGCAGCAGCCTAGGACTTATAATTGCCTGATGCTCAAAAACTTCAACCAGTGTAGCCCCCAAGGGCCAGCTCATTATGCAATAATGAGCAGGGACTTTATAAATATGATCATGTAAACTTGAACAGCAACGTGTAGCCCCCAAGGGACGGCTCAGTAAAATAATATTGAGCTGGGACTTTATATATACTTCTTTGAAAAGAACATCATATGATGTAACTCTCACCATGGGGCTTGAACCCATGTCCACAAGGTTAAGAGCTTTGTGCTTTACCAACTGAGCAGCGAACCCTTCAATGTAATGGGTTAAGACTTGTGTACCTTGAATTGTTGAGAGGAGCAATTGGTAGCCCCCAAGGGCCGGCTCCTTACAATGTGATGAGTCGGGTCTTCAATAAGGTGAGCAAAAAATGACTTTGCATTAGCCCCCAAGTGTCATGGTGCATGCTTGCAGCAACATGAGACTTGCATATTTGATGTAATCTCAACTTGAATAATGTAGCCCCCAAGTGTCGGGCCATAAGTCTGCAGCGACTCGGGACTATTCCTTTCATTGTAGAATGAATCATATCCATTGAAAAATAATAGCCATTGTGCTAAAGCAACTTTGAAAACCTCAATCATAATATTGGTTATTGATAACCATAATAAAAATCCAGCCATGTTGGCTATTTAAAGATTTGAAAATATAACCCGGTTTGAAAACTGGTTCCAATGATATTTGATCACACTGTTGGTTTTACCAAGCCAATGTAGTAAGGGTGATAACCCAAAAATTTGAACATTGGTAATTATCATAGATTGCCGGTTTATAAACAAAACCAGGCCAGGTTAATAAACACCGGTCATTATCTTATCTCATACTGGCGACTTGTAGTCAAAAGCCAGGTCGGGTTAATAAACACCGGTCATTATCTTATCTCATACTGGCGACTTATAGTCAAAAGCCAGGCCGGGTTTAATGAACATCGATCATTTATCTTATCTCATACTGGCGACTTATAGTCAAAAGCCAGGCCGGGTTAATAAACACCAGATATTATTTACCATCATATACTGGCGACTTATAGTCAAAAGCCAAGCCGGGTTAATAAACACCGGTTTATCATAAAATGTTGTAAACCTCAAAGAGAGAAAATTTGTCAAATAAAGCATGGGAAGACGCAATATATGATGATGTATGTGTATGATCAAGAGGGTTTAAGCTATGGTTCGGATATGACCAGAGCCCCCAAGTAGTCATAATTGTGGCATTGCGCCGATCAAGAGGTGTAGCTATGGTTTGAATACGACCAAGCCCCCAAGTGATTTCTCTGGTGCCCTTATGCCTATCAAGAGGTGTAACTATGGTTCGAACCCATAGCCCCCCAAGTGATTTCCCTGGTGGCCTTAAGCCTATCAAGAGGTGTAGCTATGGTTTGAATATGACCAAGCCCCAAAGTGATTTCCCTGGTGCCCTTATGCCTATAAAGAGGTGTAACTATGGTTCAAACCCATAGCCCCCAAGTGATTTCCCTGGTGGCCTTAAGCCTATCAAGAGGTGTAGCTATGGTTCGGATACGACCATGCCCCCAAGTGATTTCCCTGGTGCCCTTATGCCTATCAAGAGGTGTGACTATGGTTCGAACATAGCCCCCAAGTGAATATTGTGAGCTGTGCTCAAGGGATACCCATGTTTGAGCTGTGCTATGTAGCAGACTCTCTTTGGCCCCTTATGATAATATTGGCTTGATAGTCGGATTACCGAAGTAACCAGAGCTGTGCTCTTATGATAATATTGGCTTGATAGCCAGATCAATGGGTAATCAGAACTCCGCTTTATAAACATAAGCCCCCATGTAATATATTTCTGAGCTGTGCTCACCGGGTGCCTATGTTTGAGTTGTGTTGTGCAACAAACTCTCTTTGGTCCCTTTAATTTTTCCTGAGAACTCGAACTTTGTGAGAGATATTTCTTCTTGAACCGGATGTTAAACCAGATATTGAGAGCTTAAAAGCTTTGTGGGAGACATTTTCCCTTGAACCGGATTTTAAACCGGAATCCTTCCTTTTAAGCCGGAAATTTTCTGACGGCCTTTAAATTTGCACCAATATGGCGGTTTAGGTTCCTGCATTATACAACTTTGCAAGCCGGAGTAATTGCTCTTTTTAAAGAAAGCAATATATAATAGAAAAATATACTGGATGGATTCAGGCCAGAAAATATCCGCCGCGGAGTTGATGATCACCAGGGTGAAGCTGAAATCAATCACGGCCGAACCGGCCGTAGCAGTAGGTAGATCAATTGGCTGCGGCGCTGTAAGCTGGTGCGAACGGGCGAGTTAATTGCAGGCGCGGTCTTGGCGAGGTGATGTAGACCAGGCCACAGGAGCGGCGACTTGTGCATGTCTATTCATTGGATAGTGTGGCATGGATGAAACGCTGGTGCAGAACGTTGCCAGCTCATGCTCCATACCCGCTGTATAAATATAACTATCCTGCGTATAAAAAATACAGCAAGGCGTAGTAGTTGTTTGTGAAAAGAAATCAACATGCGCTTAGCAAACAATATACATGATAAATATCACCTGATTTACTTGGGCGATAGATGATCCGTTCATCGCGACAGGTAGACCAGCGACTTAATATAGTTCCGGCAGTTCAGGCAGACCGGCGACTCCCGGCGGCTCAACATGGCAGAGGCGGCTCAACGCGACCCCGACGGCTCAACACAGCAGTGAAATGAAGGCAGCCATGGCAGCGGCTCACGGAGGTGAAGGCAGCTTTGGAAGCACGACGGGTCAGAAACGAAGGGAGACCGCGTAGGCCGGCTCAATGCGTCGTTGTAGTGCGCGGACAATTTTTTGCAATAGTATGGACAAAAACTTCTGTTGCACCATACATACTAATGGTCATCCATTAAATTACAGTTTTTAGAAAACCGGACCACATAGTAGTCCTGACTATCAGGGAGGATAAGGAGGCACTTCCTTACGTGCGAAGTTATTGATGGTGGGTCCCAGCAGTCAGGGGGGAGAATCATTTTTTTGCTCGTAATATGGACGCACTTCCTTGCGTGCGAAGATGTAGTTGGTGGGTCCCAGCTATCAGAGGGGGAACGTTTTTTCCGAGGCCCTTCCGGTAGGTCCTACTGTCAGGTGGAGGAATCATTATTTTGCGCGTAATAAGGAGGCACTTCCTTGCTGCAGCCGTGGACCCAGCTGTCAGCCTCTCCATGTACAACCCTCTTCAGATGGAAGTCATTTCTTGACCACATTGACCATGTCGCACGGACATCACCAGATGGTGGATGACGGTGAGGCAGGGAACGACGTGGAGCCTGGGTACACGCGGAGGGTAGTACGAGGGTTGACTGGTTCAGCTGTGGTGTGAGGCTGCCGTCACCGCAGAGTAATAGGGGGTGTGGGTCAGTAGAAGGATGGCCAGGCCAGCGGTGGGAGTAGGGGACGGTGAGTCCTGCGCGACAGCATAGCCGGCCACGGGAGGCAGGAGCACGTAGGAACAAGCGGTCCCTCCGATATTGGATTTGGTGGCTGCAGCAAGAAGATCAGAGATTGAATAAGCACGACGGCCATTGGATTGAGATCCAACGGTCACGTCTGCTCGAATCGTTTGTTGACGTATATAATAAGTAAAAAAAATCTTGCATACGCGTCAACTTAATAGGCCCACAAGTCAGACCATTCCCTATTTTTTTTAAAGAATTACAGCTCATTGCAACATATGCAATTTATTGTAGTCCATTTTTTTGTTGGCCAGGGCCAGGGTTAAAAATTTAAAAATTTCGCATATTTCGGTAGGGTCCAAACTATTTTTAATACCCAAATGTCAAGCCATATTCAAAGTACTTTGAAGATATATTTAAATTAGGTTAAAGCCCAGTGAAATTGGAATATGATAATGTGAAAATATTCAGAAATTTGAAAGTAAATGCCAATTTGTTGTCCGTTTTTTATATTTACAAGCCATTTCATACTACTTTCAAGATTTGTAGCCGTCTTGAAAGAGTTGCAGCCCAGGAGGGCATAGAAAAATAAGTAGGCCTGGATTGGGTATTCTTCAGAAAAAATAAACTGGGCTCATTTTCACAAAGAAAAAAATAGCTGGGCTGGTCATGTGGTGAACGTAAAATAGAATCTTGGGCTAGACGGGCCACAGCCCAGTTGAAACCCTACTCCGTCTGAACAATAACAGAATTTTTTTTTGCTCGAGCAGCTACGTCCCAGGTGTCAGCCGATCTTGTGCCATTCTCTTGTCTATTGACTATACCCTGATTATGTCGTGGGTCCCAGATGTCAGCAAACCACTAGGAGGAAGCATTTTATTTCTCCATATGCTGACAATGGAGTAACAAAAAATGAGGAACTTGCTTGCGTGCGGCCATGGACATGTTGGGCCCCTAGTGTCGTCCTCTCTCCATGGTGCCCCCCCAGTGTCATCCTCTCCATGTTGACAACACGAGATGCCGGCGCCGCGGCGGGCGCACCAAAAGCGCGCGGAGGAAGACGGCGAGGCCTTAGACGTCGGCATTAATGATTTAGGAGAAGGTGGGGCGGCGACGCATGCGCTGAGGCGCAACCAGCCGTGGGAGGCGGAAGCAGGCGGCCCCGCCTGTCGGGGTATTGGATCGACACCTATGGGATCACAAGAATCCCTACTACGGTTGCGGGGCGCGGGGTTGAGAGAAGAGCGGATCAAACAGATAGCACACGGTTCCTTTACCCAGGTTCGGGCCGCGAGGATGCGTAAAATCCTACTCCAGCTTTGGTGGATTATAAGTTTGTGTTCTTCAGCTAGTTACGGGGCGTGAGGAGCTCCAAAAAGCCGAATCCTCCTCCTGGTCGCCTCGGGTCTTCTTTTATAGGGAAAAGGGGTTGCCACAGTGGCACACAGGAGGTGGAAAGGGTACAGTGATGCGGGGTTATCCCTCGCATTACATGACAAGGCGCATTTAATGCGTCTTGCTTAGGTGTCCTTGCTTTATCGGAGACGGGGGAGACATCCGTCTTGTCCGTCGTCGCTCCTTCTCGTGTCGACACGCGCCCTGGACAGCGATGCCTGAGATGCCATGTAGGCAGGCAGGCAGCTGAGGTGGCGCAATGGTGGGTCTCCACGAAGATCTGCATGTTGCCACGTAGGTGCCTGCCCAGCTGGTTGGGTCGGCAGCTGCATGGGGCGGTGGAGGCTTAGTTGGTGCGGGCCTGATGGTGGCCCTGCGGATGTCTTCGGCAAGGGGCCTTGCCGGGGCCCCGGCAAGGGTCTTGCCGCGACGCCTGCTATCATCCCCGGCAAGGTGCTTGCCGGAGGTCTTGTGGTCTTCCTTGGCTGGGATCCCGCCAAGGGTCGCCGTCTTCTTAGTGTGTATATCTAGTCTTGAATGTCTTCACAAAGATCGGCATGCCACTACGGGGATGTCTCCCGAATCCTTGCCCCATGGGGGCAGTGGACTCAAGGGTGATCCGCTCCGTAGGCGTGGGGCGAGTTGCCGCGGCAAGGGTCTTGCCGGGGCTGCTAAAGCCGGCCCTGGCAAGGATCTTGCCGGGGCTGCTAAAACTGGCTCCCGGCAAGGATCTTGCCGGCGGGGACCCGCTTCGTCCCTTTGCTCTTTGTGGTCTTGGCTTTGGGCTTCAGTCTCCATCGAGCTTCGGTCTTACCCCGTCTCACCTCCCTTGCCGTGCTTGGTGTGGTGGTGCCCGTGGCTCAGACTGCCCGTGCACAGTCATAGGGGTACAAAAAAGTGTACCCCTCTTTTTGTACGCCGACAGGAGCCCCCGGGCCTGGGCCACACATAAGCCCGACGCGTTGTTGGGCTAGGCCCAGAACGGTGCGCGGGCAGGCGGGACGGTTTTTACTGTGGTAAGATTTTCCGCGCGCTGCGCCTTGCACGACCCGCGCGCGCGGCGCTGGGTGGAGGGGCGTGCGTGACGTGGGCGGCATGCGCGGGGCAGTTTCCGCAGGCATGCGTCATGTCGCAGTAAAGAGGCGGTCTCGCGCCTTCCCCCTAAACGGGGGGAGGCGTGGAGGCATGGCCCATTTACTGAATGGGGCCGAGGCACGGTCCTCAAGGCGCCCACTCCCCACGATCACGGGGTGGGGAGAAGTCGCCTCACTCGTCCCCTCAGTTCTGCACGTCTGCCACGTGCCTCCCATGTGCTCGGGGTGGCAAACGGCGGAGGCGGGAAACCGGGCCGTCGCTGGTTGGGGTGGCGGGTCGGTCCTGGCTCCCTACGCCTTCTGTGTCTTGATTGGCCGAGCGGGGCGTTCGAGCCCCAGCCCCGCCCCTTTATAAAGAGCGGGAGGGGAGGGTCGGTGCCCCGCACTCTTCCATCTCCTTCCTGCTTCAGCTTCTGCTCCCCTCTTCCATTCGCCATGGAGAGAGGAAATCCCGGCCCTTCAACGGTGGCGGCGAGGGTCGCCGCTCGACAACGCGTCCCTCCTTCTCCTGCACCTGCGGTGGCAGAGCCGGCCGCGAGGGGAAGGGGGAGGGGGCGAGGCCGTGGGCGAGGCCGGGGCGCTCGGGGAAGAGGAGGACGGGGTGGCCCACCGGCCTCGCCCCCGCCTGCAGCTCCTCCTCCAGTGGAGGGTCATGTTGGGGATGACCCTTGTGAGTTCTTCGTCAGGTTGCGTCGGCCGCCGCGCCGTCGCCTTCGTCTCCCGACTCCATTTGCGCGGGAGATGGAGCTGGATACGCCGGAGTCGTTGCGGCTGCACATGAGGGGCTGCGGGATGAGTGGCATGCGGGTCCGCGTCGACTTCCCCGCTCCTCATGTGATGTATCTTCGTCAGGGATGGAAGACGTTTGCTCGTATCCACAGCTTGACGGATGGGCTTACTCTCCATTTTAAGTTGATGGAGGGTGGCCTTCTTTCCGTCAAGGTCTTTGGGCACTTCGGGAGTCGCGCAAGGTGCTGCATGGAGAGCTCTTCTGATGACGAAGACTCCTCCTCGAGCGAGGGTGACGAGGAGGACAGCGGCATCGACGACGAGGGCGGTAGGCGGTAGGATGACGGGTCTGACTAGGTGTCGGGCGCCGCTCCTGGTGGCACCGGCGACCCCATCATCCGCATCGTCGGATCCTTGAACTTCTCGGGGCCGTCACCTTGGCGGCTGGCGTAGGGAGGCTGCGGAAGAGGAAGAGGAAGAGGGCGGGCGGCAAGGTCGTCATGTCAGAGTACGCGGGCACCAACGCCTTCGACGCGTACTGACGTCCTGCCGCCTCGTCTTCGAGCTCTGCTTCCGGCGCCGCCATCACCATCCAGCCTTTGGGCGGCCACCAAGATGTTTTCTTGGTGTCTTCTGCCACCCGTAGCTCGCCTAGGCGCTCCTTTTGCCCTTCTCGCCTCCTTGACCTGCCTCCTGAGGAGAGGGACAAGAAAGGCATTACGGGCATCTTATCTCTTTTTAGTTTGTAAGCCTTCGGGCATCTGTTAAATTTAAAACTTGTAATCCCCTTGTTCATGTTTTTCATTCCCTACGGACTGTACCTGAGTGGAATGTTTTTAATGAAAAAGGGATGTTTGCTGGGTCATTTGTTTGTGGGTGAAACCCACGACAAGGAATAAATCATTGATATCTTTAAGATAAACATTTTCTCGCCCGGCAACAGGCCTTGCCGTCTCCCTACTTCGCTCGACCTTTCTCACGCCTTTGGCGGAGGCAGGGATGAAGTGGGTTTAGGCCCCTTGTTTCATCCTTTTGCTGCCGCGACTACGACCAAACTTGGTCCCAGAACGAGCCCTAGGGCCCAGAGTTATGGGAGCACGGTAGTTTAACGAAGAGAACGAGGTTTCACATACCTCAGTCCATAATGGAATGCATGATAAGGGATGAAGGACTTATCTGAAGCTGCAGCCCCCGGCAACCCTGGTTTGCCGTGGGTGAATCTTTGCTCTTGTAGCCCCCGGCAACACTGGCTTGCCGGGGCCTGGATGCTAGTCTGTTCCTTTTTCTTCTCCCCAAGTGGTTTCGGCAAGGATATCTGTGCGTCCTGTGAACCAAAGGAGATAAAAGAAAGACAAAGAGATGCAAACTCGACCTCTAAGCTAGGGGTTAGCCGCCGCTAAGCACTATCAACCCTAACCAAGGACGAGACTCGACTCAGCATGCATGCTATGACTTAGGGCGCCATCGCTTCATTTATTTATGCTCAGGGTCTGCGCCTGGCTTTGTACAAAGGGTTACATGCCTTGCCGGCAAGGCTTGAACAAAAGGTGGCTTGCCGGGGGGCCCGGCAAGCCGCACCTTATGGGTAAAACTTGCGAAGATGCTCAATGTTCCAGGAATTGCTCACCGGAATGGCATTTTTGGTCTCCAGGCGGACTGCGCCAGGCCTGGTGACTCGTATTACCCGATAAGGGCCTTCCCACTTCGGCGTCAACTTGTTTGTATTCTTGGCCGATTGAACGTGCCGAAGAACAAGGTCGCCTTCCTCAAAGCTTCGGGCATGGACCTTGTGGCTATGGTAGCGGCGCAAGGCTTGCTGGTAGCGTGCTGCTCTCACAGCCGCCCGAAGACGATCTTCCTCAAGGAGCGTTGCGTCATCTGGCCGCAGTTGCTCTTGCTCAAGCTCATCATAAGCGAGCACTCGAGGCAACCCGTATATCAGTTCAGTGGGGAGAACTGCTTCTGCCCCGTATACTAGGGCAAAGGGTGTCTCGCCGGTGGCTTGATTTGGCGTCGTTCTGATCGACCAAAGAACCGTCGACAATTCATCAATCCAGCGCCTTCCACTCTTGCGCAGCCTGTCAAAGGTCTTTGTCCTTAAGCCTCGCAGCACTTCAGCGTTTGCCCTGTCAGCTTGACCATTGCTTCGTGGGTGAGCAACGGAAGCGAAACAGACCTTGCTGCCGAGGTCTTGGGTATATTGCATGAAGGTGCGGCTTGTGAACTGCGTGCCATTGTCGGTGACGACCCTGTTGGGTACACCAAAACGACACACTAGTCCCTTGAAGAACTTGACGGCTGACTGAGCGGTGACCTTCCTCACTGCCTCCACCTCTGGCCACTTTGTGAACTTGTCGATTGCGACGTACAAGTACTCAAAGCCCCCGACAGTGCGGGGGAAAGGGCCTAGTATGTCGAGCCCCCAGACCGAGAAGGGCCAGGAGAGAGGAATGGTTTGAAGGGCTTGAGCTGGTTGATGAAGTTTCTTTGAATGGAACTGACACGCTTTACACCTGGTGACCAGTGTCGTCGCATCCTGGAGGGCAGTGGGCCAGAAGAAGCCTTGCCGAAATGCCTTGCCGGCGAAGGCTCTTGACCCTATGTGGGATCCACATATGCCTCCATGTATCTCTGCCAACAGCCCCAGTCCTTCCTCTCGAGGGATACACTTCAATTTCACGCCGTTCGGTCTCTTTCTGTACAGGACGTCATCGACGAACTGGTACATAGCAGACCGACGGGCTACTTTTTCCGCTTCTTCCTGCTCCTCAGGAAGTTCCCCAGTTTGGAGGAATCGGACGGTATGTTGTGCCCACGCTGGAGCCTAGGGCTCGACGGCGAGGACTAAAGGCATTTCCTCCGCTATAGGAGCGACTATCTCGACGGCAAGAGGTTGACGCTCCGCCGGAGCTAGCCGTCCCGTGGCGGGCTCAGTGTCTCCGGCAACATCCTTGCCGGCGGCTCCGGGGAGCTCGGCGAGAAAGTACTTGCCGGGTCCTGATTTCCTCCTCTTGTTTTGCTCTGTTGATGGATCAACGGATGGCTGAGAAAGCTGAAGCACAAAGGTACCTGGTTCCACAGGTAACTTGAGGGCAGCGCGCTTTGACAGGTAATCGGCGATGTCGTTCTCCGCTCGGGGAACGTGCTCCGCCTGTATACCATCAAAGCGCTCTTCCAGCTTTCTCACTTCATCGACGTAGGCCTTCATCAACGGGCTCTGACAATCTTTGTTGACTTGTCTGACGACAAGCTGCGAGTCGCCCCTGACAATGAGTTTCTTGATTCCGAGGTCTGCCGCGATCCTAAGACCAGCAAGCAGCCCCTCATACTCAACAGTATTGTTCGTTGATACCTCCCTGGGGAAGTGCATCTGAACCACGTACTTGAGGTGCTCTCTAGTGGGCGCGACCAGCAGTACGCCAGCCCCGGCGCCCTGTAAGGAGAAAGCTCCATCAAAGTACATGATCCAGTCGCAACTCGCCTTGTTACCGGGGAGAGCAGTTTCCTGGACTTCTTCATCAGGCGTCACGGTCCATTCTGCAACGAACTCCGCCAGGACTCGGCTTTGAATCGTCGAGGTACTTTCAAACTTGAGGCCAAAGCTGGACAGCTCCAGTGCCCACTCTACAATCCTTCCCATTGCATCTGGATTGTGCAATATCCGTTGCAGAGGGAGGCGGGTGACGACAGTGATCTCGTGCGCCTGGAAATAGTGACGCAGCTTCCTCGAGGCCATAAGAAGGCCGAAGAGCAATTTCTGCACACCGGAGTACCTTGATCTAGCCCCCTGCAAGAGGGAGCTAACAAAGTAGACCGGGTGCTGCATCATTTTCTTCCTTGGCTGCACTCCAACCGGCTGTGTCGTCTCTGCACTAATGGCGTCAGGCTCTGTCGCTTCTATGACCTCACCATCAACTTCTCTCTGCGCCACTAGTGCGGCGCTGACCACCTGGTTTGTTGCCGCTAATTATAGCAGCAACGGTTCTTGTGGCCTAGGCACAACTAGTATCGACGTGGAGGAAAGATACCTCTTCAAGTCTTGCAATGATGCTTCGGCTTCTGGCGTCCACTCCATTGGGCCTGCCTTTTTCAAAATCTTGAAAAAGGGAAGGGCGCGCTCGGCAGACTTGGAAATGAATCTGCTCATGCCGGCAACGCAGCCAGCAAGCCGACGCACATCCTTGACCCGTTTGGGTGCTTCAATCTGTTCTATAGCTCTGATCTTGTCCGGATTGGCCTCTATCCCACGCTGTGACACAAAGAACCCGAGAAGCTTGCCGGACGGGATGCCGAAGACGCACTTCTCAGGGTTCAGCTTGAGATTGATCTTGCGTAGGTTTGCAAATGTTTCTTGTAAATCCGGTATAAGGGTTGCCCTGTTCTTGGTTTTGACCACTATATCATCCATATAGGCCTCCATATTTCTATGGAGCTGGGGTTCAAAACCAATCTGGACTGCCCTTGCAAACGTTGAGCCAGCACTCTTCAACCCAAAAGGCATTCGCATGAAACAATACGTACCACATGGGGTGATGAATGTTGTCTTCTCTTCGTCTTCTCTTGTCATGAAAATCTGATGGTAGCCGGAGTAGGCATCGAGGAATGACAGCAGGTCACACCCAGCCGTGGAGTCAACAATCTGGTCGATGCGCGGCAACGGGAAGGGGTCTTTAGGACAAGCCTTGTTTATAGCTGTGTAATCAATACACAGCCTCCACTTCCCATTTACCTTGCGCACTACCACTGGATTGGCCAACCACGTTGGATGGAGTACTCCCCTTACCAAACCCGCAGCTTCCAATTTCCGGATCTCCTCTGTAATGAACTCTTGTCGTTCCAAAGTTGCTTCCTGACCTTCTGCTTGACGGGCCGTGCATGAGGACAGACAGCAAGGTGGTGCTCAATCACCTCCCTGGGAACACCGGGGATGTCGGATGCTTGCCATGCAAACACATCAACATTCGCCCGCAGGAAGGAGACGAGCGCGTCTTCCAATTTGTCGTCAAGGGTGGAGCTTATGGTGAAAGCTCCTCCTGTGCCGTCCTCTTTGACAGAAACCTTCTTGGTTCCCGGCGGCGTGGCCCTGGACTTCTTGTTTCTGCCGGTGGAGCTCTGTGGCATGTCCTCGACGGGAGCGCGACACTCCGAAGAGGTGCGCTTGCCAGAGTGGGTGTCCGAGGTCTCACCAGTCTTCTTGCCGGTGGAGCTCTCTAGCACGTCCTCGACGGGAGCACAACACTCCGAAGAGGTGCGCTTGCCGGAGTGGGTGTCCGAGGTCTTACCGGTCTTCTTCTTCTTCCCTCCCGGGGCTCCAGTGGCAGGAGAAAGTGCCCTTGTGGCGGCAGCTGCTGCAACTGCTTGCTGGTATAGTTGGTCAGCGCAAATCAGCGCGTCTTTCTTATCGGAGGGGATGGTGATGATCGTCACAGGTCCTGGCATCTTCAGGGTGTTGTAGGCGTAGTGTGATGCTGCCATGAACTTGGCCAGCGCTGGGCGACCAAGGATCCCATCATAAGGCAAGGGGATCTTGGCAACATCGAACACGATCCTTTCTGTCCTGTAGTTTAGATCACTTCCAAAAGTCACGAGCAGCATGACCTTTCCCTTTGGTTGACTTCTCCCCAGGTTGACCCCCTGAAACGTGCCCGTCTCTTCGAGGTCTCCGTCAGGAATCTGCAGCTTCTCGATCACGGTGGGCGAGAGTAGGTTCAGACCGGCCCCGCCATCGACTAGCATCTTTGTCACCTTGAGGTTGCGTATTGTCGGTGAAACCAACAATGGCAAGCACCCGACCGCAGTAGTGCGATCAGGGTGATCCTCAGTGTCAAAAATGATAGGCATGCTGGACCATTTCAGCGGCTTTTGGGCACCGGACGACGGCTCCGCCGCTGTAATCTCACGCGCCCACTGTTTAAGTTGGCGGTGAGAAGTATGCAGCGAGGCGCCGCCATCGACGCACATGGCCTCCGTAGCTTTCTGAAATTCTTGGTCGCCGGACTCATCGTCCTCTTCGTGATCGTCATCTTTGGGCCTTTTGTCACGGCCCCGGGCAGGCCTCTCCTGCTGTTTATCCTTGTCGCGACGGCCTGCTTGGCCGTCACGCTTCTTGCCGGACCCTTCAGCACCGTCCTGGCCCTTCTCCTTGTCCCGCCTCTCATATTCAGCCCTCTGCTTCTCTGCAAGGAGCTCAACCTATTGGCAGTCCTGGAGATCATGGCCTTTGGTGCGATGGATCTTGCAGTATCGCTTGCCGGAGTTTCCTGACATCTCGGCAGCCGCCAAGGCCCGACAGGCGACACACCCGGCAATTTCCTTGCCGGAGTCACCCGCCCTGGTTTTCTTGGCGGAGCCGGCGTCATCAGATCCCTCGACGGCAGGCACGGCTTTACCTTTGCGCTTCCTGTTGCGGTGCCGGCCTTTCTTCGCCGGGGCGGCAGTATCCTCATCTGAACAGTCGGTTTCCGCGCCGGCACCTTCGCCGGGGTACTTCCTTCCCTCTTCAGCCCGGGCACATCTGCCAGCAAGAACATAGAGTTCCACCACATCTTTCACCTTGGTCATCGCCAGTTCTTCACGCATCTTGCGGTTACGCATGTTCTGATGGAACGCGCTGATGATGGCGGCAGGGTGAACATCAGGGATATTGTACTATACCCGGCTGAACCTCTGTATATACTTGCGCAAACTCTCGCCTTCCTTCTGGGGAATGAAGTGCAGGTCACTTGCTTGGCCATGGGCTTGGTGACCTCCGGTAAAGGCGCCAACAAACTCATGGCACAAATCCAACCAGGAGGAAATAGAGTCTACCAGCAAGTGCATCAACCACGACATGGCGTTGGGTTTAAGAGCCAATGGGAAGTAATTCGCAAACACCTTATCATGGCGGGCCCCAACAGCTTGCATCACGATGGTGTAGATGCTGAGGAACTCCGACGGGTGGGTCTTGCCGTTGTACTTCTCGCCAACGTCAGGCTTGAAGGTGCGGTGAGTGGGCCACTGGAACTGCCGCAGCTCACGGGTAAAAGCCGGACAGCCTACCTCGTAAGGTAGACCTCCAGGGCTCTCCGGTGCTGGGCGGTCCACAGCAGGCCCTGCTCGCCTGTCTGATTTGTGGCGCCCTCTGCGCCGGCGCTCGATGGTGGTCCGAGCGTCTTCATGAGCTCGCTCCTGAAGAACTTGACGCTGGTCGCCGTGGGTCCGTGGGTCGGACGACGCTATACAGATGGCGTCGCCCGCGAAGTCTCGACGAGTCGACACACGCGGTACCGGGCGAGGAGGAGGAGAATGCACCGTGGCCGCGGTGCTGCCGGTCCTCCCGCCACCGGTGCGTGGGACCCCTTCGGAACGTCGACCCGGAGGCCTCGCTGGACTTGGTTCATCCTTGTTGGCGACCGCGACGAGGCTTCGGATGGTGGCTCTCCATTCGTCGAGTTTCCCCGTAACGGGAGGAAAGTCGAGGAGCAACTGCGCGCGTGCCAGGGCTTCTGCTAGGGTTAGCGGCAGCGAGACCTGCGCGGACCGCGACACGCTTCGACCCCGGACCATGTGAGGAGGAGCTCCATCACGATCCCGTGGTCGCATGCCGTTTTCACTAGCGCTTCGGCGGGCGGGCAGGTCTTCTATGTCTCGGGAACGGCGGTCGGGGCTCTTCCCGCGGCGACGCCCGGGATCTTCGGCGTGATGACGCCGCTCGTCGCGCGCTGCTTGGGAGGAGCGCGCTGTTGGCGCCAGTGTGGGAGTCTTGGAGGCCCTTGCGTCGCCTTCGGGTGACGCGACGGTGGTCCAGGAGGGCCCCGCACCACCCACGGAGGGCCTGGCTTCGTCTTTGGATCCGGCGGTGTGTGGCCCGTTACCAGGCACACAAACATCGCCATCTCCCAAACTCCGGCTGCTGGGACGGCGTTGGTGTTCGCGAGCAGCGCCCCGGGTCCTTTCCGCGACCGGACCACTGCTCGCCCGCGTCGGGACGGGTTTTCCGGCTTCCGACTGGCCAACCGCCATCGTCGTCTTCTTCTTGGGCGCCATGATGATGAAGAAGCGTCGAACTGACTGCTAAAACTGGTTCTCACAACTGCGCACCCCCTACCTGGCGCGCCAAAGATGTCGGGGTATTGGATCGACACCTATGGGATCACAAGAATCCCTACTATGGTTGCGGGGCGCGGGGTTGAGAGAAGAGCGGATCAAACAGATAGCACACGGTTCCTTTACCCAGGTTCGGGCCGCGAGGATGTGAAAAACCCAACTCCTGCTTTGGTGGATTATATGTTTGTGTTCTTCAGCTAGCTACGGGGCATGAGGAGCTCCAAAAAGCCGAATCCTCCTCCTGGTGTCAGTGTACAAAAAGAGGGGTACACCTTTTGTACCCCTATGACCGTGCACGGGCAGTCTGAGCCACGGCGCCACCGCACTAAGCATGGCGGGGGAGGAGAGCCGGGGCAAGACTGAAGCTCAATGGAGACTGGAGCAACGCCAAGAACAAGACCACGAAGAACAAAGGGACGAAGCAGCTTCCCCCGGCAAGATCCTTGCCGAGGCCAGCTCTGGCAGCCCCGGCAAGACCCTTGCCGCGGCAGCTCGCCCCGCGCCTACGGAGCGAATCACCCTTGAGTCCACCGCCCCCATGGGGCGAGGATTCGGGAGATATCCCCATGGTGGCATGCAGATCTTTGTGAAGACATTCAAGATCAGATGCAAGTTAAGAAGACGACGACCCTTGGCGGGATCCCAGCCAAGGAAGACTAGAAGGCCCCCGGCAAGCACCTTGCCGGGGATGACAGCAGGCGCCACGGCAAGACCCTTGCCGGGGCCCCCAGCAAGGCCCTTGCCGAGGACACCCACGGGGCCACCATGAGGCCCGCACCAACTGGGTTTCCACCGACCCGTGCAGCTGCCGACTCGACCAGCTGGACAGGCTCCTGCGTGGCGACCCACAGATCCTCGTGGAGACTCGCCGTTACGCCACCTCAGCTGCCTGTCTACCTACATGGCACCTCAGGCGCCGCTGGCCAGGGCGCGTGTCAACGCGAGGAGGGGCGGCGACGGACAAGACGGGCGTCTCCCCTCGTCCCCGATAAAGCAAGGACACCTAAGCTGGGCGCATTAAATGCACCTCGTCCTGTAATGCGAGGGATAACCTCGCATCACTGTACCCTTTCCACCTCCTGTGTGCCACTGTGGCAACCCCTCTTCCCTATAAAAGGAGGCCCGAGGCGACCAGGAGGAGGATTCGGCTTTTTAGACTCCTCACGACTCTCTTGGAGCTCCTCACTTGCTGAAGAACACCAACATATAATCCACCAAAGCAGGAGTAGGGTTTTACGCATCTTTGCGGCCCGAACCTGGGTAAAGGAACCGTGTCCTGACCGTTAGATCCGCTCTTCTCTCAACCCCGTGCCCCACAACCGTAGTAGGTATTCTTGTGATCCCATAGGTGTCGATCCAAATACACCGACATCTTTGGCGCGCCAGGTAGGGGGAGCACAGTTGTGAGAATCGGCTTTAGCGGTTAGTTCGACACTCCTGCATCGTCATGGCGCCCAAGAAGAAGACGACGGTGGCGGTTGGCCAGTCGAAAGCCAGACAGCCCGTCCCGACGCGGGCGAGCAGTGGACCAGTCGCGGAAAGGACTCGGGGCACTGCTCGTGAACACCAACGCCATCCCGACAGCCGGAGTTTGGGAGGTGGCAATACTTGTGCGCCTGGTAACAGGCCACACATCGCCAGTTCCAGAGATGGGACCCGGCCCTCCACGGGTGGCGCGGGCCCCTCCAAGGTCGCGTCCGCACCACTCGAGGGCGACGCGAGGCCCTCCAGAACTCCCACGCCGGCGCCAACAGCGCGCTCTTGATGTCTACACACGCTTCTACTCTTGTAGACTATGTTGGGCCTCCAAGCGCAGAGGTTTGTAGGACAGCAACAATTTCCCTCAAGTGGATGACCTAAGGTTTATCGAACTCAGGGAAGTAGAGGTTGAAGATGGTCTCTCTCAAGCAACCCTGCAACTAAAATACAAGAAGTCTCTTGTGTCCCCAACACACCTAATACACTTGTCAGATGTATAGGTGCACTAGTTCGGCAAAGAGATGTTAAATGGCAAGTGATATGGATGGCAAAACAAAGTAATATAAATCTGTAATAAAAAGTTCAGCAAGCAAACAAGTGGTAAACGTGAGCACAAATGGTATTGCAATGGTGGACACAAGGCCTAGGCTTCATACTTTCACTAGTGGCAACTCCCAACAACATTAACATAATCGAATCACATGATATTTCCCATAAAACATGCAATGGAGACGCACCCGGAGGTCATTCCTTCGTGGTCAAGAGAGGACGAGAATTATGTAGGGCTACAAAAGCACACATCAAAGTTCGTAGTTCTCAATCTAAGGATTTCCCAATGTCACCGCGGCCATCCAAAGAGAGTCCCACAATCACCACAACATATCTAAAGGATAGTCAAAGACAAGCACCAAGAGACTCTCAATCTTCAATCAACACACAAGAGAGGAAATCACTCATGAAATTATTTTTCTAATCCATGTCCAATAGACCGCTGTCACCTTGGTCTCGGGGATTATACCAGATAAAGACAAGTGAGTACATCAATCCAATACATAGAGGAAGGGGAAATATCATGGGATCACCCTAGATTAACATAGCCTATGATCACAACGAAGATCACATCATGGGAGAGAGAGATAACCACATAGCTACTGGTAGAAACCTCAGCCCCGAGGAGGAACTACTCCCGCATCATGGAGGGAGGAAGCAACATCGATGGAGATGAATCCGGGGGCACTTCCCCGTCCCGGCAGGGTGCCGGCACAGGAATTCTGGTCCCCCAAAGCTTGATGGCGATGGCGGCGGAGATCGGAATTGCGTCTGGAGAAAAGGGGTCCGGAATCAGGGTTTCCTCGACGGGTGTTAAATATATGCCAAAGGGGGCCGCCAGGGGAGCTAAGGGGGGCCCAGGCGCCGCCCGGCGCGGCCTGGAGGGGGGCCGCGTGGCCAGGGCGCCTGGAGCCCTGGTGGCCCCCCTCCGGCCCTACTTTGGCCGCAAGGAAGCTTCCGGAACGCTGATTTTTTATATAACTTTTCCGGGATTTTTCTAGCAGTTTACGTGATGGGAAAACCTGAAATACAAAAACAACAGAAAACAGAAACTGGCACTGGGGTGCACTGAGTTAATAGGTTTGTCCAAATATGATCAAAAGTGTATGGAAGTGTATAAATATCATAGCAATATCACACAAAAGAGGTATGGAAGTGTATAAATCCAGAGGAAGGCTCTTAATCCTATCTTCTTCCTCCTTTTCTCTAGCCCATCTCTCTTTAAGTTTAGCCCTCATCCTAATGTTTTCATTAATTTGCACTTGAATAGCATTCATAGGAGTGGTCTTCCTCTCCTCAAGAGGATAAGTTCTAATTTTAAGCAACTCTACCTCATGGGCTAAATTGTCTACCTTCGAAGAGAGATTATCTAGTTTGTCTAGTTTTTCTTCTACACTCTTATTGAAGGCCTTTTGGGTAGTGATGAAGTCTTTAAGCATAATCTCTAGTTCCGAAGTGGATTTCTTGGTGCTAGGATAAGCATTGTTGTTCCCATAGGAATTAGAGGGGAACGGTCTAGGGTTGCTACCAAAATTACTCCTATAAGCATTGTTATTGAAATTGTTTCTAGAGATAAAGTTCACATCTACTTGATCTTGAGCAATCAAAGAATTTAAAGGAACATCATGAGGATCAATAGAAGATTGCTTGGAAAGTAGAGACATGATCAAGTCAACTTTTTCATTTAGGGAGGAAATATCCTCGACAGAGTTTACCTTCCTACCTGTTGGAGCGCGTTCGGTGTGCCATTGGGAATAATTGGTCATCATCTCGTCGAGAAGCTTCGTGGCAGCACCAAGTGTAGTTGACATAAAGGTTCCTCCCGCGGCCGAATCTAACAAGTTCCGTGAGGTAAAGTTCAAGCCTGCATAAAAAGTTTGGATAACCATCCAAGTAGTCAAACCATGAGTAGGGCAGTTCTTGACAAGAGATTTCATGCGTTCCCAAGCTTGGGCAACGTGTTCATTATCCAATTGTTTAAAATTCATTATGTTACTCCTTAGTTGGATAATTTTAGCAGGGGGATAGTACTTCCCAATAAAGGCATCCTTGCACTTGTCCCAAGAATCTATACTATTCCTAGGCAAGGATTGAAACCAGATTTTAGCTCCTCCTCTCAAGGAGAAAGGAAAAAGCTTAAGCTTAACAATATCACCATCTACTTCTTTGTACTTTTGCATATCACAGAGCTCAGCAAAATTATTTAAGTGCAAAGCAGCATCATCTCCAGCACCGGAGAATTGATCTTTCATAACTAGGTTCAGCAAAGCAGGTTTAATCTCATAAGAAGGTGCTGAAGTGGCAGGTGTAGCAATAGGCGTGCAGATAAAGTCATTGTTGTTATGACTAGTGAAGTCACACAACTTGGTGTTCTCGGTGGAACCCATAGCAGCAGCAAGCAAGATAACTTTTTTTGTGATTTTTGGTAAGGGACACTAAAGCAAAAACTGAAAGGTAAACTAACAAGACTAAAAAGCAAAGATAAAAGATAGCGTGCAACTCCCCTATCTTGAAGAGTGGAGTCCCCGGCAACGGCGCCAGAAACTTGCTTGATGGCTTCTCGCCCCTCGTTGGTTACCCCAAGTGGAAGGTTGAGATGTAGCGTAGCGGCAAATTTCCCTTGGCAAAGATACCAAGGATCGAATCCCGTGAGACTCCGAGGGTCGACAAGTAGGTGTCAACGGCGCCAAAAACTTAGCGGTTGACGGGACCTGCACACAGATATAGATAACTTTGCTCCCAACGAGTACAGAGAGGTTGTCAATCCCTCCGGCCTTGTTGTTTACAAAGGATCAAACACAAGAGATAATAATGATAGCTATGACTGCAACTAGGAAATAAAAACAGGAAGTAAATAGAAGGTGTGATCAGCGGTGGTAATATGGACCGGGGTCCCGTAATGTTCACTAGTGATGTCTCTCTCCCAAAAGACGATAAAACAGCAAAGCGAGGTAAACAAATTACAGCTGGGCAATTGACAGGATTATGTGCGCAAACCAATGCTAACTATGCTACAAATAAAGGTAGAGGCTCAAAAGCATGGGCGATACGCCAAGGCAAGTAGACCGAAATCCATCTGCATCTACTACTAATCATCCACCTTGAGATATCTATCCAGAACATCTCGCTGGTATTAAGTTGCGAATCCCACCCAAAGTGTAAACTCAAAGCAACAGACAACTGCATTAAAAGAACTTTGCGTAAAGTAAACAATCCTTGCACCCGCAAGTACAAGCACCGTTGTTTTCTCCCTTGTGGCAACAGCACATCCCCTAGACTCATGTTTCTGTCACTCAAGCTAGTCATCAGGGGGCATGAACCCACAATCAAGCATAACGCTCCCTCTTAGAGTTACTACCTACTACTTGGCCAAAGCAATAAACAGCAACGGAGAACATGCAAGAATTACTCAAGAACAAAGATATAAAAGAGGTGAATCAAATATATTACTCAAACACAATCTGAACATAGTCTCATAATCCATCAGATCCCAGCAAACTCAGCAAAGCAACAGCAGAAAGATTACATATGTGCCTCGATCATGTAGGGCAGCTCACGAGGTCTAAGCCATGAAGAGCAAAGAGGGGAGGAGAACATCACATAGCTACTGATCATGGACCCATGGTCCAAGGTGGACTACTCACGACTCATCCGGGAAGCGTCCATGGTGGTGGAGAAGCTCCCGGTGGTGGTTCTCCCCTCCGGCAGGGTGCCGGGAAGAGTTCTCCTGATGCTCCCGATCTTGGAAGCGCTGCGGCGGCGGAACAGAGGCGAGATCGCGAAAAAGGGTTCTGTCCTCGAGGGTTTCGGGACGAGAGGGATATATAGGCGAAGGGGGGCAGCCAGAGGCGGAGCAGGGGCCCCAGGCGCCCCCCTGGCGCGGCCAAGGGTGGGGCCGCGCCAGGTGGCCGCCTGGGCCTCCCCTGGCTCCCCTCTGGCCCATCTTTGGTTCTTCGCGAAGCTTCCTGTACGCTGATTTTTCCTATATTTTTCCTGGAATTTTTGGAGCACTTTTAATATGGGGGAAACCTGAAATAGAAAAACAGCAGAAAACAGGAACTGGCACTGTGGTGCACTGAGTTAATAGGTTAGTCCAAATATGATCAAAAGTGTATAGAAGTGCATCAATATCATAGCAATATCACACAAAAGAAGCATGGAACAAGCATAAATTATAGATACGTTTTGGACGTATCAACATCCCCAAGCTTAATTCCTGCTCGTCCTCGAGTAGGTAAATGATAACAAGCATAATTTCTGTGGTGACATGCTACCAACCATATAAGAACTTTTTAAGTAAAGCAATCAAGGCATGTAATTCAATTCAAGTCATAACAAGCAAGAGTCTATATTAGCATTGTAACAAGCAACATAAGAACATAAAGGTGCAAGAGCTCTCGCTGTCCGTGACTCGAATGTCTCCAAATGGTGTTTGCGTGCAAGAAAGGGGATAGGGATATACGAGAGAGTAAAACATAGTTTTTGTATTGTTGAGAACTTAATCTACTAAAGTTTCACACTTGGTCTTCTTTGGAATCTTATCTTGACTCATCCCCAGACCACTAGCCAGGTACAAGTCAAAATGATCCACTCCCTTTAGATATTTTGAGCACTCATGCAATGGATGAGCGTAAGCAAGAAAGTTGACACTTAGGATGGCAAAGAGAGAAAAATGATGAAGGGGGAAGACAAAAAAGGTGTGAAAGGCTCACATCAATGAGGACAATCATAGGCGAGAGAAAGCCAAATGATAGATATGATGTGAGGAGTAGGGATTGCCATGCAACGGATGCACATATGAGCTAAGGTAAGCTCTCCAATGGAACTAGTGGGGGTGCATCCAACTTGCTCGCTCAAGAAGACCTAGAGCTCTTTTGAGGAGGCTCATCATTGGAATATACAAGCCAAGTTCTATAGTGTGAAGGTCCCCACATAGCTATATGCATGAATGATAATCTCTATGGAGTACAAGGTATAAGATGAAGTACGAGTGTGGATCTCTCAAAAGGAATAGTAGTGTGCCCCCTTCTCTCTTTTTATTTTTTTTCTCTTTTTTCTATATTTTATTTTTATTTTTTTGTGGCCTCAATGGCTCTTTCTATTTAACTCTCATTTGTCCTCTTTGGGATCTTTTGATTTTGTCCTCTTTGGGATCTTTTCCTCACTTTAGGGGCAACACTCTATATATTACAAGAAGTATAGAAGATATTTCACACTTTACAAAAGTACTCAACATAAAGAAGATGAAACTATCATGATGTATGCAAATGTATGCCTCTGCCGGTGTAGCAGGATATGCAATGATACTATCGCGTCATGTAGCAATGATTAGGGCAAGGCCCAACTAGCATGCGGCTCATCGATCAAGCAAAAAGCATGTATGACATGAAGATCAAGTCATGAGAAGATGGATGTTGCATGGCAATGTATCTCGGAAAGGCTATGGAAATGCCTTGATAGGTAGGTATGGTGGCTGTTTTGAGGAAGGATATAATGAGGCTTATGATGACAGAGCGTATCGTGCCAAGGATTTGGATGCACCGGCGAAGTATGCGCCAACTCTCGAGGTGAGAAAGGGCAATGCACGGTACCGAAGAGGCTAGAAAAATATGACTAGGTGGAAGTGTCAACTTTCGAATACTCACATTAGTCCGAAGAACTCATGCACTTATTATCGGTAACTCTCAATCTAATTACGAGGTTCACAAAGAGACAAGTACCCCGAGGAGGAGTGTATGGGGGTTTGGTTATCCTTGCGGATCCTCGACTCATGGTACGTGAGTGTACTCTAATATTCGATCCCTCCAAAGATTAGTGATCCATCTAGTAGCTAAAGTTCTCAACTATTTTGTAGGTTTTCGAAAATAAACACGGATTGCCCAAAATACGACATCTATCACTAATAGGCTAAAGCTCTTGACACCAAAAGTTCAGACATTACTCATGGCAATACCTCAAAACTATTGCAAGTTACTACTAAAATTAAATAGCAACCTCAATTACCTACTTTAAGTTAAGACACACAACTCAGTGCAACAGGCAAACTCTCTTAACAAGATAAACATGAAAACTCAAGAGAGTTCAGCAACCAACTAAACAAAAGCTCTTTAAAAAGAAAAGCAAGAAAACTAAGAGCTAAACATGACAGCAGCTATGGAAAGACAAAGAACACACACATCAAAGATAAGCATGAAAATCCTATGTTGTGTTCTAGGTTGAAGTGGAGCGTGTTTCTCTCCCACACAAAGAAAGCTGGGTTCTAACTTGCTATGAACAGCAAGCAAAGCTAAAGAAAACTAAAAAAAAGAAACTAAGAGCAAGACGCTCCAAGCATAGCACATAACGCATGAAGTGAACAAATATAGTGGAACGAAAGACGAACTGATAATTGTTGATGGAGAAGGGGATGCATGGGGGCATCCCCAAGCTTAGACGCTTGAGTCTTCTTGAATATTTCTTGGGGGTGCACGGGGGCATCCCCAAGCTTGAGCGTTTGACCCTCCTGAATCTTCTTTTATCATCTTCTCTCGCACACTTGAAAACTCCCTTCATACATAACTCATCATAATCTGATTAGCGAGGTTAGTACCCACAATAAAATAATTTTTCCCTACTGGAAATAAAGACAATCTTGAAGAGCTACTGTTTCTCAAGATTGCCAAAAGGTTTTTTGCAAAGAAAAAGCAAGCTCAAGGTTTGCAAAACGAAGAAAAGGCAAAACAGGACAGAATCTGTGAAAAATAGACCAGCAGGTAGTAAATAATTTTTTTGGGGCACTTCTGCAACTCAAATCAAAAAACTCAGAACAGACGCTCGAAAGCCAATTGTATAGATCATGCTGTCAAAAAAATTCAGATCAAAAATATGATCTGGTGATTTATTCGAATTTTTCTGTCCAAGGACAGAATCTGTTTTCTGGACAGCACGTCACAACTTTTGAACTTTCTTGCAATCGGAGGCTAAACTTGGCACAAAGCTGAAAAGAAAAGATACAATGATGATGCTACTGTAGTAACAAACATCAAGACACAACAAAAGCAAAATAAAACCTAATTCATTGTGGGCTGCCTCCCAAAAGCGCTTTCTTTTATGCCTTTAAGCTAGGCATGATGCAAAAAGAGAAGATCAAGTTTTATCAAGAGTAAAAGAATAGCTAGCCCGTGTAACGGACTCAAAAGGCAACTTAATCTTCTTTCTAGGGAAGTGTTCCATCCCTTTCTTGAGAGGGAATTGGAATTTTATATTCCCCTCTTTCATGTCAATGATAGCACCAACGGTGCGAAGAAAAGGACGTCCCAAAATAATTGGACATGAAGGTTCACATTCAATATCCATAATAGTAAAATCAACAGGAACATAATTTTCATTGACAATGATAAGAACATCGTCGATCTTCCCCAAAGGTTTCTTTACGGAAGAATCAACAAGACGAACACCAAAAGAACAAGGATCAAAAGGTTTCAATTCAAACATATCGTACATTCTTTTGGGCATAACGGAGGTACTAGCTCCAACATCACATAAAGCATAGCAAGAGAAGTTATTCAACTTAATTTTAATCATAGGATCCCAACTATCTTCTAGCTTTCTAGGTATGGAGGCTTCTACCCTAAGCTTCTCCTCCCTAGCTTTGATAAGAGCATTAGTGATATGCTCCGTGAAGGCAAGGTTAAGTGTGCTAGTGTGGGGGTCTTTAGCCATTCTTTGTAAAAAGGTGACAACTTCTGAGAGACTACAATTATCAAAATCAAAGTCACTACTATCAAGTAAAGTGGTAGTGGTGTCCTTTAGGCTCACTTGTTTGGTAGATTCTATGGTTATAGGAGTTTCTTCTTCTACGGTTGAGGTCATAGCATCACCATTAATAGGTCCAATGGGACTAGGAGTGCATTGGGTGCTAAGAGTTTGGATATCCTCAACAACTTGGATAGTAGCAACAGTGTGGTGGGTAGGAAGGCTCTTAATCCAATCTTCTTCCTCCTTTTCTCTAGCCCATCTCTCTTTAAGTTTAGCCATCATCCTAATGTTTTCATTAATTTGCACTTGAATAGCATTCATAGGAGTGGTCTTCCTCTCCTCAAGAGGAGAAGTTCTAATTTTAAGCAACTCTACCTCATGGGCTAAATTGTCTACCTTCGAAGAGAGATTATCTAGTTTGTCTAGTTTTTCTTCTACACTCTTATTGAAGGCCTTTTGGGTAGTGATGAAGTCTTTAAGCATAATCTCTAGTTCCGAAGTGGAGTTCTTGGTGCTAGGATAAGCATTGTTGTTCCCATAGGAATTAGAGGGGAACGGTCTAGGGTTGCTACCAAAATTACTCCTATAAGCATTGTTATTGAAATTGTTTCTAGAGATAAAGTTCACATCTACTTGATCTTGAGCAATCAAAGAATTTAAAGGAACATCATGAGGATCAATAGAAGATTGCTTGGAAAGTAGAGACATGATCAAGTCAACTTTTTCATTTAGGGAGGAAATATCCTCGACAGAGTTTACCTTCCTACCTGTTAGAGCGCGTTCGGTGTGCCATTGGGAATAATTGGTCATCATCTCGTCGAGAAGCTTCGTGGCAGCACCAAGTGTAGTTGACATAAAGGTTCCTCCCGCGGCCGAATCTAACAAGTTCCGCGAGGTAAAGTTCAAGCCTGCATAAAAAGTTTGGATAACCATCCAAGTAGTCAAACCATGAGTAGGGCAGTTCTTGACAAGAGATTTCATGCGTTCCCAAGCTTGGGCAACGTGTTCATTATCCAATTGTTTAAAATTCATTATGTTACTCCTTAGTTGGATAATTTTAGCAGGGGGATAGTACTTCCCAATAAAGGCATCCTTGCACTTGTCCCAAGAATCTATACAATTCCTAGGCAAGGATTGAAACCAGATTTTAGCTCCTCCTCTCAAGGAGAAAGGAAAAAGCTTAAGCTTAACAATATCACCATCTACTTCTTTGTACTTTTGCATATCACAGAGCTCAGCAAAATTATTTAAGTGCAAAGCAGCATCATCTCCAGCACCGGAGAATTGATCTTTCATAACTAGGTTCAGCAAAGCAGGTTTAATCTCATAAGAAGGTGCTGAAGTGGCAGGTGTAGCAATAGGCGTGCAGATAAAGTCATTGTTGTTATGACTAGTGAAGTCACACAACTTGGTGTTCTCGGTGGAACCCATAGCAGCAGCAAGCAAGATAACTTTTTTTGTGATTTTTGGTAAGGGACACTAAAGCAAAAACTGAAAGGTAAACTAACAAGACTAAAAAGCAAAGATAAAAGATAGCGTGCAACTCCCCTATCTTGAAGAGTGGAGTCCCCGGCAACGGCGCCAGAAACTTGCTTGATGGCTTCTCGCCCCTCGTTGGTTACCCCAAGTGGAAGGTTGAGATGTAGCGTAGCGGCAAATTTCCCTTGGCAAAGATACCAAGGATCGAATCCCGTGAGACTCTGAGGGTCGACAAGTAGGTGTCAACGGTGCCAGAAACTTAGCGGTTGACGGGACCTGCACACAGATACAGGTAACTTTGCTCCCAACGAGTACAGAGAGGTTGTCAATCCCTCCGGCCTTGTTGTTTACAAAGGATCAAACACAAGAGATAATAATGATAGCTATGACTGCAACTAGGAAATAAAAACAGGAAGTAAATAGAAGGTGTGATCAGCGGTGGTAATATGGACCGGGGTCCCATGATGTTCACTAGTGATGTCTCTCTCCCAAAAGACGATAAAACAGCAAAGCGAGGTAAACAAATTACAGCTGGGCAATTGACAGGATTATGTGCGCAAACCAATGCTAACTATGCTGCAAAGAAAGGTAGAGGCTCAAAAGCATGGGCGGTACGCCAAGGCAAGTAGACCGAAATCCATCTGCATCTACTACTAATCATCCACCTTGAGATATCTATCCAGAACATCTCGCTGGTATTAAGTTGCGAATCCCACCAAAAGTGTAAACTCAAAGCAACAGACAACTGCATTAAAAGAACTTTGCGTAAAGTAAACAATCCTTGCACCCGGAAGTACAAGCACCGTTGTTTTCTCCCTTGTGGCAACAACACATCCCCTAGACTCATGTTTCTGTCACTCAAGCTAGTCATCAGGGGCATGAACCCACAATCAAGCATAACGCTCCCTCTTAGAGTTACTACCTACTACTTGGCCAAAGCAATAAACAGCAACGGAGAACATGCAAGAATTACTCAAGAACAAAGATATAAAAGAGGTGAATCAAATATATTACTCAAACACAATCTGAACATAGTCTCATAATCCATCAGATCCCAGCAAACTCAGCAAAGCAACAGCAGAAAGATTACATATGTGCCTCGATCATGTAGGGCAGCTCACGAGGTCTAAGCCATGAAGAGCAAAGAGGGGAGGAGAACATCACATAGCTACTGATCATGGACCCATGGTCCAAGGTGGACTACTCACGACTCATCCGGGAAGCGTCCATGGTGGTGGAGAAGCTCCCGGTGGTGGTTCTCCCCTCCGGCAGGGTGCCGGGAAGAGTTCTCCTGATGCTCCCGATCTTGGAAGCGCTGCGGCGGCGGAACAGAGGCGAGATCGCGACAAAGGGTTCTGTCCTCGAGGGTTTCGGGACGAGGGGGATATATAGGAGAAGGGGGGCAGCCAGAGGCGGAGCAGGGGCCCCAGGCGCCCCCCTGGCGCGGCCAGGGGTGGGGCCGCGCCAGGTGGCCGCCTGGGCCTCCCCTGGCTCCCCTCTGGCCCATCTTTGGTTCTTCGCGAAGCTTCCTGTACGCTGATTTTTCCTATATTTTTCCTGGAATTTTTGGAGCACTTTTAATATGGGGGAAACCTAAAATAGAAAAACAGCAGAAAACAGGAACTGGCACTGTGGTGCACTGAGTTAATAGGTTAGTCCAAATATGATCAAAAGTGTATGGAAGTGCATCAATATCATGGCAATATCTCACAAAAGAAGCATGGAGCAAGTAGAAATTATAGATACGTTTTGGACGTATCAGCTGGTCGCGCCCACCGGAGAGCACCTCAAGTACGTGATCCAGATGCACTTCCCTAGGGAGGTATCAACGAACAACATGTTGGAGAACGTAGCATAATTCAAAAATTTTCTACGTCTTCACCAAGATCCAACTATGGAGACATCTAGCAACGAGTAACTAAGAGTGCATCTACATACCGTTATGAAGATTGCGTGCGGAAGCTTTCAACGAAGCAAGGATGAAGTAGTCGTACTCTTCACGTTCTTCGTCACCGATGATCCAGCGCCGAACGGACGGCACCTCCGCGTTCAACACACGTACGGTGCAGCAATGTCACCTCCTTCTTGATCCAGCAAGGGGGGAGGAGAAGTCGTCAGAGATCCGGCAGCACGACGGCGTGATGACGGATCCAGTGGAGATCGCAGCAGGGCTTCGCCGGGCGCCCTGCGTGGGAGTTGGGAGGTGTGACGGGAGGGGGAGAGGCGCCAGGGCTGAGGTGCGGCTGCCCTCTCCCCCCACATATATATAGGGGCCAGGGGGGGCACCTGGACCCCCTGCAGATCCAATCTGCAAGGGGGCGGCGGCCAAGGGGGGTTCCTTGCCCCCCAAGGCAAGTGGAGCCCCCCTCCCCTTTAGGGTTTGAACCCTAGGCGCAGGGGAGGTGGGCCTCCCTTAGTGGTGCGCCAGCCCAGAGGGCTGGACACATCCCCTCGCGGCCTAGGGGCCCCACCGGGATGGGTGGCCCCACCCGGTGGACCCCCGGGGCCCCTCCGGTGGTCCCGGGACGCTCCCGGTGACCCCCGGAGATCACCCGTTGGCCGAAACTGGACTTCCCATATATCAATCTTTACCTCCAGACCATTCCGGAACTCCTCGTGACGTCCGGGATCTCATCCGGGACTCCGAACAACTTTCGGGTTTCCACGTGCATTAATCTCTACGACCCTAGCGTTACCGAACCTTAAGTGTGTAGACCCTACGGGTTCGGGAGACACGTAGACATGACCGAGACCACTCTCTGGTCAATAACCAACAGCGGGATCTAGATACCCATGTTGGTTCCCACGTGTTCCTCGATGATCTTCATCGGATGAACCACTGTGTCAAGGATTCACTCAATCCCGTATGTTATTCCCTTTGTCAATCGGTACGTTACTTGCCCGAGATTCGATCGTCGGTATCCCCGATACCTTGTTCAATCTCGTTATGGCAAGTCTCTTTACTCGATCCGTAATCCATCATCCCATGACTAACTACTTAGTCACATTGAGCTCATTATGATGATGTCTTACCGAGTGGGCCCAGAGGTACCTCTCCGTCATACGGAGTGACAACATCCCAGTCTCGGTTCGTACCAACTCAACAGACACTTTCGGAGATACCCGATGCGTACCTTTATAGCCACCCAGTTACGTTGTGACGGTTGGCACACCCAAAGTATTCCTACGGCATCCGGGAGTTGTACAACCTCATGGTCTAAGGAATAAATACTTGACACCGAAAAGCTTATGCATTACGAACTATACGATCTCGTGTTATGCTCAAGTTTGGGTCTTGTCCATCACATCATTCTCCTAATGATGTGATCCCGTTATCACTGACATCTCATGCCCATGGTCAGGAAACCGTGACCATCTGTTGATCAACGAGCTGGTTACTAGAGGCCTACCAGGGACTCATTGTGGTCTATGTATTCACACATGTATCGCTGTTTCCGTACAATACAATTCAAGCATGAATAACAGACAATTATCATGAACAAGGAGATATAATAATAATGCTTTTATTATTGCCTCTAGGGCATATCTCCAACAGTCTCCCACTTGCACTAGAGTCAATAATCTAGTTACATTGTGATGAATCGAACACCCATAGAGTTCTGGTGTTGATCATGTTTTGCTCGTGAAAGAGGTTTAGTCAACGGGTCTGCGACATTCAGATCCGTATGCACTTTATAAATATCTATGTCTCCATCCTGAACATAATTCCGGATGGAGTTGAAACGGCGGTTGATGTGCTTGGTCTTCTTGTGAAACCTGGGCTCCTTGGTAATAGCAATAGCACCAGTGTTGTCACAGAAGAGAGTCATCGGGCTTGACACGCTTGGAATGACTCCTAGGTCGGTGATGAACTCCTTCATCCAGACTCCTTCCTGCGCTGCTTCAGAAGCAGCTATGTACTCCGCTTCACATGTAGATGCTGCCACCACGCTTTGCTTGCAACTGCACCAGCTGACTGCCCCTCCATTCAAAATATACACGTATCCGGTTTGTGACTTAGAGTCATCCAGATCTGTGTCGAAGCTAGCATCGACGTAACCCTTTACGACGAGCTCTTCGTCACCTCCATAAACGAGAAACATATCCTTAGTCCTTTTCAGGTACTTCAGGATGTTCTTGAACGCTGTCCAGTGTTCCGTACCGGGATCACTTTGGTACCTCCCTACCAAACTTATGGCAAGGTTCACATCAGGTCTGGTACACAGCATGGCATACATGATAGAACCTATTGCCGAGGCATAGGGAATGACACTCATCTTTTCTCTATCTTCTACCGTGGTCGGCGACTGAGTCTTACTCAATCTCATACCTTGCAAAACAGGCAAGAATCCTTTCTTTGACTGATCCATATTGAACTTCTTCAATATTTTGTCAAGGTATGTACTTTGTGAAAGACCAATGAGGCGTCTCGATCTATCTCTATAGATTTTGATGCCTAATATGTAAGCAGCTTCTCCAAGGTCCTTCATTGAAAAACTTTTATTCAAGTAGGCCTTTACATTTTCCAAGAATTCTATATCATTTCCCATCAGCAATATGTCATCCACATATAATATGAGAAATGCTACAGAGCTCCCACTCACTTTCTTGTAAATACAGGCTTCTCCATAAGTCTGTATAAAGCCAAACGCTTTGATCACCTCATCAAAGCGAATATTCCAACTCCGAGATGCTTGCACCAGCCCGTAAATCGAGCGCTGGAGCTTGCATACCTTGTTAGCGTTCTCTGGATTGACAAAACCTTCCGGTTGCATCATATACAACTCTTCCTTGAGGAAGCCATTAAGGAATGTTGTTTTGACATCCATTTGCCATATCTCATAATCATAGAATGCGGCAATAGCTAACATGATTCTGACTGACTTCAGCATCGCTACGGGAGAGAAAGTCTCATCGTAGTCAATCCCTTGAACTTGTCGATAACCCTTAGCGACAAGCCGAGCTTTATAGATGGTCACATTACCATCCGCGTCTGTCTTCTTCTTAAATATCCATTTGTTTTCTATGGCGTGCCTATCATCAGGCAAGTCCACCAAAGTCCATACTTTGTTTTCATACATGGATTCTATCTCGGATTTCATGGCTCCAAGCCATTTATTGGAATCTGGGCCCGCCATCGCTTCTTCATAGTTCGAAGGTTCACCGTTGTCTAACAACATGATTTCCAGTACAGGGTTGCCGTACCACTCTGGTGCGGAACGTGCCCTAGTGGACCTTCGAAGTTCAGTAGTAACTTGATCTGTTTCTTCATGATCATTATCATTAACTTCCTCCCTTGTCGGTGCAGGCACCTCAGGAACAGTTTCCTGTGCTGCGCTACTTTCCGGTACAGGAGTGGTGACTGTCACCTCATCAAGTTCTACTTTCCTCCCACTCACTTCTTTCGAGAGAAACTCTTTCTCTAGAAAGTATCCATTCTTGGCAACAAAGACTTTGCCTTCAGATCTGTGGTAGAAGGTGTACCCAATAGTTTCTTTTGGGTATCCTATGAAGACGCATTTTTCCGATTTGGGTTCGAGCTTTTCAGGTTGAAGTTTCTTGACATAAGCATCGCAACCCCAAACTTTCAGAAACGACAGCTTCGGTTTCTTGCCAAACCAAAGTTCATATGGAGTCGTCTCAACGGATTTTGATGGAGCCCTATTTAAAGTGAATGCGGCGGTCTCTAAAGCATAACCCCACAAAGATAGCGGTAAATCAGTGAGGGATATCATAGATCGCACCATGTCCAACAGAGTACGATTTCGACGTTCCGACACACCGTTACGTTGAGGTGTTCCGGGCGGTGTCAATTGTGAAACAATTCCACAGTTCCTAAGGTGTGTGCCAAATTCATGACTTAAATATTCACCCCCACGATCCGATCGCAAGAACTTTATTTTTCTGTCACGTTGATTCTCAACCTCATTCTGAAATTCCTTGAACTTTTCAAAGGTCTCAGACTTGTGTTTCATCAAATAGATATACCCGTATCTACTCAAGTCATCCGTGAGGGTGAGAACATAACGGTAGCCTCCGCGAGCCTCAACACTCATTGGACCGCACACATCGGTATGTATGATTTCCAGCAAGTTGGTTGCTCGCTCCATTGTTCCGGAGAACGGAGTCTTGGTCATCTTGCCCAAGAGGCATGGTTCGCACGTGTCAAATGATTCATAATCAAGAGACTCTAGAAGTCCATCCGAATGGAGCTTCTTCATACGTTTGACACCAATATGACCAAGTCGGCAATGCCACAAGTATGTGGGACTATCATTATCAACTTTACATCTTTTGGCATCTACACTATGAATATGTGTATTACTACGTTCGAGATCCATCAAAAATAAACCATTGACCAGCGGGGCATGACCATAAAACATATCTCTCAAATAAATAGAACAACCATTATTCTCCGATTTGAAAGAATATCCATCTCGCATAAGACGAGATCCAGAAACAATGTTCATGCTCAAAGCTGGTACTAAATAACAATTATTCAGGTTCAAAACTAATCCCGAGGGTAGATGTAGAGGCAGCGTGCCGACGGCGATCACATCGACCTTGGAACCATTCCCGACGCGCATCGTCACCTCATCCTTCGCCAGTCTCCGTTTATTCCGTAGCTCCTGTTTTGAGTTACAAATGTGAGCAACTGCACCGGTATCGAATACCCAGGAGCTACTACGAGTGCTGGTAAGGTACACATCAATAACATGTATATCATATATACCTTTGACGTTGCCGGCCTTCTTGTCTGCTAAGTATTTGGGGCAGTTCCGCTTCCAGTGACCCGTTCCCTTGCAATAAAAGCACTCTGTCTCAGGCTTAGGTCCATACTTTGGCTTCTTCCCAGCAACAGGCTTGCCAGGCGCGGCAACTCCCTTGCCGTCCTTCTTGAAGTTCTTCTTACCCTTGCCTTTCTTGAACTTAGTGGTTTTATTGACCATCAACACTTGATGTTCTTTCTTGATGTCAACCTCCGCTGATTTCAGCATTGAATACACCTCGGGAATGGACTTCTCCATCCCCTGCATATTGAAGTTCAACACGAAGCTCTTGAAGCTTGGTGGGAGCGACTGGAGGATTCTGTCAACGACCGCTTCATCTGGGAGATTCATTCCCAGCTGAGACAAGCGGTTGTGCAATCCTGAAATCTTGAGGATGTGCTCACTGACATAACTGTTCTCCTCCATCTTACAGCTGTAGAATGCGTCGGAGACATCATATCTCTCGACTCGGGCATGAGCTTGGAAAACCATTTTCAGCTCTTCGAACATCTCATATGCTCCATGATGCTCAAAACGCTTTTGGAGCCCCGATTCTAAACTGAAAAGCATGCCGCACTGAACCAGGGAGTAATCATCACTACGCGACTGCCAGACGTTCAAAACGTCTTGGTCCGCATCGGGAGCAGGTGCATCACCTAGCGGTGCTTCTAGGACATATGATCTCTTGGCAGCTATGAGGATAATCCTCTGGTTACGGACCCAATCCGTATAGTTGCTACCATCGTCTTTCAGCTTGGTTTTCTCTAGGAACGCGTTGAAGTTGAGGGAAACCTGAGCGTGGGCCATTTGATCTACAAGAGATATTGTAAAGAATTTAGACTAAGTTCATGATAATTAAGTTCATCTTAATCAAATTATAATGAACTCCCACTCAGAATGACATCTCTCAAGTCATCCAAGTGATACACGATCCGAATCGAGTAGTCCGTGTCCGATCATCACGTGAGACGGACTAGTCAAAAACGGTGAACATCTTCATGTTGATCGTATCTTCTATACGACTCGTGTTCGACCTTTCGGTCTTCCGTGTTCCGAGGCCATGTCTGTACATGCTAGGCTCGTCAAGTGAACCCTAAGTGTATTGCGTGTGTAAATCTGTCTTACACCCGTTGTATGTGAACGTTAGAACCTATCACACCCGATCATCACGTGGTGCTTCGGAGCAACGAGCTTTAGCAATGGTGCACAGTTAGGGGAAACACATTACTTGAAATTTTAGTGAGAGATCATCTTATTTACTACCGTCGTTCTAAGTAAACAAGATGCAAAAACATGATAAACATCACATGCAATCAATTAAAGTGACATGATATGGCCAATATCATCTTGCTCCTTGGATCTCCATCTTCGGGGCACCATGATCATCTTGTCACCGGCTCGACACCATGATCTTCATCATCATGATCTCCATCATCGTGTCTTGAAGAAGTCGTCACGCCAACTATTACTTCTACTACTATAGCTAACGTTTAGCAATGAAGTAAAGTAATTACATGGCGTTATTCAGTGACACGCAGGTCATACAATAATTAAGACAACTCCTATGGCTCCTGCCGGTTGTCAAGTTCATCGACATGCAAGTCGTGATTCCCTATTACAAAAACATGATCAATCTCATACATCACATATATCATTCATCACATCTTCGTTCTTGGCCATACCACGTCACAAAACACATGCTGCAAAAACAAGTTAGACGTCCTCTAATTGTTGTTGCAAGTTTTACGTAGCTTCTATAGGATTTCTAGCAAGAATGTTTCTTATCTACGCCAAAACCACAATGTGATTTGTCAACTTCTATTTACCCTTCATAAGGACCCTTTTCATCGAATCCGATCCGACTAAAGTAGGAGAGACAGACACCCGCCAGCCACCTTATGCATCTAGTGCATGTCTGTCGGTGGAACCAGTCTCACGTAAGCGTACGTGTAAGGTCGGTCCGGGCCGCTTCATCCCACAATACCGCCGAATCAAGATTGACTAGTAACGGTAAGAAAGTTGAACAAGATCATACGCCCACAACTGCTTTGTGTTCTACTCGTGCAAGATGCTACGCATAAAACCTAGGCTCAGATGCCACTGTTGGGGAACGTAGCATAATTCAAAAATTTTCTACGTCTTCACCAAGATCCAACTATGGAGACATCTAGCAACGAGTAACTAAGAGTGCATCTACATACCGTTATGAAGATTGCATGCGGAAGCTTTCAACGAAGCAAGGATGAAGTAGTCGTACTCTTCACGTTCTTCGTCACCGATGATCCAGCGCCGAACGGACGGCACCTCCGCGTTCAACACACGTACGGTGCAGCAACGTCACCTCCTTCTTGATCCAGCAAGGGGGGAGGAGAAGTCGTCAGAGATCCGGCAGCACGACGGCATGATGACGGATGCAGTGGAGATCGCAGCAGGGCTTCGCCGGGCGCCCTGCGTGGGAGTTGGGAGGTGTGACGGGAGGGGGAGAAGCGCCAGGGCTGAGGTGCGGCTGCCCTCTCCCCCCCCACATATATATAGGGGCCAGGGGGGGGCGCCTGGACCCCCTGCAGATCCAATCTGCAAGGGGGCGGCGGCCAAGGGGGGTTCCTTGCCCCCCAAGGCAAGTGGAGCCCCCCTCCCCTTTAGGGTTTGAACCCTAGGCGCAGGGGAGGTGGGCCTCCCTTAGTGGTGCGCCAGCCCAGAGGGCTGGACACATCCCCTCGCGGCCTAGGGGCCCCACCGGGATGGGTGGCCCCACCCGGTGGACCCCCGGGGCCCCTCCGGTGGTCCCGAGACGCTCCCGGTGACCCCCGGAGATCACCCGTTGGCCGAAACTGGACTTCCCATATATCAATCTTTACCTCCGGACCATTCCGGAACTCCTCGTGATGTCCGGGATCTCATCCGGGACTCCGAACAACTTTCGGGTTTCCACGTGCATTAATCTCTACGACCCTAGCGTTACCGAACCTTAAGTGTGTAGACCCTACGGGTTCGGGAGACACGTAGACATGACCGAGACCACTCTCTGGTCAATAACCAATAGCGGGATCTGGATACCCATGTTGGTTCCCACGTGTTCCTCGATGATCTTCATCGGATGAACCACTGTGTCAAGGATTCACTCAATCCCGTATGTTATTCCCTTTGTCCATCGGTACGGTACTTGCCCGAGATTCGATCGTCGGTATCCTCGATACCTTGTTCAATCTCGTTATGGCAAGTCTCTTTACTCGATCCGTAATCCATCATCCCGTGACTAACTACTTAGTCACATTGAGCTCATTATGATGATGTCTTACCGAGTGGGCCCAGAGGTACCTCTCCGTCATAAGGAGTGACAACATCCCAGTCTCGGTTCGTACCAACTCAACAGACACTTTCGGAGATACCTGATGCGTACCTTTATAGCCACCCAGTTACGTTGTGACGGTTGGCACACCCAAAGTATTCCTACGGCATCCGGGAGTTGTACAACCTCATGGTCTAAGGAATAAATACTTGACATCGAAAAGCTTATGCATTACGAACTATACGATCTCGTGTTATGCTCAAGTTTGGGTCTTGTCCATCACATCATTCTCCTAATGATGTGATCCCGTTATCACTGACATCTCATGCCCATGGTCAGGAAACCGTGACCATCTGTTGATCAATGAGCTGGTTACTAGAGGCCTACCAGGGACTCATTGTGGTCTATGTATTCACACATGTATCGCTGTTTCCGTACAATACAATTCAAGCATGAATAACAGACAATTATCATGAACAAGGAGATATAATAATAATGCTTTTATTATTGCCTCTAGGGCATATCTCCAACACAACACTGCCGAGTACGAGGGGCTGCTTGCTGGTCTTAGGATCGCGGCGGACCTCGGAATCAAGAAGCTCATTGTCAGGGGCGACTCACAGCTTTTCGTCAAACAAGTCAACAAAGATTACCAGAGCCCGTTGATGAAGGCCTACATCGATGAAGTGAGAAAGTTGGAAGATCGCTTGACGGTATACAGACAGAGCACGTTCCCCGAGCGGAGAACGACATCGCCGATTACCTGTCAAAGCGTGCTGCCCTCAAGCTACCTATGGAACCAGGTACCTTTGTGCTTCAGCTTTCTCAGCCATCCGTTGATCCATCAACAGAGCAGAACAAGAGGAGGAACTCAGGGCCCGGCAAGTACTTTCCCGCCGAGCTCCCCGGAGTCGCCGACAAGGATGTTGCCGGGGACACTAAGCCCGCCACCGGAGGGCTGACTCCGGCGGAGCGTCAAGTTTTTGCCATCGAGATAGCCACTCCCTTAGCGGAGGAAATGCCTTTAGTCCTCGCCGTCGAGCCCCAGGCTCCAGCGTGGGCGCAACATACCGTCCGATTCCTTCAGACTGGGGAACTTCTTGAGGAGCAGGAAGAAGCGGAGAAAGTAGGCCATCGGTCTGCCATGTACCAGTTTGTCGATGACGTCCTGTACAGAAGGAGACCAAACGGTGTGAAATTGAAGTGCATCCCCCGAGAGGAAGGACTTGAGCTGTTGGCAGAGATACATGGAGGCATATGTGGATCCCACATAGGGTTGAGAGCTCTTGCCGGCAAGGCATTCCGGCAAGGCTTCTTCTGGCCCACTGCCCTCCAGGATGCGGCGGCGCTGGTCACCAGGTGTGAAGCGTGCGAATTCCATTCGAAGAAACTTCATCAACCAGCTCAAGCCCTTCAAACCATTCCTCTCTCCTGGCCCTTCTCGGTCTGGGGGCTCGACATACTGGGCCCTTTCCCCCGCGCCGTCGGGGGCTTTGAGTACTTGTACGTTGCAATCGACAAGTTCACAAATTGGCCAGAAGTGGAGGCAGTGAGGAAGGTCACAGCTCAGTCAGCCGTCAAGTTCTTCAAGGGACTAGTGTGCCGTTTTGGTGTACCCAACAGGATCATCACCGACAACGGCATGCAGTTTACAAGCCGCACCTTCATGCAATATACCCAAGACCTCGGCAGCAAGGTCTGTTTTGCTACCGTTGCTCACCCCCGAAGCAATGGTCAAGCTGAGAGGGCAAATGCTGAAGTTGTGCGAGGATTAAGGACAAAGACCATTGACAGGCTGCATAAGAGCGGGAGGCGCTGGATTGATGAATTGCCGGCGGTTCATTGGTCGATCAGGACGACGCCAAATCGAGCCACTGGCCAGACGCCCTTTGCCCTGATATACGGGGCAGAAGCAGTTCTCCCCACGGAACTCATATACGGGTAAGCTCGAGTTCGCTTATGATGAGCTTGAGCAAGAGCAATTGCGGCAAGACGACGCAATGCTCCTTGAGGAAGATCGTCTTCGGGCGGCTGTGAGAGCAGCGCGCTACCAGCAAGCCTTGTGCCGCTACCATAGCCGCAAGGTTCATGCCCGAAGCTTTGAGGAAGGCGACCTTGTTCTCCGGCGCGTTCAATTGGCCAGGAATACGAATAAGTTGACGCCGAAGTGGGAAGGCCCTTATCGGGTAAGACGAGTCACCAGGCCTGGCGCTGTCCGCCTGGAGACCGAGGATGCCGTTCCGGTGAGTAATTCCTGGAACATCGAGCATCTTCGCAAGTTTTACCCATAAGGCGCGGCTTGCCGGGCCCCCCGGCAAGCCACCCTTTTGTACAAGCTTTGCCGGCAAGGCATGTAGCCCTTTGTGCAAAGCCAGGCGCAGACCCTGAGCATAAATAAATGAAGCGCTGGCGCCCTAAGTTTTAGCATGCATGCTGAGTCGAGTCTCATCCTTGGTTAGGGTTGATAGTGCTTAGCAGCGGCTAACCCCTAGCTTAGAGGTCGAGTCTTTGTCTTTCCTCTGTCTTCCTTGGTTTACAGGACGCGCAGGCATCCTTGCCAAAGCCACTTGGAGGAAGAAAAGAAGAACGGACTAGTGCCTAGGCCCCGTCAAGCCAGTGTTGCCGGGGGCTGCAAGGGCAAGAATTCGCCCACGGCAGACCAGGGTTGCCGGGGGCTGCAGCTTCAGATAAGTCCTTTTTCCCTTATCATGCATTCCATTATGGACTGAGGTATGTGAAACCTCGTTCTTTTCCTTAAGCTACCGTGCTACCGTAACTCTAGGCCCTAAGGCTCGTTCTTGGGACTAGGTTTGGTCGTAGTCGCGGCGGCAAAGGGATAAAACGAGGAGCCTGAGCCCGCTTCGTCCCTGCCTCCGCCAAGGGTGTGAGAAAGGTCAAGCGAAGTAGGGAAACGGCAGGGCCTGTTGCCGGGCGAGAACATGTTTATCTTAAGGATATCAGGGATTTATTCCCTGTTGTGGGTTTTTTACCTACGAACAAATGACCCGGCAAACATTCCTTTTTCATTAAAAACATTCCATTCAGGTACAGTCCATAGGGAATGAAAAACATGAATAAGGGGATTACAAGTTTTAAACTTAACAGATGCCCGAAGGCTTACAGACTAAAAAGAGATAAGATGCCCGTAATGCCTTTCTTGTCCCTCTCCTCAGGAGGTAGGTCAAGGAGGCGATAAGGGCAAAAGGGGCGCCTAGGCGAGCTACGGGTGGCAGAAGACACCGAGAAGGCATCTCGGCGGCCTCCCCGGGGCTGGACGGTGATGACGGCGCCGGAGGCTGAGCTCGAAGACGAGGCGGTAGGACGTTAGTAGTTGACGAAGGCGTCGGTGCCCGCGTACTTTGACATGACGACCTTGCCGCCCGCCTTCTTCCTCTTCCTCTTCTGCAGCCTCCCTACCCCAGCCGCCAAGGAGACGACCCCGAGAAGTTCAAGGAGCCGGCGACATGGATGATGGGGTCGCTGGTGCCACCAGGAGCGGTGCCCGACACCTAGTCGGACCCGTCATCCTGCCGTCCCCCGCCCTCGTCGTCGCTGTCGCTGTCCTCCTCGTCACCCTCGTTCGAGGAGGAGTCTTCGTCATCAGAGGAGCTCTCCATGCAGCACCTCGCGCGAGTCTCGAGGTGCCCGAAGACCTTGACGGAGAGGTGGCCATCCCCCATCAACTTGAAGTGGAGGGTGAGCCCATCCGTCAGGCTGTGGATGCGAGCGAACCTCTTCCATCCTTGGCGAAGATACATCGCATGAGGGGCGGGGAAGTCTACGCGGGCCCGCGTGCCACTAATCCCACAACCACTCATGTGCAGCCGCAGCGACTCCGGCGGGTGCACCTCCATCTCCCGCGCAAACGGGGTCGGGAGATGATACGTCTCAAACGTATCTACTTTTCCAAACACTTTTGATATTGTTTTGGCCTCATTCTTGCATGATTTGGACTAAACTAACCCGGACTGATGCTGTTTTCAGCAGAGCTGCCTGTATGGTTTATTTGTGTGCAGGAAAACGGATTTTTAAGTATCTCAGAAAAATCCACGAAAAATCAGAGAAAATCCACGCACCCGAAGGAACCAAATGCCAGAAGTGGGGCCAGAGGGGGGCCAGGGGGTGCCCAGGCGCCCTGTGGGCGCGCCCCCCCTGGGCCGCGCCGGGGGGGCGCCTGGGTGGGGCTCACACCCCCTGGTGCCCTACTTTAGCCCGTATTTTTACTCCTGACGCAGAAACCCCAGATCGGAAGTTCTTTCGCAGTTTTTCGTCGCGGAGCCGCTGCCACCCTCTGTTCTTCCTCGGGAGGGCTAATCTGGAGGCTGATTTGGCCTCCGGAGAGGGGAGATCGTCGCCATCGTCATCATCATCACCACTCCATCATCCCTCCATGACTTCCCCCTTCATGTGTGAGTAATTCCCCTGCTGTAGGCGAAGGGGATGGTAGGGATTGGATGAGTTAGATCATGTAATAGTTCGTCAGATTGTTGGGGGCATGTTGCCTATCATATACTATGGTGTTTATCATCTTTGCTACAACTTGTTATTCTTAATGCTTGACACTAGGGCCCGAGTGCCATGATTTCAGATCTGAACCATATGTGTTTGTATGAATATATTTGTGTTCGTGTTCCTATCTATGAGTTGTATGCACCTGTTACGGTTCGGAACCGGCGATCCCAAAAGTGACAGCTTGGGACACCAAAGGGGATGGTCCGTAGTTTGAGGATTACATGTATCCATTGAGTTCATTGCTTTGTTCCGGTGCTCTTTGACAGGAGCACCTTAATATCCATAAGTTCCTTTTGGCCCCGTTCGTAGCGGGATGGTAGGACAAAAGATGTTGTGCAAGTTCTTATTGCAAGCACGTACAACTACCTACGGGATACATGCTTAATGTTTGATATTTGCCTAGATGATCATTACTTTTCCGTGTGCCGTGCCCCAAGTTAGGATCTATCTCATCCATGCAGCGCCCAACCATCCATCTCCCTAGCCTACAGTATTTTAAACCTTGCTTGTTACTAGTTGCTACTTTTGCCATTTACTTTTGCTATTTACTTTTGCTGTTTACTTTTACTATCACTATCATCACTATCATATCACTGTTACCACTTATCTTTTGTTGCAAGTAAGTATATTTCAGGTGCGGTTGAATTGACAACTCAACTGTTAAAGCTTATAAATACTCTTTGGCTCCCCGTGTGTCGAATCAATAAATTGGGTTATTCTTACCCGCGAAGACTATCTCGATCCCTTACGGTTGAGGGTTATCAAGTACCGTTTTCTGGCGCCGTTGCCGGGGAGCATAGCAATATTTACAAGTCTACTTGAGGTATCCTACCTGCTGCACTTTATTCACTATGGGTAAGAAAGGAGACCCCAAGGTTCCGATCTTACTATCCACTACAAGAAGAGGTACTGCTCTGAGCACTAGTGCTACACTTGATTCACCTTCCGTTATGAGTAAGTTTGCCTCACCACCACCACATGATGCTCCTACTGAATCTGTTACTATGTCTGATACTCTTGATGATGCTTCTACTACTTTTGATGATATTAGTTCGCTTGGTTATGCTCTTGAGAAACAAATTGCTGCTGCTGCTAAAAAGTCTGGAATTGAACTCCCTGTTAGTCGCTACCCTATTGGTGAAACTTATGATTATCCTGATTTGAGTAAACTCAAGGAGAGTCTCCTTGATGATGATTACTATATACTTGATGAAGAATTATGCAGGGAACTGACAGAGTTTTCCGGCTCTGACCCTGAAGTTATTAAGAAACTATTTGAAAAACACTCTCTGAAGAACAAAACCGTTCCTAATCCTGAATTTGCTACATCTCCTATATGCATTGATGATCCTGATTTTGATTTCTCTGTTGATCTTTCACTTATACCTATGGTTGAAGCTGACCCCTTTTATGGCAGAGAAAATGATGATGCTATTGCACACCTAACTAAACTTGGTGAGCTAGGTAGCCTGTTTACCACAGATGAAAAGATACGATACTTTTATGTGACCAAGCTTCTTCCTTTCTCCTTGAAGGAGGGTGCTAAAGCATGGTATGATTCACTCCCATGCGGTTCCATTAAGAGTCCTCAGGACTTAGCTCACTCTTTTGTTGATAAGTACTTTCCTGCTCACATGCAACATGCTGCTTTACAAAGAATTTATAACTTTAAATAGTTGCAGGATGAGTCCCTCCCTAAAGCTTGGGGGAGGTACTGCGGTCTGATTCGGGCTAGACCTGGACATGAAATCCCTAAGAATGAATTAATCGATATATTCTATGCTGGTCTAACTGATGAATCCAGGTCCTATTTGGACAGTTGTGCTGGTTGTGTTTTCAGGAAAAGAACACCGGACGATGCGGAGGATTTAATGGGCAGGATTGCCAAAAACCATGAAGATTGGTCCGTCCCTGAACCACCTCCACCAACAAAGAAGAGGGGCATGTTTGTTCTAAGCCCCGAGGATATGCGAGAAGCAAAGAAGTCTATTAAAGAGAAAGGTATTAAAGCTGAAGACGTGAAGAATCTACCCCCTATGGAGAAGCTGTGTGAGCCTACCACTCACCCTCCTATGGTAGAGGTACACTCTCTTTTAGATTTCAACGCAAGTGACATCCCTCATGGTAAGCCTCCTGATGAATGTTTAGATGAGTTTGATAATTTTATTATGAAACAGAATCATTTTAAAGAGAGGATAGAAAGTCAGTTGCATGATAATTCCCTTGCTATCAAAAGACTGCTTGATGTTTTCGATATAACAGTTAATGATGTTCAATGTCTTGTGAAGCATTTTCATATGGTTCAAACTCAGCTTGATCAAATTTCTAATGTGCAAAGAGATTTGCTTGCTAACAATGCCAAACAAGATAATTTGCAGGCTTTTGGGATTAAGACCCGAGGAGAAACTAGTACTCAAGATCCTCTTTATCCAGAGGGACATCCGAAGAGAATCGAGCATGATTCTCAAATGCAGGAAGAAGAAATTGTTCTCTCCAAAGAAGAAGAAGAAACATAAAGAGACTGACAATTCTAATGATCCTATTTCAGATGAAGAGCCAGCTATTGATCCCAACAGTGTATCTATTTCCGATGCTGAGACTGAAGACGGTGCTGAACTTGAAGGTAATGATAATGAGAAGAATGATCCGCCTAAAGTACGAGAAGAAGAAGCACCTGACAAACATAAGAGGTACACTAAAGAAGACTTCATCGCAAGAAAACATGGGAAGGAGAGAGAACAATGGGTGCAAAAACCCATGCCCTTTCCAGGTAAGTCCATCAAATCCAAAGAAGAAGAGCATTATAATAAGTTTTGTGAGTGGATTAAACCTCTTTTTCTTCAAATCCCTTTGACTGATGCTATTAAGTTACTTCCTTATTCAAAATATATGAAAGATATTGTCACTAATAAAAGAAAAGTTCCTAATGATGCAATATCTACTATGCTTGCTAACTACTCTTTCAGTGGAAAGATTCCTGAGAAGCTCGGTGATCCAGGTATACCCACCATTCCTTGCTCCATAAAGAATAATTATGTCAAAACTGCTTTATGTGATCTTGGAGCAGGAGTGAGTGTTATGCCTCTCTCTCTTTACGAGAGGCTTTGTTTAGAGAAACTAATTCCTACAGATATCTCCCTTCAGATGGCTGACAAGTCAACCGCTGTTCCGATAGGTATTTGTGAGGATGTTCCCGTAGAAGTTGCTAATTGTTTAATTCTTACTGATTTTGTTGTGCTTGACATGCCCGAGGATGGGAGCATGTCCATTATTCTTGGTAGACCTTTCCTTAACACCGCAGGTGCTATTATTGATTGCAACAAAGGGAAGGTTACCTTCCAGGTGAATGATAAAGAACATACGGTATATTTTCTGAAGAAGACCGATAGGAGGCATGCCCTCAACTCTATAGAGAATATCGAGACCGTGAAAATTGGAGAATGGGACTGTCCACTACATGTGCCTCACAAATACAAAACTATCATGGTGGGGACAATGTCCATCAAGGTAAAGGTTCAGTGATTACTTCGTAGGAGGTGAGACTTTTTGCTCTATATATCGCTTGTTTGTTGGTAAGACTTGATCAACCTTACTAGTGAACATGTTTTATATGGATAAAAAGTTGAGCTTGTTATGTTTTCATTTGTTTTTAGTTTTGTCCTACTTGCTGTACCAAGTATCTATGTTTTTGAAGCTTCACAATACTACTAACTGCTTCAAGTTTTCAGAGAGTTTCGCAACTTTTTGAACTTCGAAAAATTTTCAACAGTGAAGTTTTCAGAAAAATTCCAGAAAAATTATAATAAAAATTTCCACGCTGGGAGAGACCCGGAAAGTCCTGGGGCCAGCCAGGGGGGGCCACCAGTGGCCCAGGCGGCCAGCTGGCGCGGCCCAGCCCCTGGCCGCGCCCACAGGGCGCCTGGGGCCCACGGGACCCCCCTCCAGGTACTTCTTCTTCCTCTCTCTCTCTTTTTCTCCAGAAACCCGAGTTCTGGTCTTGTTCTTGTGTTCTTGCTATTCTTGGAGGCGATTCTTCGATCTCTCTCTTCAGCCCATCATTTGAGCTGAAATTTTGAGCAACTACTCCCTGGTATGTGACTCCTCCACCCCTCCAATTAGATTTTTGATTGGTGGCCTCATTTGTGAGTATTTAGTAGTTCTTGGTGCTGTAGAGATGAGCTTGCATGCGTGTGTAGAAAGTTATTTTCCAAGTTTTGATGCAAGTTTATGCCTTGGGCAAGTGAGTTGAGTAGTTTGCCTTAGCTCACTTTGTTTTAATCCTCGTTTTTGTAAATTGTAAAAAAATTCAGAAATGAGTTTGTTAGGAAGGGCAAAAGGATGGCTTGAGAAGAGGAGGCCCGCACACTCCGATCGAGTCACCAGAGCCGCAGCTTCACCATCGACTGCTAGGGTCAGCTATAATGAAGATCATGTGCCCCTGGAGTTGTTGGAAGACACAAGTCCAGCACGTGCGATGACATTTCCATGTGATGAATTCATGGAAGCTGCGGGAATCAAGGATGAGTTTTATAATCTTTGTGCTAATGCAGGTTTGACACGGCTCGTCACGAGCCGTGTTACTCAGTATCAAAAACTCACCTCCAGTTTCATTAACAGTTTTAGATATAATCCTGATTCAGGTGCTATTGAGTTTAAAATTTATAATGATCTTATCACCATGACTTTGGAAAATTTTTGTGAAGTAATAGGTGTGCCGAACGTTGGGAGGACGGCTAGGATGGCCACTCAGCCCTCCGAGCTGAAAACCGTCATCAACTCTCTCTGCAGCATGGGTACAAGGGATATTCATCGGTCGAAGATCTCCAGCATCTTGTTTCCTCACCTCAGGTATTTTGCATATTATATTGCTAGAGGGGTGTTAGCTCGTGACAACACGAGCAGCATTTCTGCTCCGGATATTGCTATCCTGGCAGCAGCCCTCTCAGGGAGGTCTGATTATAATCTTGGTACCTTAATTGCTCGGCGCCTTGCTATGAATGGTAACAAGGGGGACTTATATGGTGGCATTTATGCCACACTTATCTTAGAGCATCTTGGAGGCACCCCACACCCTGATGATACTCCTTTTACTTATTTAAGCTTTGATCTTGCTGCTATGAAAAGGCATAAGTTTGTTACCATGGGTTCTGAGCTTGATAACCTTGTTTATATCTTGCGTTTCGGAACTACCACGGAAAGCGAGATCCGTCTACCTGCACCTCTTTTGTTTGATTTTTCTCGCAGGAACGGATGGTCCTTTGATGTTGTCCAGTTCGATGAGTTCATGGTCCAGCATCAGTTTCATAACCCCATGGAGGGGGTTGTGCCCGACGAGGAGAGGCACGGTGAGATACCACATTTTCAGGAAGAGACCGCCACCGAGTTTGGTGGAGGGTCTTCCTCTGTTTGGCGTTCGGAACCTTCCTCGTGGGAGACTCCGAGGAGTTCGGTGTACGCGCCAGCATCCTTCTACGACCCTTGGACTCACCACCATACCCCTGGAGCAGGAGGCTCCTGGGGGCAGTAGCTGCTACCAACTTAGGCCAAAAGCCTAAGCTTGGGGGAGTACGTGCCCTTCTCACTTTTCCATTGTATTATCCGTTTTATTCGCTTTGATCTTTTCGAAGTTTTTGCCCGTTCTTCTTTATTTCTCTCTTTGCAAAAACAACAAAAAGATTTTCTCTTTCTTTTGCTTTTTATTCAACCTTTGAAAAATCCAAAAAGATTTCCTTTTTCTCTTTAGTTTGCTTTGTTTTCAGAGATCAGCTCGAGTCTGTGATGGCATTTGATTATATTTCCTACGTTCGATCGTGCAAGTGACAAGCAGTGATGACGAAGATCGACTGAAAGGAAGCAACAAGGAAGACCGGTATGAACTCTTATTGTTTCTACTTTTGTACATATGCCTGTACTTATGATCTAGAGACCAGCTTGTAGCGACATAGTGCTATGTTGACAATGCTCTTCCAGTGGTTCATGCTTTCCTTGTGGCTAGTCCCGAATAACTAGAGTATATAGTGTGTTATTGAAATGATCTACATGCATTTCACTGTTCATAGTCTGGTATACTAAGGTGGTATTTCCCTTTAGAGAATTTTTGGATTGACTTGGCACATGCTTACACATGTTTAAGACTAAAAGTCTACTTTGCCTTGACGATCTTTGAGTTTTAGAATAGTTATATCACTTTCATGCCCGATTCAATGTTGCTTTGTCGCTCTGCATGATTATGACCGTTATTGCTATCTAGTTGGTCGCTTCCCAGTCTTTTGCTAAACCTCCACCTGTACTAAGCGGAATGACTGCTTGTGCATCCAAACCCTTTAAACCAGTTATGCCATATGAGTCCACCATACCTTCCTATACATGGTATTTACCTGCCATTCCTAACGAAGACTTTCATGTACCATCTCGAAATTAATCAAAAGCATTTCCCTTTTTGTGCCTATGTTTTAAGCTCATGAGGAAGTAGTAGTTAATTCATAATCTTTTTAAGTTGGACAAGTTTCACCCCTGGATTGCATGTATAATGTGCAAACCCCTAATATGAAAAGGAACTGGCATTGAGTGCGCCCGGCTCGAAAAGATAATATAACAAACAGACCCTCCTTCATGCTTTGTTCATGAGAAATCAGAAAACTTTGGCAGTGATAAACAAAGGAGATTAAGAGGATGCGATCGTCCTCATGCGGGAGCCGTTCCTCGAGACTTGTCTAGCTTAAAAAAGTGATTGAATTATCTCCTACCATTCGTTGACGAAATATGCACCTCTCAAAAACATATTTACTTCTATTTTTAAAACCAAGAGCTCTGGTACATGTTTAGTTTTTGTTTCCGATCACGGGCTTTCAACTTTGCCAATAAAAGCCACGGTTCGAGAGTCTCACCTTCTTTCTTCAAAGCACTGACTAGGAGAGCATAATTGTCATTCTGAGTGTAATGTGCATTGTCCCAAAGTATTACATTGTCTTCTGCATACTTGTGATATGATTTATTCTGAAATTCTTAGTTCTAGTCTCCTTTAAAACTCTGGAGGAGTCTCTGCATTTATGTTTTGCTTCACTTATGGAGGCTAGCGAGATACCACCCTAATATGCTCAAGCTATGTGCAATGTAATCTTGTCTTGATTTTCAGTAATATATTATTTACTTTTAAGTATTTGTGACTGGTCACTTGAAAGAAGGATTGCTCCTTGCATTGTCCTCATAAGTACTGTTTCAATACTTGCTAAACTCTTTTCGTAGTACATGCTTATATACATCTAATGAAGCAAAAGAGTTTGTCAAAGTTTTCTTTGTCGCGTCCAGTTCGTCGAACTGAATTGCTTGAGGACAAGCAATATGCTAAGCTTGGGGGAGTTGATACGTCTCAAACGTATCTACTTTTCCAAACACTTTTGATATTGTTTTGGCCTCATTCTTGCATGATTTGGACTAAACTAACCCGGACAGACGCTGTTTTTAGCAGAGCTGCCTGTATGGTTTATTTGTGTGCAGGAAAACGGATTTTTAAGTATCTCAGAAAAATCCACGAAAAATCAGTGAAAATCCACGCACCCGAAGGAACCAAATGCCAGAAGTGGGGCCAGAGGGGGGCCAGGGGGTGCCCAGGCGCCCTGTGGGCGCCCCCCTGGGCCGCGCCGGGGGGGCGCCTGGGTGGGGCCCACACCCCCTGGTGCCCTACTTTAGCCCGTATTTTTACTCCCGACGCAGAAACCCCAGATCGGAAGTTCTTTCGCAGTTTTTCGTCGCGGAGCCGCCGCCACCCTCTGTTCTTCCTCGGGAGGGCTAATCTGGAGGCTGATTTGGCCTCCGGAGAGGGGAGATCGTCGCCATCGTCATCATCATCACCACTCCATCATCCCTCCATGACTTCCCCCTTCATGTGTGAGTAATTCCCCTGCTGTAGGCGAAGGGGATGGTTGGGATTGGATGAGTTAGATCATGTAATAGTTCGTCAGATTGTTGGGGGCATGTTGCCTATCATCTACTATGGTGTTTATCATCTTTGCTACAACTTGTTATTCATAATGCTTGACACTAGGGCCCGAGTGCCATGATTTCAGATCTGAACCATATGTGTTTGTATGAATATATTTGTGTTCGTGATCCTATCTATGAGTTGTATGCACCTGTTACGGTTCGGAACCGGCGATCCCAAAAGTGACAGCTTGGGACACCAAAGGGGATGGTCCGTAGTTTGAGGATTACATGTATCCATTGAGTTCATTGCTTTGTTCCGGTGCTCTTTGACAGGAGCACCTTAATATCCATAAGTTCCTTTTGGCCCCGTTCGTAGCGGGATGGTAGGACAAAAGATGTTGTGCAAGTTCTTATTGCAAGCACGTACAACTACCTACGGGATACATGCCTAATGTTTGATATTTGCCTAGATGATCATTACTTTTCCGTGTGCCGTGCCCCAAGTTAGGATCTATCTCATCCATGCAGCGCCCAACCATCCATCTCCCTAGCCTACAGTATTTTAAACCTTGCTTGTTACTAGTTGCTACTTTTGCCATTTACTTTTGCTATTTACTTTTGCTGTTTACTTTTACTATCACTATCATCACTATCATATCACTGTTACCACTTATCTTTTGTTGCAAGTAAGTATATTTCAGGTGCAGTTGAATTGACAACTCAACTGTTAAAGCTTATAAATACTCTTTGGCTCCCCGTGTGTCGAATCAATAAATTGGGTTATTCTTACCCGCGAAGACTATCTCGATCCCTTACGGTTGAGGGTTATCAGGAGACAAAGGCGATGGCGCGGCGACCCCCGCATCCTAATGAAGAATTCACAGGGGTCATCTCCAACATGACCTTCCACTGGACGAGGAGCTGCTGGCGGGGGCGAGGCCGGCGGGCCGCCCCGTCCTCCTCTTCCCCGAGCACCCCGGCCTCGCCCACGGCCCCGCCCCCTCCCTCTTCCCCTCGTGGCCGGTTCGGCCGCCGCGGGTGCAGGAGAAGGGGGGACGCGTTGTCGAGCAGCGACCCTCGCCGCCACCGTTGAGGAGCCGGGGTTTTCCTTCTTCATGGCGAACGGAAGAGAGGAGCAGAAGCTGGAGGAGAAAGAAGATGGAGGAGTGTGGAGCGCCGTCCCCCCCCTCCGTCCTTTATAAAGGGGCGGGGCTGGAGCTCGACCGCCCCGCTCGGCCAATCAAGATGCAGAAGGCGAGAGGGGCTGGGACCGACCCGCCGCCCCAACCAGCGACGGCTCGGTTTCCCGCCTCTACCGCTCGCCACCTCGAACGCATGGGAGGAACGTGGCGAACGCGCAGGACCGAAGGGACGGGTGAGGCGACCTCTCCCCACCCCGTGATCGTGGGGAGTGGACGCCTTGCAGACCGTGCCTCGGCCCCATCCAGTTAGCGGGCCACGCCCCCACACCTCCCCCCGTTTATGGGGAAGGCGCGGGCCGCCTCCTTTCGCATTTACTGCGACGTGACGCCTGCCTGCGGAAAACACCCCACGCATGCCGCCCACGTCATGCGCGCCCCTCCACCCCGCACCACACGCGCGGGTCGTGGGGGGCTCAGCGCGCGGAAATTTTACCACGGTCGCGCTTATGTGTGGCCCAGGCCCGGGGGCTCGTGTCGGTGTACAAAAAGAGGGGTACACCTTTTGTACCCCTATGACCGTGCACGGGCAGTCTGAGCCACGGCCCCACCGCACTAAGCATGGCGGGGGAGGCGAGCCGGGGCAAGACTGAAGCTCAATGGAGACTAGAGCAACGCCAAGAACAAGACCACGAAGAACAAAGGGACGAAGCAACTTCCCCTGGCAAGATTCTTGCCGGGGCCAGCTCTGGCAGCCCCGGCAAGACCCTTGCCGCGGCAGCTCGCCCCGCGCCTACGGAGCGAATCACCCTTGAGTCCACCGCCCCCATGGGGCGAGGATTCGGGAGATATCCCCGTGGTGGCATGCAGATCTTTGTGAAGACATTCAAGATCAGATGCAAGTTAAGAAGACGACGACCCTTGGCGGGATCCCAGCCAAGGAAGACTAGAAGGCCCCCGGCAAGCACCTTGCCGGGGATGACAGCAGGCGCCACGTCAAGACCCTTGCCGAGGCCCCCGGCAAGGCCCTTGCCGAGGACACCCACGGGGCCACCATCAGGTCCGCACCAACTGGGTTTCCACCGACCCGCGCAGCTGCCGACCCGACCAGCTGGACAGGCTCCTGCGTGGCGGCCCACATATCCTCGTGGAGACTCGCCGTTACGCCACCTCAGCTGCCTGTCTACCTACATGGCACCTCAGGCGCCGCTGGCCAGGGCGCGTGTCAACGCGAGAAGGGGCGGCGACGGACAAGACGGGCGTCTCGCCTCGTCCCCGATAAAGCAAGGACACCTAAGCTGGGCGCATTAAATGCACCTTGTCCTGTAATGCGAGGGATAACCTCGCATCACTGTACCCTTTCCACCTCCTGTGTGCCACTGTGGCAACCCCTTTTCCCTATAAAAGGAGGCCCGAGGCGACCAGGAGGAGGATTCGGCTTTTTAGAACTCATCACGACTCTCTTGGAGCTCCTCACTTGCTGAAGAACACCAACATATAATCCACCAAAACAGGAGTAGGGTTTTACGCATCTTTGCGGCCCGAACCTGGGTAAAGGAACCGTGTCCTGACCGTTAGATCCGCTCTTCTCTCAACCCCGCGCCCCGCAACCGTAGTAGGGATTCTTGTGATCCCATAGGTGTCGATCCAAATACACCGACACCTGGTCGCCTCGGGCCTCCTTTTATAGGGAAAAGGGGTTGCCACAGTGGCACACAGGAGGTGGAAAGGGTACAGTGATGCGAGGTTATCCCTCGCATTACATGACAAGGCACATTTAATGCGTCTTGCTTCATTGGGGATGGGGGAGACATCCGTCTTGTCCGTCGCCACTCCTTCTCATGTAGACACGCGCCCTGCCCAGCGATGCCTGAGATGCCATGTAGGCAGGCAGGTAGCTGAGGTGGCGCAATGGTGGGTCTCAACGAAGATCTGCATGTTGCCACGCAGGTGCCTGCCCAGCTGGTTAGGTCGGCAGCTGCATGGGGCGGTGGAGGCTTAGTTGGTGCGGGCCTGATGGTGGCCCTCCGGATGTCTTCGGCAAGGGGCCTTGCCGGGGCCCCGACAAGGGTCTTGCCGCGGCGCCTGCTGTCATCCCCGGCAAGGTGCTTGCCGGAGGTCTTGTGGTCTTCCTTGGCTGGGATCCCGCCAAGGGTCGTCGTCTTCTTAGTGTGTGTATCTAGACTTGAATGTCTTCAAAAAGATCTGCATGCCACTACGGGGATGTCTCCCGAATCCTTGCCCCATGGGGGCAGTGGACTCAAGGGTGATCTGCTCCGTAGGTGTGGGGCGAGTTGCCACAACAAGGGTCTTGCCGGGGCTGCTAAAGCCGGCCCCGGCAAGGATCTTGCCGGGGCTGCTAAAACTGGCTCCCGGCAAGGATCTTGCCGGGGGGGGGGGACCCGCTTCATCCCTTTGCTCTTTGTGGTCTTGGCTTTGGGCTTCAGTCTCCATCGAGCTTCGGTCTTACCCTGGCTCACCTCCCTTGCCGTGCTTGGTGTGGTGGTGCCCGTGGCTCAGACTGCCCGTGCACAGTCATAGGGGTACAAAAAAGTGTACCCCTCGTTTTGTACGCCGACACCGCCGGCGCTGGTTTGGTTTATGCGGCTGGAAAGACATGACTGAAGAAACACGATAGAGTGTAAAAGCAGTAGGAGTACTTAACAACCTTAACTTAAACCAGCAGGGGCACTTAACAACCACAGCTGAAAGCAGCATGAGTACTTATACAGGTTCAGCCGTACAAAGCACGCCTTAGACAGTGCTACTTTGCCTACAGTTAACCAAGGGTGAGGCCACCAAGCCCCAGGACAAGCCCAGGCGCCACCCCGCGCATCCACAACCTTCTGAAAGCGGCTTCATCTTGCAATGTAGTCAATAAACAGGGTATTCGCTTCCGAGCCATGGAAAAGCATGAACATAACCTTCTGTCCTATTCTCCAGGATGGACGGGCCTTCATTATTTGAGACCACCCATGAATAAGTATATTTTCACCTCCAAGGGAAATGGAGTAGGTCGACATAAACATCATGTTGTGACCAAGCGCAAGTCTGACCCGACCATGGTTAGGTATCTGTATAGGAACAATAGAACTGGGCAGTTTCTGTTTCAAGAAGATCACAGCTATAAAACTGTGTATAAGAAAGAGTTTATGAACAACATATATAACAGAAAACAGCTCGTACCATAAGTTTCTCGACACAGTTGGACCTATTCAACATGTGCAGTAGTGGCACACATATCCAACGTGGCCTTCCACCATTGAAATGCCCCACAAGGACCTCAAGACAGTCAGTAAAGTGTATGAACTGGTGGATGTCGTCCCAGTCAACTTCAGTGCCATCAGTAACAGTCGAGTTCTTATAGAATAACAAACGACTAGCATGCTTAACTTTGAAATAACCTACACGTGCCACCAATTATAAGAAATATTGGTTAGAAGTAGCATCTTCGTGAGAGAAGGAATCACAAATCGTTGCTACTTCTAAAGTTAAATTGGGATTAGTTAGACATAATAGGTGGATTAAGAAGTAATCGAGGCAACATGGAAGAACCAAATACAAAACTATCATGGATGAAGTACTGGAAAGACATCGAGGTGGAAGATTACAGTGAACATGAGACCAGGTTCTGCTATTTCCATCAACATTCGTGCGCCAACTTTCAGTCTGTAACACGTGAGAAAGTTTATCCAAGTTCAGCCATAAAAAAACAGCGATCTTCTTGGTTCATGAACCCAACCCGGAACTTATATCCATGGCTTGTCTTCAATGTGACCATTAAACTGGTGCATTCAGTTATGGCAAGGCCAGCCATCTTGAGTACATGTCTTCTCGCAGAGCAAGGAATGCACTGGAGGAAAAATAATATGAGAACAAAATGTATTCGCTATCCAAATTTAGAAATAATTTCCTCCTTCACGTCAGTGTTGACCATGCTACTAGTACCTTTTATCCAAATATAGCAATCCAAATTTCCAAATTAGTCGACAACATGTTCGAAAACCCCCACCCTCCCGGATAGAAAAGAGGATTCTAGGAACATACTGTGCTTGTTTTAAAATCCTATGTTAGGATGAGAATGAACAAGTGTGGTGTCTCGCCGAGGGCACAGAAACATGTAGGATCCTCACACTTTGGGCATTGCAAATGAAACGCACTAAATACAGTAGGAAGAAAATTGCATCAACGATGGCGGCTGCCATCCTAGGATTACCCGCGACCAAGGGACTTGGATTTATCGGGGATGGATGAAGAATTCTTACCTGGTTCTCCATGAGAAACCCTATGCAATCGCCGAGAGGGTGTTTTCTCTGAACAAGCAGACGAGGGAGAAGGAGATTCATGCCAAGTGAAATACTACTGCTTCGCCCGTCTAGCTTACTGCCTCAAAAGGTGTTTTTTGTGATTTGACGGCTCATTGGGCATTACTGCGGCGCTACGACCGGGGTGAGTCTACCGTGCAGTTGTGCACTCTAATTTGGTGCATGGCACGTGGACCCCGTTGCCGAATGCCCCACATATCAGTGAAACAAAGTAGAAAGGTAGGAGTAACTAGTTACACATAAATATTTGTTTGATAGAGAGATACTCCCTCTGTAAAGAAATATAAAAATCTTTTATATCACAACTTTATACTTACATAAGAAAAATCAAGGGGAAATATGGGGGTTTAGATGAGAAAATAATACTTAGACAGGCTCACGTTTCTGGACTTTGGGTCACATGCCGGTGGGCCTGCATGTTTGGGGGCCCACGTGTTCTAACTTAGCGCATTTCATATTGCAAGCGATCGGTACAGTGCTGGTTTTAGATGCTGTCCTAAGGCGAATACAGAAAATTAAATAAAGCACGACAGCTGTTAGAATGAAATCGAACGACAGTTCCTAACCAGCAGTCATAGTTGCAATTCTTTCACAGTATCCAACGTGATAAATAATACTGTTGTACTAGTTATACACACAGGACACTTGTTTCACCATGCCATATAATTACATCAAAAGCTCTCGGAGGATAGATCAGTTCGGCGGTTGCGTGCTGCTACTGAAGAATTTCAAAGTTGATTAGGACCAGCTCTCCTTGCCGAGAAAGTTCAATTTTGACATCATCCCCAACTGCAAGATTTGATAGAGTTTTGAACCTTAACCATCCTTTAGCATCAATCATCATGCGACCATCCTTTGTAATTACGATATATTGAGCAGGTTCATTCACAGCAAGGCTACGCATGGTAAGAGAAACTTGGCCACGATCGCCCGGATTATTGAACGACTCCCTCATTGCTCTAGGAATTCTCTGTTTGCAAACAAGAATACATACACAAACAGTTAAATCAACATAGTGAAAACTATGAAACAACATGTGATACGTCTCCAACGTATCTATAATTTTTTATTGTTCCATGCTATTATATATGATGTTTTGGATGTTTAATGGGCTTTATTATACACCTTTATATTATTTTTGGGACTAACCTATTAACCCAAAGGCCCAGTGCAGATTGCTGTTTTTTTTCCTATTTCAGGGTTTCGCAGAAAAGGAATATCAAACGGAGTCCAAATGGAATGAAACCTTCACGAGAGTTATTTTTGGAACAATATCAACACAGAAGACTTGGAGTACATGCGAGGGAACGAAGGAGGCGGCCACGAGGGTCCAAGGCGCGCCCCCCACCCTCGTGGGCCACCTCTGGCTCCCCCGATGCCCTCCTTCCTCCTATATATATACCCATATGCCCTGAAAATATAGAGGCAACAGAGAAAACCCTAATTCTACCGCCGCAACCTTCTGTACCCGTGAGATCCCATCTTGGGGCCTATTCCGGAGCTCCGCCGAAGGGGGGATCTTCCATGGAGTGCTTCTACATCAACACCATTGCCTCACCATGAGTTGTGAGTAGTTTACCACAGACCTTCGGGGTCCATAGTTATTAGCTAGATAGCTTCTTCTCTCTTTTTGGATATCAATACCAAGTTCTCCTCGGTCTTCGAGGAGATCTATTTGATGTAATATTTTTGTGGTGTGTTTGTCGAGATCCGATGAATTGTGGGTTTATGATCAAGATTATCTACGAGAAATATTTGGTTATTTTCTGAATTCTTTTATGTATGATTATAATATCCTTGCAAGTCTCTTTGTATTATCGTTTTGGTTTGGCCTACTAGATCTATAGTTCTTGCAATAGGAGAAGTGCTTGGCTTTGGGTTCAATCTTGCGGTGTCCTTTCCCAGTGACAGCAGGGGCAGCAAGGCACGTATTGTATTGTTGCCATCGAGGATACAAAGATGGGGTTTATATCATATTGCTTGAGTTTATCCCTCTACATCATGTCATCTTGCTTAAAGCATTACTCTGTTCTTATGAACTTAATATTCTAGATGCATGCTGGATAGCGGTCGATGTGTGGAGTAATAGTAGTAGATGCAGAATCGTTTCGGTCTACTTGTCACGGACGTGATGCCTATATAGAATGATCATGCCTAGATATTCTCATAATTATTCACTTTTCTATCAATTGCTCGACAGTAATTTGTTCACCCATCGTAGAATTCCGCTATCATGAGAGAAGCCACTAGTGAAACCTATGGCCCCCGGGTCTATTCTCAACATATCAATCTACAATCTACTTTACTTTGCTGTTTTTACTTTCTGTTCTTATATCCAAAAATACCAAAAATATCAAACTATCCTATCTATCAGATCTCACTTTCGTAAGTGATCGTAAAGGGATTGAACACCCCTTATCACGTTGGCTGCGAAGTTCTTATTTGTTTGTGCAGGTGCGAGGGACTCGCGTGTGGTCTCCTACTGGATTGATACCTTGGTTCTCAAAAACTGAAGGAAATACTTACGCTACTGTGCTGCATCACCCTTTCCTCTTCGAGGGAATACAACACAAGCTCGAGAAGTAGCAACATGGAATGAAAAAAGAATGAAGCACATCACCCTTTCCTCTTCGTAATTCGGTTTTCTAACTTCGCTAGGCTCCATGACCCGGATCCAGTCTTTTTCTTCACTTCTTTTAATCGCAAGAAGGAATAATTGTGGCATGTTTGTTAAAACAAATTGCAGTTCATCACATGGCTTTAGATTGTACTCAGACAACAGACTGACCCAATTGTGTGCTGTAATATGAATGATGGACAATGCCTTCGTTACCGACACGTCATAAGAAGTGTAACCTACTAAAATAACCATCATAGAGCAAACCAAATGGTTTATTCTGTAACGAATGTGACATGGCAAAACCTGCATTGCAAAATGCAGCAAAAGTAAGAAAATATGATAGTAAATCAATAAAATTGACTTGACGTGACACGAGTCAATCCTTACTAGGATATCACTATGTTCAAGTTCTAAATAGAAGGTTGATTGTCCAATTAGGGGTGGCATGCATGGCCCCCACTTACTCCCACAAGCAGGACAGTCCAAAGGTCGTGACAACTCGTTTGGAGCGAACACCCATGGTACTGGAAATCCGGGTGGGTGCGATAAACCCAACAATGCATACAAATATTGGAGTGTGACCATACCGTCCTCACAAAAAAAGATGATCTGGATACTTCAAAATATACAGACTGAATTGAGTGGACAAACATTAACATAGACTGTTCTCGGGACTCACCACACAAAAAGCGGCAGTACTATACAATATAGGGTTCACACACACAAATCAAGTACTAAACAAGTATGCTTACTACAGATAAGCAAAGTTGCACTAATTAAACTCTGCAGACTATTTGTTGCCACCGACCTACGGGATGTACCCCACATAACTGACTAGGCCATGGACTTCGTGAGAGATGTCTACCGGCATCATCGCCATCTGGTCAACCTTGCAGAACCTAACAGAGTGGTCTTTCCACTCATAAACATGACCATGAAGACAGTCCGCATCAGATTTGTCGGGAAGCTTTACGAGAACCACACCCTTCGTAATCGAAGGCATAACTAGGAAATTGTTGTGGTGAAGTACACCTTAGAGAACACGCCTGACAACAATGCTACAGGAAAACGCTTGTTCACCACACGTGGCGACAAGAACACAGCAACTCGATAGTTTAGTAGTAGAACTCATCCTCAGGTCTTCTAGTTCACACGGCATGATTGCGAGAACTTCATCTCCACCGCGGTTCTGGTTCTAATTCAAACAGAAACCAAATATTTTATTACTACCTCCATTCAGAAATATAAGATGATTTTCGATATGTGACTAAATATAAGACTACATATACACACAGAAATGAGTGAACAAAGACACTAGAACATGTCTTCAAAGGCATGAGAGCAGAGGGATTACTTGCAATATTCATAACACAAGTTACTAAGGCTACTATACTCTTCTCAAATGCATGAGAGCTAAAATCTTGCATTTCCTACAGCTAGCATTGATGTTCATAAAGTAGTTGAAAGTAATCTATAAGAAATCAGTGTTATGTGCAAAAATCATATGTATGTCAACCTCTCGCATGTTTTGGTCAAAAGAGCAGTTTAGAACCGTGATTTAGCACACAAAAATCACATGCAAGATCACCCAGGAAGTTGTACTACTAGTACTAGTACTGCGTGTTAGATGAAAAAACATGATCAAGATCGCCAAAAAGATCGTCAAGAAGAGATATTGCCTGGACCGGCTTAACTTGGAATCCCGGAGAGGAGGGCTTGGATAGGGCGATGGCCTTGAGCTTGTCTGTGGTAGTCTCGGCAGGGTTCTTGCGCTTCTTCGTACCCTGAAGAAACCAAATATTTTATCACTACCTTCGTTCAGATATATAAGATGATTTTAGATATTTGACTCCATATAAGACTACATATACGCACAGAAGTGAGTGAACAAAGACACTAGAACATGTCTTCAATGGCATGAGAGCAGAGGGATTACTTGCAATATTCATAACACAAGTTACCGAGGCTACTATACTCTCCTCAAAGGCATGAGAGCTAAAATCTTGCATTTCCTACAGCTAGCATTGACGTTCATAAAGTAGTTGAAAGTAATCTATAAGAAATCAGTGTTATGTGAAAAAATCATATGTATGTCAACCTCTTGCATGTTTTGGTCAAAAGAGCAATTTAGAACCGTGATTTGGCACACAAAAATCACATGCAAGATCACCCAGGAAGTTGTACTGCTAGTACTAGTACTGTGTGTTGGATGAAAAAACACGATCAAGATCACCAAAAAGATTGTCAAGAAGAGATATTACCTGGACCGGCTTGGATAGGGCGATGGCCTTGAGCTTGTCCGCGGTAGTCTCTGCAGGGTTCGTGCGCTTCTTCATACCCTGAGCCCTGATGGCTTTGGCTAGAACTGACATCACTTTGGCCGGTGCTCCAGGGTCCATCAAGAAATTGTCAAAAAGAAATAAAAATATAGAAACCATAATTACAAACCCAAAAGAAGAACATAGATGGATTTAGGATCGGTCGCGTGGTTGCAAGACCGGGCCTTGGCCAGAAGCAACTCTATTTATGCGCTCACCTTTCCTTCTTTGGGAGAGAAGAACAATGGCAGAAGCGCGTTGTAGTTTTCTTGAAGAGATGGGGAACAAGATGAGGGAGAAGAAGTTGGGGTTTTCTTCAAGAGAGGAAGATGAGGGAGCGAGTGAAATGATGGTTGCTTCGTCCGACCAACTTACTGCTGGAAAGGTTGGGGTTTATTGATTTGATGGCTCATTGAGCATTACTGCGGCGCTTCGACCAGTGTAGTCTACCGTGCAGTTGTGCACTCTAGTATGAAGTAATTTAGTGCATGGCAAGTGGACCCGGATGCTAGCTGTCCCACACGTCGATGCAAGTGAGTAGTAAGGTTCCCGACGACCGTCGAGGAGGATCCGCATGGTAGAGCGTGCCCACTGTTTCTAAAGAAAAATGATTACATCAAGCGTTTCGACTCTTACGACGAAGGAGTGCGGAACAGGGCATCCACTTGAACTTACACAGTACTCCTACTACTAGGCATGTGTAGTGGTTCATACGTCCGTACTATAATCTTGTAGCTAGCGTAGGAAGATATGACGATAAAAAAAGATGTTGTGCGCAGGTCAACTATATGAATAGTTATGTAACATGCCCCTTTTTAAGTGTCCGGTCGAGAAGAATGAACGGTGAGATCAATGTTAACACAACTAGGACTACATCGCACAGAGAGTACGGTTGACTGTACGGTCGAGAACAATGAACGGTGAGACCAATGTTAGCACAACTAGGACTACAACACACGGAGAGTACGGTGCTACAGAGCATGAAGGGCGCATGAGCCCACACTAGGCTAACACAAATACACTATGAGCATGTAGAGCATGCATGAAGAGGGGTGCTGAGATGAGAATGCACAATTTTGCAAAAAACAAAGATGAGCATGCACGCCTAAACACCACCGAAGTCCCTCTGCTTCTAGAGGGCTCGAGGCGCACAACGGTGGTGATGCAGGGTGCCACAGCCGCAGAGCTCGCTCCCTGTCGACGGGAGCCAGCTCGTCAAAGATGGCGTCCAATGGCACGAATGGATTTAGGTGATCAAGCCCTAAGAGGATTCTCCCGGCAACAGCGACAACCACCCGCAACCCCTCCTTGTCCAGCTCCACCCCCACCACCGCGCGGAGACGGGTCAGTTCCTCGGAGATATAGGTGAAGAAGGAGACTAGGCCAGGAAGCCGCAGCTCGTTGAAGTCGATCGGGTGGTCAAACGGGTTTAGCCCGATGGCCGACATGGTCGCGCTGGCACGACGGTAGGCTTTGCACAGCCGCAACACTTGCATGGCAACATGGTCCAGCAAGTTGTTGAGGCGATCCTGGACCTTGTCATGATCTGACCGCCCGCGCTCCAGCCGGCTCGCCTGACCGCCTATTGTATCTCCCGCTTTCTGCAGCAACACCACCGATGCCTCGAGCATCTTTGTGGTGGACGCCTTCCGCTTTTGAAGCTCCGTGAACTCCCGCACATAAAGGAGGAGCATGGCACTCCTCTCCTCCTTGAGCTCACGGAGCTCCACATCCTTGGCCCTGAGCTCCGCATCCTTGGCATGGAGCTCCTGTGTCAGGCGCCTCACCTCAAGAGTCCGTGATCTGGTGCGCCGCCATGGAACCAGGTAGAAGCAATGGGGAGAGGAAGCAAAGGGGGCAAAACGGCTAAAAGGCAATGCAATATACGGGAAGGCGGAGGGACCCAGCCCAATCGACGACTTTTCACTTCAGGGAGTAGTGGGTTTTACAGGCGGAGTCATCATGACTAATTGCTGCCGCGCCTGCTCCCGTCAATCAAAAAAATAAAAATCCTGTCGCACCTAAATACTAGTGCAATGTAGCGGTGGATATTTAAATTTACCAACCCGCAAGGAGAGAAAAAAGGGGTGAAGACAACAAATGTCGTGGCAGCCTAGCTAATCGGTCGCACTAGCCCAACTAGTTAGCCACCGTGCTTCACTAACGTACTCAGCGGGAAAGGTGGGCTTTTGTGATTTGACGACTCAGTTACTTGCTTCGATCGAGGAGGACCCAGAAAATGCACGGTAGGGCATCCCACGTCTCGGCAAGGAAGAAAATATGTGTGCACCACCCGGGAGGACCCAGAAACCGCGCGGTAGGGTGTGCCACATCTCGGCGCAGAGGAAAAATGTGCGTGTAAAAATTAATTGTGTCAAACTACCTATGGTTCGACCTCGGGACCCAACCAGTCGGTAAAAAACACCCCACTAGCCACATGGCTTCATCATGCTAACGTGGCACAGAGGATAGGTGTGGTTAGCTCCGTCTCGACCAGCCACAACATTTCTTGTTCTAGGCGATTCATTTAATTTCCAAGCATTTTTTAGTTATAATAATTTCCAAGCTGCAATGAGGGCTGGAGAGAGATAGTTACCGAGAGAGTGTGGCCTAGATAGACTTTGTGTGTGCGCACGATGAAGGTGTTTTACAAAGGCAAGTCTTGAGAGATGGAGGGAGGGTTTGTCATGGAGGGCATGACGAGGTTGTGTGTGAGAAATACATTTGTTGAGAGTGTGAGGGCGGGAGTGACATAAATGGAGATAGAAACATGAAGAGAAATAATGAGCGCGCGTGTGTCAGATACCAATAGCTCTACTAACAAAGAAATGAAGATCGATCCATACATGAAGTAAGGGGGGTGTCGATGGAGATACCTAAACACAACATTTGCATGTGCATAGTACTAGACTTAATATTCACGTTTCAATTTATTGTGCATTTTAAATATTGAATTGAGAACCATGCATGGCTTACATTTTATTTTTGAATCCGTGTCATACCTCCACGTTGATATCACTATATCACAAACTCACTCTAATTCAAGAACTCGTCATAAATCAATTACTGTGCCTTTTGGAATGACCAGTTACTTGCAAGGAAAATACGAGCATTGTAGACTTGTAACAATAGTAATACATATAGATTCATTTGGCAATTAAAAAAAGATTCCTTTCGCATTCTCGAATGGTAGCACCCGACGGCGTACCAGGCAGACCCAGGCTCGTGCCCTGCTGGTGGCGTGCGTGGTACGCACATTAGCCAAGCTTGACCAAAAGAACCACGATAGTATTTTAAACTTCACGCCTCCACTCGAGCCTCCGTGTTTCGAGTCGAAATATCTGGCGGCCAGAATTCTAGCCCTAGGAAATTCCCGTCATGTCCGAGGTCCATGATGAGAACCGATGAACAATGGAGGGATGCTTTAGTAACTAGCCCATGTTAACAACCGTGCCGAGCACGGTTCAATTCCCTTGGTCACCGCTACCCAAGGTCACCCATCAACTCCATTGCCTGTACTGATAGTACTACACCAGGATGAGCACAAAATGGAGCTCCGTTTGTTGATTTTGTTTGTGTGTTGTTCGTGTCTACTAGAGTTATTATATTAGGCAATGCACTAGTACAGAGAGATTATCTTTTTACTCTGCATATATAGCTTGTCGGAAGTCTAACTAAGCAAAATGTTTGACCAAATCCTTTCTTAAGAAACATTAACATCTACAACAATAGGCTGTTGTTTTTTTTTGTTCAATTTGAGAGAAGCTGCTTATGAAAAGATGCACAAAAGAAGAGCCAAGGTATTTTGGAACTAAGACATGTCACGCTAACACGAATGGTTTCACTATTCAAACCGTGGGCGTTAGACATACGTGCCGCCACGAGTCCCGCTTCTCATCGGCAGGTGCCATCTGAGCAGGCATGTAAGTCGACGGGAGGCGTGCGAGCAGACCACTCCGCCGGCTGACCGAGAGGCGTGCGAGGAGGCCGCTACGCAAGCTGATTGGGAGGCGAGCCCTTTGACCAGGCTCCACCGCCCACCTTGTTCGTGCACTAGGCAATACATCTATTTATCCACACATATAGGAGTAGTAATTGTTAGTAGCCTAAGAGCATCTCCAGCCGTTGCGCCCCCAAGACGTGCCGAAAACCGCCGCCTGGGGGCGAGCCGGCGCTAGTTTCGGCTTGGGTGCCAATGCGTTCCCAGTCGCCGCCCCCAGGTCGCCCCCAGGCGCCGATATCGGCCCAGTTTCGGCGCTTTCAGCCCATTTTCGGCGCTGGATTGGCCCAGTCTCATCGTAGGCGTCAAGGAACCGCTCGTCGGTGGAGTCCGAGGAGGACGCATCTCCTAGCTCGATGTTGAATTTAGCGACCGCCTTCCGCACTCGCTTGTCCTCGCGATAGGCCGCTCGCTCCTCCCTCCTCTTCTTCCTCTCCGCCCTCTTCTCGGCCAAGAACTGGTGCTCGTTGATGATGTCTTGCGGGAAGTTTTGGCGCCATGTCACCATGGCTTCCTCGTCCATCTCGGCCAGGCTGAGACGGTGCTCCCGCCTACGGTTCTTCCGACAATCATCGTTGGTGATAAGCCTATTGGAAATATGCCCTAGAGGCAATAATAAAAGGATTATTATTATATTTCCTTGTTCATGATAATTGTCTGTTATTCATGCTTGAATTGTATTGTACGGAAACAGCGATACATGTGTGAATACATAGACCACAACGTGTCCCTGGTAAGCCTCTAGTTACTAGCTCGTTGATCAACAGATGGTCACGGTTTCCTGACCATGGACATAGGATGTCATTGATAATGGGATCACATCATTAGGAGAATGATGTGATGGACAAGACCCAATCCTAAGCCTAGCACGAGATCGTATAGTTCGTAATGCTTAAAGCTTTTCCAGTGTCAAGTATTTATTCCTTAGACCATGAGGTTGTGCAACTCCCGAATACCGTAGGAATACTTTGGGTGTGCCAAACGTCACAAGTAACTGGGTGGCTATAACGGTACGCAACGGGTATCTCCGAAAGTGTCTGTTGAGTTGGTACGAACCGAGACTGGGATATTGTCACTCCGTATGACGGAGAGGTACCTCTGGGCCCTCTCGGTAAGACATCATCATAATGAGCTCAAAGTGACTAAGGAGTTAGTCACGGGATGATGGATTACGGAACAAGTAAAGAGATTTGCCATGACGAGATTGAACGAGGTATCGGGCATACCGACGATCGAATCTCGGGCAAGTACCGTACCGATAGACAAAGGGAATGACATACGAGATTGAGTGAATCCTTGACACAGTGGTTCATCCGATGAGATCATCGAGGAACACGTGGGAACCAACATGGGTATCCAGATCCCGCTGTTGGTTATTGACCGGAGAGTCGTCTCGGTCATGTCTGCGTGTCTCCCGAACCCGTAGGGTCTACACACTTAAGGTTCAGTGACACTAGGGTTGTAGAGATACATGCACATGGAAACCCGAATGTTGTTTGGAGTCCCGGTTGAGATCCCCGACGTCACGAGGAGTTCCGGAATGGTCCGGAGGTAAATAATGATATATAGGAAGTCCAATTTCGGCCATCGGGTGAATTCCGGGGGTCACCGGGAGTGTCCCCGGACCACCAGAAGGGTCCCGGGGGTCCACCGGGTGGGGCCACCCATCCCGGAGGGCCCCGTAGGCCGCAAGGGGAAGGGGGCCAGCCCCTGGTGGGCTGGTGCACTCACATGGGCCCCCTCCATGCGCCTAGGGTTGAAACCCTAGGGGGAGGGGGCGCCCCCTATGCCTTGGGGGGCAAGTTTCCCCCCTCTGGCCGCCGCCCCCCTAGGAGATTGCATCTCCTAGGGCCAGCGCCCCCCTGGCCCCTATATATAGTGGGGGGGAGGAGAGGGCAGCCGCACCTCCAACTCCTCTCGCAGGGCGCCGGCGAAGCCCTGCAGCTTTTCCTGTTGCATCCATCACCACGCCGTCGTGCTGCTGGATCTCCGTCAACCTCTCCCCCCTTGCTGGATCAAGAAGGAGGAGACGTCGCTGTACCGTACGTGTGTTGAACGCGGAGGTGCCGTCCGTTCGGCGCTGGGATCATCGGTGACGAGGATCACGAAGAGTACGACTCCATCATCCATGTTCCTTCGAACGCTTCCGCACGCGATCTACAAAGGGTATGTAGATGCACTCCTTTATGCTCGTTGCTAGATGACTCCTTAGATTGATCTTGGTGAAGCGTAGGAATTTTTTTGAATTCTGCTACGTTCCCCAACAAAGCCGCGGGGGAGGCGCCAACTCCTGTGCTCGCTCTCGCGTCGGCACGTTCGTGAAGTTCATGTCCCAACGGGAACGCTGGAGGCGCCACGCCGCAGCATCGTACGCGCGGGCGCCCTCCTGAGCGGTGTCGAAGGTTCCGAGGCCGAGGCGCACGTCGCCCGACCGAATCTCGGCGGAGTAGGTGCGGACGGACAAACGCGGTAGCCCGCAGCTCCCCGACGGCGAGGCGGCATGGGGGCGCAGTGCGTATCGGCGACGAAGCAACGAGCGGCGGAGGAAGCGGCGAAGTGCGAGTGGCAGTATGGAGAGTGCGGGG
>LR738711.1:811232042-811283207 GCA_902687465.1 Secale cereale | reverse complement strand
ATATAGAGAGAGAGAGAGAGAGAGAGAGAGAGAGAGAGAAAGAGAGAGAGGGGGAGATTGAGAGAGTGTGGGCTGCCATGAGGTCAAAAGAGTGGAACGGCTTGGAGAGACTGATCTAGACAGACAAACTGCGTGAGAGGGTATAGAGTGTGTCGATCGAGGCCCAAACAGGGATATATATCATTTGTGTGTGAGAGAAAGTGAGGTTAATCGAGACTTAGATAAAGAAGCGAGTGTGGGCCACCGTGCAGGGCGGAGCTACGTTGGGCTAACATGTGATCTGTCCCGCCTTGCCTAGCTGAAACACTGCCTATAAATATCATGCCAAGTGGCATGACCCATCTCTTTTCTATGATTTCTTCTTCAGGCTGGCCCGCCCAAGGAATCCACTGTAGCTCCGCTAGTGCCACCGCGCAGAAGAAAGAGTGAGAGGTCTGTTGAGAGTGACCTAGACAGACAATGTGCGTGTGTGCGCATGAGAGGGAGTGGGGGATCTAGATAAGCAATGCATGTATCTACCGAGAGAGCATGGGGAGGGGGGAGAGCTCGACATGGAGTGCAATGTCGGGTGGGTGAGAGTTAGAGATCGAAACATGGAGAGACAGAATGAACGTGCAGAAACCAAAGCTTTGTAAGGTGGTTATGAGAGGAAGATTTATCAATAGAGGAAGTATGTAATGTGTGTGACGAGGGGGAGGGGGCTAAAAACAACATTTGAATGTAGATAGTACTAGACTTAACATTGATGTTTCAATTTAGTGTACATTGTAAGATTTGAATTGAGGACCATGCATATGGCTTCCGTGATTATTTCAAATTCGTGCCATGCTAGGTTTGGAAAGGTTGATATTGACTCGATTGTTGTGGTATTTTGCATGTGTGTGGTCATATGCTTGAATCCATCCAAAGTTTTCTCACCACCATGATGTTCATCTTATACACATATGAATTTGTATTAAATAAGTAGCATGGATACCATGAAATGCGAAATCCACATTAAAATTGGAGATCGCTATGTGACAAACACACTCTAATTCAAAGAACTCCTCATTAATTAATTCATAGTAGTCGTTTCGAAGGACTAACTACTTGCAAGGAGTACAATATTCGTTTGCCAATGAAAGAAGATTTGTTTGTATTCTTAAATCTAGGCGCACCAGGAAGACCAGGGTGGTGTCGTGGTGGTCGCATGTGTCGTACAGACGCTAGCAAGTAGTAGCACCCACCCCTCATCCTCATAAAAAAAGAACAACAACAAAAAAGGTTCGCGCTTCCACGTTTTGGATTGAAATATCCGGCGGCTCCAATTCCGGCCCTGCAAAATCTCCCTTCTCCCCCGTCCCCTTACACACCCAGAGCTCTCAGATCCCTAATTCGCAGCCAACCCAAGCAAAATTCAAATTGCCCTTCGTCTCGTCTCTTTCCCCACCTCTATGCCGGACGACGACGCCGAAGACGATGATCGCGCTTCACCACTGCATCGGACCTACCTCATCTACGCCCTCGTCCGCTGCACCGGGTGGTCCACCCACAACATCGGTCGCCACAGCCGACGTGCCTCACAGACACCGACTTCCACCGCATCAGGGCTACTTCACGAGAACATCTTTGCACCTCCACCCCGACTTCGTTGGTGCTTCACCAACGGTCTCATCCACCGCATCGTAGCGCTCCGCTACCGCTCGAGATCTTTATCCGTACGCGGCCAACCAATGCCAGCGCATCACCCTCAACGGCTCTGAAGTGACCCGCACTCTAGCTAGGCGAGCATGCCCAAACGCCGGCCCGAACTAGGTATCCACATATCACTCCCTTGTGCACTTTTGCGACGATGTTTGGATATCCTTTTATTGCTCTCATACATTACACTCCTATGCAACTCTGACTTTATCTCTTATTTCTTCTGGAGATATCATCTGAAACAAGCAAAACCATTTTTAGCGAAGCATGACGGTGCTATGGAATCTGGTACACATCCTGCACGCCGGTATAACCTTCTAAGTACCTGTTCTCTGGTACAACAACAAGGTCGATTCCTTTCATTTGATCAACCATTCGCCGTGTCAAAAATGCAGACGGGAATGCAAGGAGAACAAGGCCTGCACATCCAAGCAAGTGATAACATGGACTTGTACATGGAACATCCCAAGGGCAAGCAGAGCTGCAGTGAGCATGTACAATGAGATAGCGTAAGTCCCTGCATTTCATTTAATTTTTACTGCATGCGTGTATGATTTGTGTGCAGTGGCGGATGCATGAATTGAAGTTACCAGGGGCGAAAATTTAACTTAAAAAATACTAAGGGACTTGCACTTCGGAAATCAACATAACTTGAGAAATGTGAAGCTACATGCACTTTGAAAACCAGCTAATGATCCAAAGTGGTTCCAGATTATAAAACACTAAATGATGTAAGCAACAAAAAAACACAAAATGCAACATGGTGTGCAAGGACTACTAACATGGACTATACCTGCTTGAATTATTCGTTCTCTGGCCGAAAATATCCAAGTGTAATTGCACCTATAACCAGTGCACATACTGCATATCAATATATCTATCCTGCTAGGTTGTCATGATACGGGGACTGTCTGGTAGATGGCCTCGATGTTTCCTCAAGCCATGAAAATGTACTATAATTTGCTTGTCATCAATTCCTGCAAATTTCTATTTCTCTCTCAACATAGCAGATCATCATTAGACACTAAATCCTTCAATTGGAGCTTGCAAAATGCTTGCATTAGACCCGTCATTAGACACTATATGTTCATCACCAGGAGCATGCAAAATGTTTGTATCAAATCCTTCATTAGCAGTCTGTTCATTAGACACTTCAGGATCAAGAACAACATGAGCTTGTATGTTTGCTCCGGAAACTTGATTAGACACATCAGGTTCAGTTAGTTCAGTATTGACTGGGGGAGTTATAATATAAGCAGAATTTGGTTTCATTTTCTTATAGATTCCCTACATACAAGCAGTTTTACAACACTTTCAGGTTTAACTATTGGCCAAAAATTGAACAGTTGAATTAGATATACTCACGGATGTGATGTACCTGCTCGTTGCCCATGCTGCTCTTGCAAGCTGTGACTATCCGTTTGCGCAAGCTCGATGCCATGCCCGTGCTGCCACCGCTGCCTCCCATGTAGGCTACACCCAGTGTTGGATCTTCATCTTCTAGTCATTCCATTCACTTGAAGCCCGTCAACCGGCGCCCAACAAGGGTGCGTGGGAGTGCTGTGTCGGTCTGTCTAGTGGCGGTTAGGTTAGGAGTGAACCATACTGGAGGCTGGAGCTAACAAATTGGGGATTTTTCCTGCTGTCGATAGATATGGGAGGCGATCGTTTAGGCCGCGAGCCTGCTATTGGTCTTGCCTTGCACTTACTTTATTGGCCCATCCAAATTGAAATTTTTTCTTCATTTTTTTACATTGCCTGCTCGTGCGCCGGGACGAACAAAACTAGCCTGGGACAACCTGGATGACTCAAAGTAGGTGTGCACTTTCCAGCCACCTGAGGCGGCTGCCCATACCAGCCCCTACGGTGGCGTCGCCCCATTTTTCGTGTATGATTGGGGTAGTTAAAATATTCAAGTGGCGCTTTTGATTTACCCACAGAATGGTTGAATTGCTTGTTTCTATGAACTGAGTTCGCCAATAATGTGAAGGATGCCAATCTTTTCATCCTATTGAAGATTGCTTAGATCTCGATATGCCAAATGTAATCGCATGAAATATACAGTAAAAGCCAGTGTGATGTGTGTTGCTACAACTAGTCTGACAGCCCGTCCTCATATAACATATGAAGGACGCACCATCTTATCAGATTAACCATTTGACTTACCAATGCAGTGTGGGAAGAAAGAAGTATTCGGACTACGTATCCAAGCAATTGATGCCATGGACTCCTTCGTAGAACTTCTAAGTGAAAAAGAAGTTGTAGTGTGCCTGTACAAAGAGCTAGCGTATGTTCAGTTACCAGCTTCTCGGAATTTGTGTTAGCCACTGATTGCAAAATTGTTCAATTACGTTGCTTGGCTTAATTTAGTTTGCTACTGATTACATAATGCCATATCCTGTTAATCCTATTATAGACTGTGCCTATTTATGTGTTTGATACTTACTTTAAGGATTACCTGTTTGCCTGAACTTAAATAGCTACTTATGCATGTAGATAGCTGGTCATATGTACTTCTAGGGTGCAGCAAAATTCATGTGTAATTTACGTTCTGATACCCTGTTTGTTTAAATGGTTTGCTGTTATCACTTGTAGCACTAGTAATGTTTGCATGTTCATAGACAGACAACTGTCAGGTTTATATGAGGGACACCGTCTTTTTAACATATATATGTGTCAGAACATTTTGCTTACATCAAAGAATTTTACAGATGTCTGTGTTGCTAGTAAACGATACCGACTTTCTACTGTAATACTTTGCCGAGAACTTGTTAGTTTTACTAGTTCATGTGCAATTAAATACATTGCCAAAACTGGTTAGTTTTACTAGTTTGATGTTAGTTTCTTATGGCTCTTACAACACATTATTTATGATTGCTAACATTCAAGTTTGCAGGATCCAACTGAAACTCCGTTGGCACAACAGGTATGTTTTAAAAAACTTCCTTGTTTACCTAGTTTGTTGCTGTAACTTGTTCCTGTAATCATCTTACTAACTTCAAGTTTTCAGGATCCAATTGGAAGTCCAATGGCACAACAGGTACATTTTCAAAAACATATTGGTGTAACAGGTTTGCTGCTGTAACTTATTGCTCTAATTAAGTTACTGACTACTCAAATTTTCAGGATCCAAGAGAACTGCAATGCCACAATAGGTTCCTTTTGCAAAACTTGTTTATTTAACTGCTTTGCTGCTGCAACCAGTTGCTCTAATCACGTTACTGGCTACTCAACTTTTCAGGATCCAAGAGAAACTCCAATGCCACAACAGATACCTTTTGCAAAACTTGTTTGTTTAACTGCTTTGCTGCTGCAACCGGTTACAATGATGTTAATAACTACATTTTAGCATCCAATCGAAACTCTTTAATTCCTTTTTGTTTAACTAGTTCGCTGGTCTAACTCCCAGTTGGGATGTTTTGCGAACTTCAACTTTTCGGAATCCCGGAACTTTAATGGAAAAACAGGTTAGCCCAAGATCAAACAGCGAGGTCCCCATGGACGTTGTATCATCTCACAACAGTGGCACTGGCCCAATCGTGCATTATGAATTGCCAAGTCCTGATGCTCTAGAGGCTAAACTATTGGTAGAAAGAGATTCTGCTTCTGCACTTAGAGATGAAGTTGACATGTTGAGGAAGAAAACAACACAAACACAAGTAGTACTAAAGACAGCCATTCAATATTTGGTGTATTTCAAAACGAAGCAAGCTGAGACTGACCGCATTGTTAAGGTCCTGGAGGAAAAAAGGAAATTTAATTTCCACTATGTAAATCATAGATGAAATGTGTTTTCCATCGTCGAATAACCTTTGTGTTGTTTGTTCATGTAATCAATCAAACCATTTGTTTTAGAGATCATGTAATAATTGTTTTTTGTTTTTTGGTTTGTATTTTTTGCAGCAGTATGTATTAATTCACAAGACTCTGAGACATTTCATTTTGATTGCTATGCCAGACCTACAAATATGCCAATCGGGCTGAATGTGCATTCAACAATAATAGTACTAGTATAGATGGTCCTTAAGTTGAACGCATCCGAAAGGACCAAGATGTTGTACTAGCTTTGCTAAAAAAATGTTGCTCTTCTAGCAATAAATGTACAGCGGCCCGGCTTATGTATGTTAGTTGATATTATTGACCCATATACTCTATACATGTTTATATGTCTGTTAGTTTTTACATTATTGGTTGATTGAATCTGTATTTTGAATCTTGAGACATCGCTTGTGTACATATCTAAATGGGAGTACACTATATGCTACATGTGTCATACAAGTTACACTTGAGTTGGATACAAAATGGTTTCAAATATTCGATTTCACCTTAAACTGGTTTCCACCTTCTGAATTTGAGTATCGGCATTTGTAAATCATATTCATATATGATAGTGAAATACCTCTTTGTTTTTCTTTTGAAGATATATAAAAAACATAGAATGATTTATAAAGATTCGCATAAGAATACAAAATGGATTCGAATTTAGTTGCCAGGGTAAACGTGAATGCTTATTGCCCCAAAATTGGAAAGAAACGGCAAAATATCCACTCCCGCGTTGGCTGTCCGAAGCCAGTGTTTGCAAGATGGAAATTACTATTTACCCCTTACACGGACAATCCATCGGCCCGATTTCCACTATTCTCAATAGGGGTAGGTTAGTAACTTCAATTAGACGTGACACGACCGCCTCTGAGCCCATTCGGACACGATGCACGCAAAACATGGGCGGAGAACACATTTGATTCAAGCTCGTCCGAAAGACCTCTGTCTCTCTTTCCATTTCTCCATTCATACATGGTGGGCGGCAAAACACACTCGATTCGGCTGAAATCAATGTACGCAAATATTTTTAATAGGAGCAGGTTTGTAACTTCACTTAGACGTGACACAAGCGCCCTACCTGTCAGCCCCATTCATACACCATGGGCGCCAAAACACCCTCTCCTCGCCCGAAATCGCTCTGGGCAAATATCGGAGAGATGCGAGATTACCGTCCTATCCCCAACCGACGAGAGGTCCAAACTTTAAACGGGGCTAAGTTTGTAACTTTGCCATATTTCAGACAGGCGCGTCCCAAAAACATGGTTCCTCGTACCTCTCCCTCCATTTTCCCATTCATACACCGTCCGCGCTAGAACACCATCCCCACACCAGCTTCCTCCGTCCGCCACCTCATCCGTCGCCGCCGTCCTCCACCATGTCGGAGCACAGACCGTGTCCTCCACTGCTAGAGATGGGCGTTTCTCATCCACGGTAATGGACCAGGAGCCTTTCATCGCGTCCTCTCGCATCATCGACACCGTCGTCCTCCTTGTCGGGGCAGCTCCGACGACCTTCTCATGCACCTCAATGGGACTTATACCTCGATGGACCCATCTATCGTCGTAGATCTGCTTCAACGCTACCGACAGCCATCGCACCTCCGATGCCTACACGCCGCCGCAAAAGATGTGGTAGTACTTCATATCTCCTCAGCTTTTTGATCTCAACCAGAAAATAGATCGCAACTTGGTTACTGCACTATCTTTTCAGCTCTTAGAATTTAGTTCTTAGTTCGAAGCAAACAATGGTTTATAAGTGACATTTCTGCGGTTTGCAGCTTCAAATCTGTCAAGGCATAGTCATAGTAGGGTTTAATTGATCATGCTTAGGGTTCCCCCCTTTTATTATCACTATACGATCAGCCTATGTGCTTCGTGTCATAATAACACTGCTCCACCCATCAAGCTAAATAAGCTTAGTTGTTCAAATGCGAATCATATATTATTAAAATAGAGTCGTTTAATTGGTCAGCTAAATGTTCCTAATTTACTTTCGAAAGTGCATGTACGCCGTTGGGGTGTGGATCTACAGGGTGCCCACGGTGGGCCATGGCCCACCTTGGGATTTTGGGACGGCCCAGACTCCGATTCCCCTCTGTTCTACTGCGCTTCCGATCTCTACTCGCCCCCAGCCGCCTGCCTCGCCGGCGACTTGCCGTCGCCGGACGGCATGACTCTAGGAGGAGATGCCAGACTAATAGGAGGTCAGGAGCCGCTAGCCCAACATCTTCACCGCTCCCCGGGCGCGCCGCCGTGCCTACCTTCCCAGATCGTTCAGGGCTCAGACGTGCAGCACCAACTAAGCCAACCCGATTTATCCCGAGATACGTCCTCAACCCTCAGCAGCTACTCACCATCACCTATTTTCTAATTGATTCATTACTCATTAGGCATGTCTGTCATTAGGGTTTGGTGTGTACTGAGTGCTACCTAGACTTAATGGTTTAGATATTTCAGTAATCTTTAGTACCTGTAAAGTTCACAGGGTTTTAAAATTCCGGCCCTAGGAACATACACTATTCATGTTGGAATGTTTGTCATAGTGACATTGACCCAGATTACTACTACAGGCCAGGTTTGTTGAAAATTTTACTTGTCTCTCTTACTTATTCGATATGATATCTAATTATTCACGTTGATTAGTTGCAAACAAGAAGTGCTCGAGCCACTTCTTGATTCATATTTTGGACGGTCTCTTAATGTAGTTACAATTCTGCATACTTGTCCTAGTAAGTTCACAAGTAATGATTGATTCATTACCTCTATGCTTGCCTTGTCATATTTGTTGTCAATACTATTTTAGGATGGACCACCCCATTTCAAAATACTGGAACCGCAGACATGAGTGAATAGTATGTCTCTGTGTGATATATTTCATCATGTGTGGTCAACGAACACTACATTTTATAGAAAGAAAGTGTCATATCCACCTTTTACATAGACTATGATCTTTCACATGGAATATAATCTGCCTACTTGCTTTCTGCCGCACTACCAACACTCCACCCTTGAAGCTAAACATTATGCCACTCATAATTCCTTAGTTTATTTGTTCAAAAACGAATTTGATATGATTCTAATATTCCTACTGCAATTTTGAAATGTGTGCCCGCTTGTTATAGAGACATAAGAGGTTTATATTTCTGTGTGTGGTCTAGTCAGCACGGTTGGGGGATTAACTTTGTATACACATGGGTTTGTAGGGAGACACTCTTCGAGTTGAATCCGTAATGCATTCCATAATAACCTGACTACTTTTTATGTTTTCATGAATCATAGATACTGAACAACATCATAATGATTATGAGCTTGCGCGCATGAAAAGAATAAAGTAGAATAATGCCATGCTGTCAAACTTGGCATTAAGGGACTGAAATCAAGTTTGTATGCAATGCAATGCAAACGCTCTCCACCTATAGATTCGTGCTCAGAATATGATCCTAACAATGACTCCGAGCTAGAGGGAGACCAAATCAATGTAGCTCCCTAGTGGAGGAGTCAGAGGCATATGCCCTTTCTTATTCACCCATTAAGGTGCTTGCTCTAACTTTCCAAGGTTATATTGGTATCTTGCAACTGATGCTTTGCATTCCTTCTACTTTGTTGCACTCCCATTAGCTTAGTTTACACATCGTGTATGTGAATACACCCTGCCTATCCATTTTCAGTACATATTCCATCTGTCATCATACCATATTTATCCATTCAAATGTTGTTCTTGTGTATCAGACGTTCAAAAGGAAGAGGGCGATTGCTGATCGTGGAGGAGCACGAAAAAGTACTTGGAAAAGGTAGGGACACCTGATAAATCAAATAGCCCAATTGGTGTAGTTGCAATATAACCAGACCCAGAAAACATGGCCATAACTCTAGCAAACTCTAGCCCTACTATAGTGGCCATCTCGGTTGCCCCAACTCAGCAGACCCCAACTGCAGCGAATAGTATGATGATTCCAGTTGACATAGCACCAACACTATGATGCAAAACCCCCCATTCCAGCTAAGAGTACACCAAATCCAGTTGCCAAATCCCTTTTTGAACGAGACAGAGCCCCAATTGCAGCAAATAGGACCCCTGTTCAATTTATTCCCTATTTAGAAGACCAAGCTTATATTGTTGTCAGGAACTTTGTGCGCATCTTTCCTTCACGGAAAGATTATACCATAGACACATAATAATTTCCAACATTCCTCCGCAACTTCTGCATAAGTAATGTACTAATCTTGTTCATGGTAATTACTACATATGTTTGTGCTGATAGAAGACACAAGATTTCATTCTTTTAATTAGGTGAGGACCAAACTGGATAGTCAAGACGAGCAATGGTAGCTTGCAATTTTCAAGCACTCGTTGATGAAGTATCGTTCCTACCTGAGGCAAGCGCACTTTGATGGCGAGCTTCTGAACTAAATTTCTGTAAAGTCTCCGGTGCTACATTTATTAGACATTGACTGGAATAATCTTGTTACACATTGGTCTCGTCTGCAGCGTAAGGTACTTTCTATGATATCACATCATAATTTGAACTACTTTTCTGCATGTACCTTACCGTCTCACTTGTACGAAAACTGTTTGCAGAAGAACATTCATTCTCAAGGGACCACTGAATCTCGCAACTTTACTGCACACCGCATTGCTCTTTGAGTACCTCTTGCCCTGTATGACCATACTTACTTTCATTGTTGGTTGATTTTGTAGCATCAGTACACATGGTAGCCTCGTTATCCTCCATTCGGTGGACATTATAAGATCAGTATCGACTCTTACATAAATTTAGAATCAACCCAATGCTTTTGAAGAGGTTTAACTCTGCAGCCCTCTTGTAAGGACGGAACCTTTTCTATCACTGTACTTACATTAACAGCTACTCCCTCCGTCCCATAATATAAGAGCGTTTTGTACTATACACCAGTGTACAAAACACTCTTATATTATGGGAAGGACGGATTGGTTCATTGTGTAGCATTCTGCATCTTATCTCCCTCGCCCACCATTTACTAAAAAATATCAGATCTATATTTAATCTTACCAAAAAGTTGAATACACAGACAATGCCAGTGCATAAGTGTGGCCCATTGCTCTTGTCAATAATTTTGTCCTGTAATGCTTGTACTTACAGGGATTGGTATTTAATTATGTAGCATCAATCTGCATCTTATCTTCATTATCCTCTATCGCTTCCAGTATTATCATATCAATAATTACTCTCTACAAAATGTAGAGTACAGGCAATGCTTAGGAAGAACATTCTGTGCTGAAATTCTTGAGTTATCCTTCCCTTTACATGGAGAAGGGCATTATAAAGCCGGTGTTAACTGTAAATGTAAGTCAGTCCTTCTAAAGCCTTTATCCTCAACTGCTATTTAATTTGATCATACTCCCTATCGTCAAGTTCTGTTTAGTTTGCTGTTTCTATCAAAATGCATGTTCGCAACAACTGTAAGTTCCAAGTTTTAGTTGTAAAATCAAATTCCTTATTCGTATGATGCACATCACTCAATACTCCCTATATGTATGCTTGTTTTTGTGGATCTATAATCCAGTGTGTGGTGAAGCAGCCTACATTTGCACCTTGTCATCTCCTGTTTTATCTTACTGATTTGGTTGATGATATGAACAACATGCCATACATATTAAACAAAATAGATACAATGATTGTCTTTGCCCTTCATCTATGCTTGTTTTGTCAACTTGGTAATCCAGTAGTGTGGTGAAGCTCCCCGCATTATGAACAATGTCAAATTATGCTATTGATATTTTGAACTGACTCTTTATTCTAATTTGAAATTGGATGGAATTGACACCCTAGTTACCATATTTGTTTATACACGTGTAAAACATGTCATCTCTCTGCTTGTTTCAGGGTGATATGCTTGATGGCATGCACAAGTCTGCTGAAGGTTGTGAGACAAACCCAACATATATTGCAGCAAAGATGGCAAAACATCTTGAAGATAGCGAGACAACCCCAAAGTCATGTCTTGATGCACTGTTCAAGTTACTTGAGACTAGTAGTCAGACAAGCTCACATAATTTGCTGTCTGAATCAATTTGCCTTCTTCAGTCTCAAGTTCAAGCAGAAAGGCACTCTGCAACTCAACTTCGACTTGAAGTCCAATCTCTAAGGAAGATCGCAGAGAACACCAATGAGAGCCTCATTGCTAAACAGCTACACCTGGAAGCTATGACCGACATGCTAGGCCGGTCTCACAGCCTTGCTTAGCAGCTTGCGCAGCAGCTCCCGCGTAAGGCTAACCTTTCTTGAACTGTCTTGGAAGTGGTCTTGGTTCAGTATTATTTTGTTACGTGCAATGGCACCCAGTTTTTGTAATCTGCTTCTTCGTAGCGCTTTATGATCACTCACGGCGAACTTCAGTGCCCAATGGATGTAATATACCGTAGATAATTTATTGTATAGTGTAAGTTTGTTGTAAGTTACAATGCCGAGTAGTTTTGTTCTTAATTCCTACTAGTTATCGTATATGCCATCATTCGCTATGTGAAAAAGACAGTGAAAATGTGACGTAGTCGACCGGGCCGAAACTTTCTCCTCTAATGAGCCTGCATTTTAGCGGGCCGCAATTGGTCATGTACACAACTTTCTTGGGAATGAAAGGCCATCGGGGCCCTTTACACTTTGCGCCAGGCCCACAACTTACACGGGCCCACAGTCGGCCCAATGTTTAGTTCGGGCTTTAGTGGACCTAGTGCTTAGTTGGGCCCATGTTGCTTTGGGCCGTAAACAGGCTAAATATTCTGCTGTCCTATTGAGGCCCCGAAGATACCATGTGCCTTTAGCAGGCCAAAAAGCATGTTAGGCCCAAAAGTCGTCCACTGGCCTTTAGCAGGCTGAAATGTAGACCGTGCCACTATTTGGCCCAGTTATATGACGGGCCATTACCAGGCTTAATCTTATATAGGGCCTTAGTTGGCCCACTGATATCATAGGCCTTTAAGAGGCTGAAAGCTTAGTAGAGGCATCAACGGGCCGAATTTTATGACATGCCTTTAACGGGCCCAAAGTCACGTTGTGCTGAACTGTTGCCACCTTGATCACGGGACGTTAGTGTGCCGGATGTTGCATCAGACCATATATCGCCCATGGGTAGCACGGGCCATTCCCAGGCTGAAAGACACACCAGGTTGAAATAGGCCCATGTCTTCATCGGGCCTCTGTCGGTGTCAAAACCGGCGGATCTCGCGTAGGGGGTCCCGAACTGTGCGTCTAAGGTTGATGGTAGCAGTAGACGGGGGACACGATGTTTACCCAGGTTCGGGCCCTCTCTATGGAGGTAATACCCTACTTCCTGCTTGATTGATCTTGATGAATATGAGTATTACAAGAGTTGATCTACCACGAGATCGTAATGGACAAACCCTAGAAGCCTAGCCTGTATGACTATGGTAATGAGTATATCCTTTCCGGACTACACCCTCTGGTTTATATAGACACTCGGGGGATCTAGGGTCATATAGAGTTGGTTACATAAGAAGCAATCTTCATAGTTGGTCACCAAGCTTGCCTTCCACGCCAAGGAGAGTCCAATCCAGACACGGGTGCAGTCTTCGGCCTTCATGTCTTCATGGCCCACCAGTCCGGCCCATTGATAATAGGCCGGACGCCCGAGGACACCTTAGTCCAGGACTCCCTCAGTAGCCCCTGAACCTGGCTTCAATGACGAGGAGTCCGGCGTGCAGATTGTATTCTGCATTGCAAGGCGGGTTCCCTTCTTCCCGAACTCCAAGATAGTCTTCGGACGCGATGATAATATCCATACCTGTCACACACACCATGCACAACCGCAGAGAGAATATAATTTTACACGAGTCCAATCTGCTGACAAATTTTTGTAACATGACATCACGTCCATCCGGTCATAATTCTGGACCGTTCTATGTCCGGCGCTCCACATCCCGAGACGCGGTTGCTATTGGCACGTCTTGTCAAAGCAGAGATCGTGCCCCATATTGTGGCGTTCTCATCAATGCGGGTATGGGTAACCCAACCGTGCCGTTTACACAGGCCTTGGGAATAGGAGAGCTTTTTAGGGCGAGTAGGGAGGCACTTGATATTCATGGCCTTTATAAGGGGATAAGGATTCCCTTTTCTCACTCACGCCCTTTCGTCCTTGAGCTCCAGCGCCCAAGTTTTAGCTTTTCCTCGTTCGAGAAAGCACTCCAAACATGTCCGGATCCGGAGCTGGAGACAAGTGGATGGCCTCCTCTGTTAAGAAGAAGGACATCAATGAGCTACGGGAGGCCAGATACCTGGCCAAGGAGATCGCGCACCGACTCCCGGTCAAAGGGCAGATCGTCCCGACTCCAGAGCCCAATGAGAGGGTTGTGTTTCTCACACATTTTGTCTGTGGGCTGGGATTCCCTCTCCACCCGTTCGTCCGTGGACTGATGTTTTACTACGGGCTAGATTTCCATGACCTAGCCCCTAACTTTATTCTCAACATCACGGCTTTCATTGTCGTGTGCGAGGCCTTTCTTCGCATCCCACCTCATTTCGGTCTATGGCTGAAGACCTTCAATGTGAAGCCGAAGGTGGTGGGCGGTCAACAAGCAGAGTGTGGAGGTGCCATGGTGGGCAAGATGCCCAATGTTACCTGGCCCGAAGGCTCCTTTGCGGAGATGGTGAAGGGGTGGAAATCGAGGTGGTTCGACATCACCAAGCCGCACGACGCTGACTGGGCGGCGGCCTCCGAATTCCGATCCGGAACCCCGATGTGGCTCACCTCCTGGAAAGAGAGGGACCAAACCTGGGGTCCCTCGGACGAGCTGACTGGGCTCTAGACGTGCGTCTAGAACATGATAGACAGGAAAATCAAGCTTGTTAACGTGATCCAGGTCATGCTCGTTCGTCGGATCCTTCCGTGCCAACGCCGGACTTGCTGTCTGTGGGAGTACGATCCGGCCAAGCACCAGACGCTACAAGAGCTCTTCGGCACAACGCACGAAGATATCTGGAAAGTGCACTTCAAGGCCGGCGAGATGCCACCGCCCACGACCGAGGATCGCGGGCTCAGCTTAAAACGACAGGCTAATTTAGTAAGTTCTTTCATGTTTTCAAGGTATACCCTTTACTAGCACATTCCGAGGAAACAGTCTAAGCCCTCCCATCCTTGTTTACAGGCCTGGATCGAGGTAGCAGGGGGGATTAATTGTTCGGCTCCGGTGCCCGAAGACCAAGAATTCCCATTACTGGCGAAAATGCTGCTTCCAGCACCTTATGAGGTGCCGGCGAACACGGCCAAGAAAGCGGCCGAAGGGGCCCGGAGGGGCACTCGCCGAAAAGGCGCTTTGGACGTGATGTCCGAAGACGGGACTTACTCTTCATCCGCCGAAGACGATGACGAGGAGGAGGAAGAAGAAGAAGACTCCCCACCCGAGGTGGGGAGGAGGAAGAGAGCGGCCTCCGCGAATCTGGAGGCGAAGGTGCCCAAGAAGGGGAGGGGCTCCTGCGCGGGTAACTCCGCGTGGGATATCGATAGTAGTCCGGAGCGACCTCCCCGGACCAAGCCTCGGGCCGCATCGCAAGTACCAAAATCCTTATGCGTGCCCAAACGTCTGGCCTTTCCGGTTTTTAATATTGATATGTGTAAATTGTGTTGTTCCAGTCCGGCCCGTGACGGCTCCCCGCGATCCTCTACAGTGGGTTCGCTAAATTCTAAGGAGATGGCTAGCATGTCTCCGCCACCTGCTCATTCGGTCTCGCCCAAGGGCGATGACGAGGTGGTGTCCCAAAGGACTTTCCCAGACCAGGGGAAGGTTCCAGAGATCATCAGGGTGGCACTGCAGGATGACTCCTCGACCGCCGGACACGTGGAGGGAAGAGCCCCCATGGGGACTGGTGATGGAAGCCGGGTTCCATTTGGCCCACTGCCGGATACTATTCCGGAGACCTTGATGGCTCCGGAGTCCAGCGAATGGCCTCCCCCGAAAGGAGGAGGTGTGCCTGTTCCGCCGGTGACCTCTGTCCAACCGGAGGCACCGGATGATCTCCTGGAAACGCTGCGGGGCGCTTCCATTGTGGATGAACACCGTACCTTTATGGATACAGTGATCGAGAAGGTTCAGTCCACCAAAAGCGGACTAACCGAAGCCTACATTAGCATTCTAACAGGCTTTGTGGTGAGTAATGTAATTGTAGGAAGAATATCACAGTGTAGACAGTAGCCCCTGATGCTCTGTTCGGTGTTCAGAAAGAAAGAGCCGAACAGGGGATCAAAAATAATTTTTGCAGGAGTCTAACACAAGGTGTCTATGTGAATAAGATGGCATTGCTGCGGGCTGCTACCGATCATACTACAGAGATATCCGGGCTAAAACAGATTATGGAGCAGGCCGAGGAAGAGCTTGGCCTCATGAAGAAGCAGTTGGATGATAGCCAAGGTATGTAGTAACCCGAATTTGTGTTTTCTAGGGGCGTTTACGAATCTGCCGTGCAGCATATCAGATGCTGCCGAGTTTTATCAAGCCGATGAGGGGATGCCTACGGAGAAGCTATTCTGGTCTTAATATCTTGTACCAGAACATCCGGTGCCCTTTAGAGACCAGCTGAAACAGCTGGTCGAGCTGCACCGGTCGGCTGAGCTAGCCATGAAGGACCTAATAGCCCGGCTGTGGCCTGCCGAGCCCATACTGAGCAGCTACTTCGGACTTGTGAAGCGGCTTGTGAGTGCCTGCTCATGGTTCGAAGCCGTGAAACAATCGGTCTACATTGAAGGTGCACGAATGGCATTTGCCCGCGTCAAGATGCATTGGGCGAAGCTGGATGCCAAGAAGCTGATGACCGAGGGGCCGCCGAAGGGCAAGGAGCATCGTCGACCCGAGCTATATTTCGACGGAGTCCTGGAGGGATCCCGCCTTGTGGTGGAGCAATTGCGAAGGACGTGATATTCCCGTGAAAACATTCGGGTTGTCCTGTAATATGAAACAAGATTGGTATGTAATATGATGCTTGCCAAGCCCATACTGAGCAGCTACTTCGGACTTGTGAATCGGCTTGTGAGTGCCTGCTCACGTTCGAAGCCGTGAAATGATCGGTCTGCATTGAAGGTGCACGAATGGCATTTGCCCGCGTCAAGATGCATTGGGCGAAGCTGGATGCCAAGAAGCTGATGACAGAGGGGCCGCCAGAGGGCAAGGAGCATCGTCGACCTGAGCTGTATTTCGATGGAGTCCTGGAGGGATCCCACCTTGTGGTGGAGCAATGTGTGAAGGACGTGATATTCCCATGAAAACATTTGGGTTGTCCTGTAAAATGAAACAAGATTGGTATGTAATATGATGCTTGTAACGAAAATTTTACCTTATGTGCAACCGTTTATTTAGAATATGAGGGTTGACCAGTCATCGGCTTCTGCCCCCACGTAGATAGTACGGGGGTGTTCAGGATAAATCTAATCACTCTTTACTCCACATTCTGGTCCTTAAAGGAGGTGTTTAGCGCAACGAACAAGGAAATCAGACTATACGACCTTTATTACCCTCACTTAGCCATAGGAGTTTGACAATGAAGATTTTGGCGAAGCCCCTAGTGTTCGGAAGGTCAAACTAGGGGCGCTATACATGCCTAATCCGAGAAAAACCGATTCCTCGCATAAAGCGGAAAAAATCTCTAGGGATTTAAGACCTCTCGAACAGCTTACCAGCTCTCGCCGCATCATGATAGTCAGTTTTCGGCTTTCTCTACTGAGGTGCTCGTCCGGAAGAACCGGGACACAATTGTAGTAGTTATCCCTTTACTACCCTAGCCGATATAGCGGAACGTAAGGTAGTAAGCACAGGAGCCGGGCAACCCAACTATTGACCAAAGACATGATTCAGAGCCGATGCATATAATGCTATAAGTTCGGGGTGCCGAACTGTACTGTAAAAGTGTTCGGACTTTTATTGCCGTAGTGCGGAGTGCAATGAAGCCCCTGGCGCAGACATACGTACGAGAGTGGTACGTGTGCAATGAGTAATAAATACAAAGGTAAGGAAAAGGAGCGGGAGATCAAGTAATAAGCTGACACTATCCTTTACTGTAGTGTGATTAAAATATGAAGGCGTACTTGTACAAGTAATGCGGTAAGCAAGAAAGGCTATTTGGCATGCCACGACCCAGAGCAAGCTGCGTGCGGGTATGTAAAATAGGTATAGCGATCGTTAGCAGAGACCACCTGGGGATTTCCTTGTACGCCAAAGCTCCTCGCCTCCTTGATGTGTCCATCGAACGGGTTGTCGGAAGAAACCTCGAAAAGAGAAGATCCCGAAATAAAAGGGAAAGGTAAGAGAGTGCGCGGATTCGAGGTCGGTCAAACCGTACTGTGGATCATGAGCTGGTTATGCCTCCATTTATGCCCAAGGAATTTTGAGTGCGTAGTTTATGTACACGCGGTACGAATGCCACCATTCGATCGGGACTTGGACGGAGGCAGAATTGCTAGTTAAGCTCTTGACGAGCCAGGCTGTCTCGCCATAGAACGGTCCGGACTCTCTTAATGGTGTCCAAGGGTTCAACCACCGAGTTGGGGTTCTGCTGAAAAAGGCCGCGTTGTACTTCTGCTGCTAAGGCCGCGATATGCTCCTCGGTACGGAGGGAGCGTTCTGTATTTCCATTTACTGTTATGACGCCACAAGGTCCGGGCATTTTGAGCTTGAGATAAGCATAATGAGGTACCGCATTGAATCAAGCAAACACAGTTTGTCCAAGCAGTGCGTGGTAGCCGTTGCGAAAGGGGACGATGTCGAAGAGTAACTCCTCACTTCAGAAGTTGTCCGGGGATCCGAAGACAACTTCAAGTGTGATTGAGCCCGTACAACGGGCCTCAACACCTGGGATGACTCCTTTAAAGGTAGTCCTTGTGGGCTTGATCCGTGATGGGTTAATGACCATTTTGTGCACTTTATCCTAGTAGAGCAGGTTGAGGCTGCTGCCCCCGTCCATTAGGACTCGTGTTAAGGTGAAATCCGTCTATGATTGGGTCAATGACAAGTGCGGCCGAACCGCCATGACGGATACTAGTTGGATGATCTCGACGATCAAAGGTCATCGGGAATGACGACCATGGATTGAATTTTGGGACGACTGGCTCTATCACATAGACGTCCCTGAGTGCGCGTTTGCGCTCCCTTTTGGGGATGTGTGTAGCATATATCATATTCACCGCTTTGACTCGAGGGGGGGACTTTTTCTGTTCCCCCGTGTTCGGCTGCCTGGGCTCTTCGTCGTCGTCCTCGCTTTGTGATCCTATTTCCCTGCTCTCGGTACTTGACTTGCTGGCTTGCTTGAAAACCCGACAATCTCGTTTGGTATGATTGGCTTGTTTGTCTTGGGTGCCATGTATCTGGCACAGACGATCGAGTATGCGGTCCAAGATGGATGGTCCCTCGCTGTTCCTTTTGTAAGGCTTCTTCCGCTGGCCGGACTTGGAGCCACTGAATCCGGCGTGAACTGCTGTGTCATCGGTGTTATTGCCATTACTTTGGCGTTTGTGTTTATTGCGCCGGAGCTTGCCGGTGCTGCTTTTGGCCTCGGAGGGCGTGCCTCGTTGGCTGTATTTTTACTACGAGCCAGCCAACTATCCTCACCCTCGCAAAAGCGGGTCATGAGTGCCGTGAGGGCTGCCATGGATTTTGGCTTTTCTTGGCCGAGGTGGAGGGCAAGCCATTCATCACAGATGTTGTGTTTGAAGGCCACTAAGGCTTCAGCATCCGGACAATCAACGATCTGGTTCTTTTTGGTTAGGAACCTAGTCCAGAATTTTCTGGCTGATTCTCCAGGTTGTTGAACTATCTGACTTAAGTCATAGGCGTCTGGTGGCCGGACATAAGTGCCTTGGAAGTTGTCAAGAAAAGCTTCTTCCAAGTCCTCCCAGCTGCCGATGGAATTTTTAGGCAGGCTATTTAACCAATGTCTAGCTGGCCCTTTTAGTTTTAGTGGGAGGTATTTGATGGCGTGGAGATCATCTCCTCGGGCCATATGGATGTGGAGAATAAAATCCTTGATCCATACTGCGGGATCGGTTGTTCCGTCGTATGATTCAATATTGACGGGCTTGAACCCCTCGGGGAATTCATGATTCAGTACTTCATCTGTGAAGCAGAGAGGGTGTGCGGCGCCTCTATATCGGGCTGCGTCGCGGTGCACCTCCGATGAAGTCCGCCTGCGGTTATCGGCCCGGGCATGACTAGGTTTGTGACGTCCGAATAGGTAGCCGTCGTCGCGAGTCGAAAGGCGTCTTCGTGATCCGTAAATTGATCTGGTGTGTCCTGCTCTACTATCTAGGTCCTGCCGAAGGTCGTATGTATAGTCCCGAGCTGTTTTGTCTCTGTTTTTATGAGGCGGTGGGGCAGGCTGGTGTTCGGCATGAGTTGCCGTTTTATCTCGACCACGAGGTGGTCGGACCACATTGCGCGAGGGAGGTATGGGCTCCGGCGCCTCCTCATGGAACTGAGGTAGCAATCTACGTTTTGGGTAACTCTTGCCTGGACACTTGAGGCCGTATTGTTCGGCTACCAGGACGTCAGTCCATCTGTCAATGAGTAGGTCTTGATCAGCTTGAAGCTGCTGCTGCTTTTTCTTCAGGCTTCTTGCCGTGGCTATTAGCTGGCGGTTAAAGCGCTCCTGCTTGACGGGTGCCTCATGCATGATGAAGTCCTTTTTGCCGAGGCTCTCCTCATCCTCGGAGAGTGAACGATAACTATCGTCATCCGGGTCATTGGGCATGGCCTGTTTATCAGGGTTAACTTGCCCGTTGTCTTGTTCCTCCTGTTTGGATGTTGTTCCAACAGGGTCTTCATTGTTTTCGGCATCGTCCGGAGTACTATTTTCTCCAGTGCCAGTGTTGCTGTCTTTTGAGCAACATGACATAGAACGGCGTTTAGGCTGCCGGCGCTTGGACTATGTCTCAAGAGGTTTATTCTCAATTGAATCTTCTTTGTCATCATCATTGGCTTTTTAGATGTATCAACCATGTACACGTCGTAGGTAGAAGTGGCCGTCCATCGCCCAGTAAATGGCGGGTTTTGACCCTGCTCCTCATCGTCATCGTCATCCATGTCGTCGATGTCTTCAGAGCCGTAATCCAGCGTGTTGGTTAAGTCCTTGACAGTGGCTATGAAGTGGGTGGCGGGTGGGAAGCAAAATTCTCCGTCGTCAGCCCTTAGTTCGAACCGGACATAGTTCGGCTGTGAGTCCCCTGCCAAGGACAGGTTTTTTAACGAGTTCAGCACGTCGCCCAGGGGCGAGTGTTGGAAGATGTCTGCGGGGCCAAATTCGAAAATCGATAACCGATCAAGCTTGGTGTCCGCATGCGTATGTGGTTCGGAACTTAAAGCCGGAGACGAGCCCGGAGTTCCGTTGACGCAAATATCGCAAGGTGTCGAGTCTGTGTGCGGCTCCAACGCCGCGGACTCTGTGGCCTCAAATGGCGCAATCCGCTCCGGAATTAAGGCCATTGCTGCAACAGGATCCATCTCCTGGATGTGATCCGATGACGGATTTAAGTCATGTTCATCAGAGCAAGGCGGAGCGATCACCGCGGTTTCAAATCCATCAAAGAACAGGTCTCCACGGATGTCCGTGACGTAATTCAAGCTTCCGAATCTGACCTGATGGCCAAGGGCGTAGCTGTCGATCTGCTCCAGATGGCCAAGAGAGTTGGCCCACAGTACGAAGCCACCGAATACGAAGATCTGTCCGGGGAGGAAGGTTTCTCCCTGGAAAGCGTCACTATCGACGATTGAAGGGGCCATCGAACCTTTCGTCAACGGCACAGTGGAACTCTCAATGAAAGCACCAATGTCGGTGTCAAAACCGGCGGATCTCGGGTAGGGGGTCCCAAACTATGCATCTAAGGTTGATGGTAGTAGGAGACGGGGGACAAGATGTTTACCCAGGTTTGGGCCCTCTCTATGGAGGTAATACCCTACTTCCTGCTTGATTGATCTTGATGAATATGAGTATTACAAGAGTTGATCTACCACGAGATCGTAATGGCTAAACCCTAGAAGCATAGCCTGTATGACTATGGTAATGAGTATATCCTTTTCGGACTGCACCCTCCGGTTTATATAGACACCGAGGGGATCTAGGGTTACATAGAGTCGGTTACATAAGAAGGAATCTTCATAGTTGGTCGCCAAGCTTGCCTTCCACGCCAAGGAGAGTCCAATCTGGACACGGTGCAGTCTTCGGCCTTCATGTCTTCATGGCCCACCAGTCCGGCCCATTGATAATAGGCCGGACGCTAGAGGACCCCTTAGTCCAGGACTCCCTCAGCCTCTAACATGCCGAAATGTCACTGGGCCTTAATCGGGCCCAAATACTCAGCAAAACATTAACGTGCCAGATCTGGCTTTGGGCCGTAATTGGGCCATGTTTAAGCAGACCGTTATTGGGCTGGCCCAATAGTACTTGAGTAAATACTACGGGCCTTTAACTGGGCCGACCCATTTAATATTTATGGGCCACTTTTGGGCCTGTCCATGTGTCAACATATCATAGGCGCATCTCGCCCATTGGATGAGTGACATCTGTGCCAACGCGGAGATGACACATGGTTCCATCGGCCAATGAGAATTTTACAAGTGGAAAATTGCCATTGATCGTGGCTGTTAGCAGGTTATCAGATCCAAAACCGGACCCGATAGCTTAACGACGACCCGTTACGGTGGATGCCACGTGTCGGTTATCCTTGACGACATCACTTCCATGATGGGGCGTTTATCATCATGGAAGTGGACACTTCCATGATGATAAATTTTTGTATTGTCATGGAACACTTCTACGACAGCACAGATATGATCATAAAATTGTCATGGATGTACATACATGACAGAAAATGTGACCTACTGTGAGAAACACGTATTATCACGGAAGTGTTTTCTTGTAGTGTTCCATGGATTATACGCACTGTCACCCTTCCACCTTGCTAGCCACTCAAGTACCGTGCAACTTTTGCCGGTGCAGCAAACCCACATTATACCTTCCTCAAAATAGCCACCATACCTACCTATCATGGCATTTTCATAGCCATTCCGAGAGATATTACCATGTAACTCCACCGTTCCATCATTATGAGTTTGAGTTTACCTCGAGTTGTAATTTTGAGTTGCAAGTAAATAAAAGTGTGATTATCATCATTATTAGAACATTGTCCCATGTGAGGTTATAAAAAGAGAGAAGAGAGGCCAAAAGAGTCTCCAAAAAAAGAGAAAAAAAGAAGTCTAAAAAAAGAGGAGTCTAAGAAAATGAGATAAAAAGAGAGAAGGGACAATGTTACTATCCTTTTCCACACTTATGCTTCAATGTAGGACCATGTTCTTCATGATATAGAGTCTCCTATTTTGTCACTTTCATTTATTAGTAGTGGGAATTTTTCATTATAGAACATGGCTTGTATATTCCAACGATGGGCTTCCTCAAACGCCCTAGGTCTTCATGAGCAAGCAAGTTGGATGCACACCCACTCAATTTCTTTTGAGCTTTCATACACTTCTAGCTCTAGTGCATCCGTTACATGGAAATCCATACTCACTCACATTGATATTGATTGATGGACATCTCCATAGTCCATTAATTTGCCTAGTCGATGTGAGACTTTCTCCCTACTATTATCTAATACCACCTTCTATTCCACCCATAGTGTTATGTCCATGGTTCACGCTCATGTATTGCATGAAGAGTTGAAAAAGCTGAAGCGCATTAAAAAGTATGAAACAATTGCTTGGCTGACACCGGGGTGGACATGATTTATACTTTGTGCTAAGAAGATGGAGCATAATAAGACTATATGATTTTGTAGGGATAACTTTCTTTAGCCATGTTATTTTTGAAGCTCAATAATTTTTCTTTCTAGTATGCTTGAAGTATTATTGTTTTCATGTCAATACTAAACTTTTGTTTTGAATCATACAGATCTGAATATTCATGCCAAATAAAAGAGATTACATTGCTAAATATGTTGGGTAGCATCCCACATCAAAAATTCTGTTTTTACCATTTACCTACTCGAGGACGAGTAGGAATTAAGCTTGGGGATGGTTGATACGTCTCCAACGTAGCTATAATTTTTGATTGTTCCATGCTATTATATTATCTGTTTTGGATGTTTTATATGCATCAATATACTATTTTATATTATTTTTGGTACTAACCTATTAACCTAGAGCCCAGTGCCAGTTTATATTTTTCCTTGTTTTTTAGTTTTGCGGAAAAGGAATATCAAACGGAGTCCAAACGGAATAAAACTTCTGCGATGATTTTTCTTGGACCAGAAGACACACGTAGGACTTTGAGTCCAAGTCAGAAGACCTTCGAGACGGCGACAAGCCAGGGAGGCGTGCCCCGAGGCCTGTGGGCCCCTTGAAGACCCCCTGACCTCCTTCCTCGGCCTATAAATTCAGAAATATTCCCAAAACCCTAGAAGCATCCATGAAAACACTTTTCCACCACCGTAGGTCTCTGACCTCGTGAGATCTCATCTGGAGGCCTTTTCTGGTACTCTGTCGGAGGGGGATTCAATCATGGAGGGCTTCTACATCAACCTTACTGCCCTTTCGATGATGTGTGAGTAGTTTACCATAGACCTACGGGTCCATAGCTAGTAGCTAGATGGCTTGTTCTCTCTCTTTGATCTTCAATACAATGTCCTCCTTGATGTTCTTGGAGTTCTATCCGATGTAATATTCTTTTGCGGTGTGTTTGTCGAGATCCGATGAATTTTGGATTTATGATCGGATTATTTATGAATATTATTTGAGTCTTCTCTGAATTCTGATATGAATGATTTGGTATCTTTGTATTTCTCTTTGAATTATTGGATTGGTTGGGCCAACTAGATTGGTGTATCTTGCAATGGGAGAGGTGCTTGGTTTTGGGTTCAATCTTGCGGTGTCCTCTCCCAGTGACTGTTGGGGTAGCGAGGCACGTATTGCATTGTTGCCATCGAGGATAAAAAGATGGGGTTTATATCATATTGTTTGAGTTTGTCCCTCTGCATCATGTCATCTTGCTTAAAGCGTTACTATGTTCTTGTGAACTTAATAGTCTAGATGCGGGCATGAGTCAGTCGATGTGTGGAGTAATAGTGGTAGAGGCAGGCAGGAGTCGGTCTACTTGTCACGGACATGATGCCTATATTCATGATCATTGCCTTAGATATCGTTATAACTTTGCGATTTTCTATCAATTGCTCGACAGTAATTTGTTCACCCACCGTTTGCTTTCTTCAAGAGAGAAGCCTCTAGTGAAACCTATGGCCCCAGGATATATTTTCCATCATATATTTTTAGATCTATAAAATCGAAAACACAAAAATACTTCGCTTTGTTTTATTTACTTTTTACTTGTTTTATATCTCTTTATTAGATCTCATTCTTGTTTCGTGACCGTGAATGGATTGACAACCCCTTTTTCGCGTTGTGTGCAAGTACTTGTTAGTTTGTGCAGGTGCATAGATTGGAGACTTGCTTGTGCCTCCTACTGGATTTATACCTTGGTTCTTAACTGAGGGAAATAATTATCGCTACTTTGTTGCATCACCCTTTCCTCTTCAAGGAAAAACTCAACGCAAGCTCAAGAAGTAGCCGGAAGAATTTCTGGCACCGTTGCCGGGGAGGTTCTACATCAAGCCTACCAAGTACTTCTCATAAACTCTCATCTCTTGCACTTACATTATTTTCCATTTGCCTCTTGTTTTCATCTCCCCCACTTCTAAAACATTTTCAGAAAAACACAAAAATATTTACCTTTTTATCCGCCCTTTTGTCTTACGTGGTTTGTTCGCTCGTTTGCTTGGCATAATTGTGTTTATTCAAATTCAGAAGGAAAGTGTTATGGATCCTTATCCACTTGGTAATATTTTTAAAAGATCCAATTATTATAAACCAATTGCTAGTGAGTTGAGTGCACTAGATTATCTTTATGAGGTTTTGCTTGAAATTCATGAACCTGAAAATTGTGATGAAGTGTTAAAAGAAATTCATGAAGTGATTCATGATAGTTACTTAAATGAAAAGCATGATTGCAATGATGTTATTATAAATTCTATGAATGACAATTGTGCTAATGATATTCAAAATCCTAAGCTTGGGGATGCTAATTTTTCTATGCCCACTACTTGCTGCAATGATCATGATTGGGGTGATGCTTCTTATGGTCTTGAAAATTTATTTAAACCCCATGATGAATATGGGATTGATAATAATGTTTGCAATAATATTGAAAGTGAGTTTGAAAGAATGTTAATTTTCGATCTCACTACTTTGGAGATTGATCAATCTTATGTTTTTTTTCAATAAAAGTGAGCTTGGAGGAGCAATGACTTTGTTCTACGTTTATTCCACTATTTTGAAAGAGTGTCAGCTTTGCATGCATGTGGATCATGCAGAGAATATTTTAGGTGATAGCTATATTTTTGAATTTTAATATGATCCTACATACAATTATTATGAGAGGGGAACTATGGTTGTAGAAATCAGCATGTTACTAATTTACCTCTCGTTATGTTGAGATTGCTATTGTCTCTTTCTTCTTCCTTACATATGCCAGAAATTGCTTGCCTTGATATTTTTTGCTTATAAAATGCCTATGCATAGGAAGTATGTTAGACTTAGATTGGTTTGTCATGTCTTTTATGATGCTCTCTTTGTGCTTCAATTCTTGGCTTTCATGTCAGCATCATTGAAATCTCAATGCCTAGCTAAAAGGCTTTAAAGAAAAGCGCTTGTTGGGAGACAACCCAATATTTTTATTTACTGTTCTACATTAAATTTATCATCTAGCCTCCGATTAGATGAGTTTTCATGTTTTAATTTAGTGTTTGTGCCAAGTAAGACCTTTGGGATGATTTGGAAGATAGTAGATTGATTTTTTCTGGAAAACAAAAACTTTTTTGTCCTGTGGAAGATTTTTTTATGATTGCTGGAACGTGAAAAAACTCTGAATTTTCTACACGATTCTGATATACAAGTTTCCCACGTTGTCCTAATTTTTCAGAATTTTTAGAGATACTGAGGTTTCACCTTAATTCACATCTTCACAGACTATTCTGCTTTTGACAGATTCCATTTTCATTGTGTTGTTTGCTTATTTTGATGCATCTATGGCTAGTATTGGGGGTTGTGAACTATGGAAAAGTTGGAATTTAGTAGATATTACACCAATATAAAATAAGAATGAGTTCACAACAATACCTACAAGTAAGGATTGAATTTTGTTTTACTAACGGATCTCATGAGTTTTCTGTTGAGTTTTCTGTTGTGAAGTTTTCAAGTTTTGGGTAATGATTTGATGGAATACGTAATAAGGAGTGGCAAGAGCCCAAGCTTGGGGATGCTCAAGGTACCCCAAGGTAATATTCAAGGACAACCGAGCATCTAAGCTTGGGGATGCCCCAGATGGCATCCCCTCTTTCGTCTTCAATCCATCGGTAAATTAACTTGAGGCTATATTTTTATTCACCACATGATATGTGTTTTGCTTGGAGCGTCTTGTATAATTTGAGTCTTTGCTTTTTAGTCATGCCACAATAATCCTTGTTGTATACACATTTTTAGAGGGACATGCATTAATCGCGAAGTTATTAGAATACTCTTTGTGCTTCACTTATATCTTTTGAGCTAGGGTAGTTGCTCTAGTGCTTCACTTATATCTTTTTGAGCACGGCGGTGATGTTATTTTGAAGAAATTGATGGACTCTCATGCTTCACTTATATTATTTTGAGAGTCTCTAAACAGCATGGTAATTTGCTTAGGTTGTGAATTTAGTCCTAATATGATAGGCATCCAAACGGGATATAAAAAAACTTTCATAGAGAGCTTTGAATATTTGATAAGTTTCATTCATGCTAGTAGTAAATTGTGGAGTTAAAGAAATACTTGCATTAAGGTTTGTGATTCCCATTGCATGCACGTATGGTCTTCTAGTTATGTGACGAAGTTGGAGCGTAATTTATTTTTGATTGTCTACCTTTGTGTGAAAGTCGGGAGCGTGCGATGGTTAATTCCTACCAACCTCTCCCCTAGGAGCATGCATAATAGTACTTTGCATCGAGGGCTAATAGATGTTTTGCAATAAGTACGTGAGTTCTTTATGACTAATGCTGATTCCATGGATTATACGCACTCTCACCCTTCCACCTTGCTAGCCACTATAGTACCGCAAAACTTTCACCGGTGCATCAAACCCACCTTGAGTTGTAAGTAAATAAAAGTGCGATGATCATCATTATTAGAACATTGTTCCATGTGAGGTTATAAAAAAAAGAGGAGAGAGGCCAAAAAAGTCTCCAAAAAAGAGGAGTCTAAAAAAATGAGAGAAGAAGAGAGAAGGGACAATGTTACTATCCTTTTCCACACTTGTGCTTCAAAGTAGCACCATGTTCTTCATGATAGAGAGTCTCCTATTTTGTCACTTTAATTTATTACTAGTGGGAATTTTTCATTATAGAACTTGGCTTGTATATTCCAATGATGGGCTTCCTCAAACACCCTAGGTCTTCATGAGCAAGCAAGTTGGATGCACACCCACTCGGTTTATTTTGAGCTTTCATACACTTATAGCTCTAGTGCATCCGTTACATGGAAATCCCTACTTACTCACATTGATATCAATAGATGGACATATCCATAGTCCATTAATTTGCCTAGTCGATGTGAGACTTTCTCCCTACTTTTATCTAATACCACCTTCTATTCCACCAGTAGTGCTATGTCCATGCATCACGCTCATGTATTGTGTGAAGAGTTGAAAAAGCTGAAGCACATTAAAAAGTATGATACAATTGCTTGGCTCACACCGGGTGGGTATGATTTATACTTTGTGTTAAGAAGATGGAGCATAGCAAGACTATATGATTTTGTAGGGATAACTTTCTGTAGCCATGTTATTTTTGAAGCTTATTAATTTTGCTTTCTAGTATGCTTGAAGTATTATTGTTTTCATGTGAATACTAAACTTTTGTTTTGAATCATACGGATCTGAATATTCATGCCAAATAAAAGAGATTGCATTGCTAAATATGTTGGGTAGCATTCCACATAAAAATTATGTTTTTATCATTTACCTTCTCGAGGACCCGCATGAATTAAGCTTGGGGATGCTTGATACGTCTCCAATGTATCTATAATTTTTTATTGTTCCATGCTATTATATTATCTGTTTTTGATGTTTTATATGCATCAATATGCTATTTTACGTTATTTTGGGGACTAACCTACTAACCTAGAGCCCAGTGCCAGTTTATGCTTTTTTCCTAGTTTTTGAGTTTCACAGAAAAGGAATATCAATCAGAGTCCAAATGGAATAAAACTTTAACTATGCTTTTTCTCGGAACATAATACACACGTAGGACTTGGAGTCCAATTCAGAAGACCTTCGAGGCGGCAACAGGAAGGGAGGAACGCCCCTGGGCTTGTGGGTCCCTTAGAGAACCCCTAACCTCTTTCCTTGGCCTACAAATTCAGAAATATTCCCAAACCATAGAAGCATCCGCGAAAACACATTTCCACCGCTGCAGGTCTCTGACCTCGTGAGATCCCATCTGGAGGCTGATGTCTACTATGCAACCTTCTTCTTGTAGACGTTGTTGGGCCTCCAAGTGCAGAGGTTTGTAGGACAGTAGCAAATTTCCCTCAAGTGGATGACCTAAGGTTTATCAATCCGTGGGAGGCGTAGGATGAAGATGGTCTCTCTCAAACAACCCTGCAACCAAATAACAAAGAGTCTCTTGTGTCCCCAACACATGCAATACAATGATAAATTGTATAGGTGCACTAGTTCGGCGAAGAGATGGTGATACAAGTGCAATATGGATGGTAGATATAGGTTTTTGTAAACTAAAAATATAAAAACAGCAAGGTAGCAAGTGGTAAACGTGAGCATAAATGATGTTGCAATGATAGGAAACAAGGCCTAGGGTTCATACTTTCACTAGTGCAAGTGCTCTCAACAAGGATACCATAATTGGATCATATTACTAGCCCTCAACATGCAACAAAGAGTCACCCCAAAGTAACTAATAGCAGAGAACAAACGAAGAGATTATGGTAGGGTACGAAACCACCTCAATGTTATTCTTTCTGATCGATCTATTCAAGAGTCCGTAGTAACGTTCAATCTATCATAGAGTTTGTACTAGAATAACACCTTAAGACACAAATCAATCAAAACCCTAATGTCACCTAGATACTCCATTGTCACCTCAAGTATCCGTGGGCATGATTATACGATATGCATCACACAATCTCAGAAACATCTATTCAACCAACACATAGAACTTCAAAGAGTGCCCCAAAGTTTCTACCAGAGAGTCAAGACGAAAACGTGTGCCAACCCCTATGCATAGATTCCCAAGGTCACGGAACCCGCAAGTTGATCACCAAAACATACGTCAAGTAGATCACATGATATCCCATTGTCACCACAGATAAGCACGTGCAAGACATACATCAAGTGTTCTCAAATCCTTAAAGACTCAATCCGAAAAGATAACTTCAAAGGGAAAACTCAATCCATTACAAGAGAGTAGAGGGGGAGAAGCATCATAAGATTCAACTATAATAGCAAAGCTCGCGATACATGAAGATCGTGCCATCTCAAGAACACGAGAGAGAGAGAGAGATCAAAAACATAGCTACTGGTACATACCCTCAGCCCCGAGGGTGGACTACTCCCTCCTCGTCATGGAGAGCACCGGGATGATGAAGATGGCCACCGGTGACGGTTCCCCCCTCCGGCAGGGTGCCAGAACGGGGTCTAGATTGGTGTTCGGTGGCTACTGAGGCTTTCGGCGGTGGAACTCCCGATCTAGGTTTCTTTTTGGAGGTTTCAGTATATATAGGAGGTGTTGGAGTCGTGTCAGGCCCAAGAAGCGATTCTATCCCGATCACGTGACACTTACGTGATTGGGGCACAACCGCATTTCGGGCGCGTAGCAAGATGGATATCATTACATCGTACCATTACGTACATACATGGGGGATACAACAATACATACGAGTCACATGAATACAACAACATCAATACAAAGCATCCGACTACAGATGCAAACATTAAAAGAAACAACGACATCCATCTGCTATCCCAGGCTGCCGACCCGGAACCTAACCCAACACTGAAGAAGAAGAAGAAGAAGAAGAAGAAAGAACTCCAACACAACGATCATCGCTCTCACGTCAAGACATCGGAAACCTGTACCTGCAACTGTTGTTGTAGTATCTGTGAGCCACGAGGACTCAGCAATCCCATAACCATGGGTAACAAGTCTATCAAAGCTTAATGGGTATGGAAAAGGATAGTGGTTAGGTTGCAGCAGCGACTAAGCAATATATGGTGGCTAGCTTACGAGTACAAGAATAAGATGAGCATCTATGCAAACGGTCGCAAACTAGTAATGATCGCTAAAGATCCTGAACTACCTACGAGTCAAACATAACCCCACCGTGTTCTCTTCTCAAAGTGAAAAGAGACAGTCACGGTTACTCACACAGTTGTGTGTTTTACTTCGGATCCTCTGTCAAGTTTTCTACAATCGGACATTAACAAATTCCAATCTGCCACATAACCGCGGGCTCGACTTTCGAAAGATCATAACCCTGCAGGGGTGTCCCAACTTAGCCCATCACAAGCTCTCACGATCAGCTGAAGTAATAATAATTATTATCCCTTATCTTAGGGAAATCCGATCAGGCTCAGTATCCCGGTGCACAAGACATTTCGACAATGGTAAAACAAGTCCAGCAAGACCTCCCGGCGTGCCGACCCCCTGATAGTAGCCGCGCTTATCTCATCTCAGGCCACAACCGGATAGGTGATCCTACGAGTAAAACCAGCCCTCGGGTTTCCCCAAGGTGGCCCCGCAGTCTCCCCATTTGGGACCAACACCATCAACACTGGCCCCCCTGCTATGTAGAAGAATCCACGGGTAGCGCTAACTCCCTATGCAATTTAATTAATTAATTAAGTTGTTATTATGAGCAAATTAAAACCAAAGTTGGGCCTTGCTAGAGGATTTTTATTCAAAGACGAAGTGTCAAGGGGTCCCCATATACCCAACCGTGTAAGGAACGCAAAATCAAGGAACATAATGCCGGTTTATCGGCTCCTAAGGTGGCATGAGTGGAACAAAACACCGAGCAAAAGGCCAAGCCTTCCACCCATGCCCAGTATATAGGTGTGTTAATGTATAATAATAGATATTGTGATATTCCAACAACAAGTTCCAACTTGGAACGATCTTCATCTTCACCTGCAACTAACAACGCTATAAGAGGGGCTGAGCAAGCGGGTAACATAGACAAACAATGGTTTGCTAGGAAGGTGTCAAAGGTTAGAGGTTTCATGGCAACAAGGAGAGGGGCTTACAATAATGATGGGTAGCGCGACATATAACGATAGCATCGAGACAACTAAGCATGGCAATGATAGTAAAGGTATCCAAGGGTATGGTCATCTTGCCTGAGATCCCGCAAGGAAGAAGAATGGATCCGTGAAGAAGACGAAGAAGAAGCCTTGAAGACAAACCACGAGTAGACGAACGAACCCTCACGATCGCAACAGAACAAGCACTAACGAGAAGAAGCAAGCAACACGGTAAACACACAACACGAGAACATGACAATATGCTCAACCAAGTATGATGCAAGACAAGTCTATATATGATGCAAGACAAGTCTATATATGATGCAATACATGGCAAGGGATGAAGCACACAAGAACAACACCAAACAACAAGTTTAAATGAGGCCGGAAACTACACATATCAAATCCGGTAAGCCCTCATATGCATAATTTGAAATTAGTCCAGATCTGAACAAACCTTAAGTTAAAGTGGTTAAACAGCAAGTTAACATGCACCATGATGATCTACACGGAATTCTAGTCAAGTTTCATATAAAGTTTGTTTAATTTGGAGCTACGACCATGAAGATATGAGCAAAACAAGATAAGCATGGCAACGGTGCAAGATGCACCCAAACATCAAGCAAACTCACTCTAAACATGAAAACAACATGATATTATGATTCTACATGCAAAATCACACAAGTTTCATATAGGGCACACTCTAAACGGAGCAACGGGCTAAAAGATACGAGCAAAACAAGTTATAACAACAAGCTGAAGTTAACAACCACATAGCAATTTTGGAGCAAGGTAAAAATATGCTACAACACCCAAACATCATAACAAGAGGCATGGATGTGAAGTAGACATGATACTTAACAAGTATGAACTTAGAACACACCCAAAAGCTGGCTGGAACACATTTAAACAAGCATGGCAAGTTGCAATAAAATATTCCAGACTTAGCCAAAATCTGGGAAGGCAAAAACATCATCACGATGCTGCTTTCGAAGGTACAAAACAACAAGCATATCAACTCTAACAAGTATATAGAGATCATGGACATGTAGTAGACATATCCTACAGCAAACAACTCCATTGGAACATCTCCATAGGAGGCATGGATCAATAGCAAGAAGCTCCACCAAATTGAACATGCTGATAAAATCCTGACAGGTATAATTTATAGCAAATTGAGAGCAAGAAATAAATAAGCTACAGCAGGTCATATGAGCAAGTAAGGGCATGAATGGATAGACAATAACATGGACAACAAGACATGATCATTGGCCACTCCAAAACAAGCATGGATTTGAGTGGGGCATCAAGCAAACATAGCATCAGGTTATAACAGATGCTAGACTTAGCAGTTTTTTCACAAAGTATAAAACAGTAACAACAACATGGCATGTTTACAAGCATGTTTAAGTCACCTCAAGGCATATCATGGAAAATGGTTTGCACCACAGCAAAGACCACATGATGGAGATTCTAAAACATATTAACATGTGACATGGGAACAAACACATCAATAGCAACGAGCACTTCAAATCAGCATCTCATAACATGTTACAAAACTTAATAGCCACATGCACTTTTGCAACCAAGTTTAACATGGCAATATGAACCCTAACATGCATGCTACAGCAACCATCATGTAAAGCATCTCATAATGAACATTTTGACATATCATATGCATCATTTGGATAAACATGCACCAAGTTATCACATCTCAAACATGGCAACAAAATAACAAGTAGCAGCAGTTTATAACAAGTAGCACTCTTGCAACAGAGATTAGGGCATCTAGATGAAGTCAAACAAGCATGGCACAATGGAACAAAGTGTAGAGCATATCACCACGATCATTTTGATATATCATTCACTCAATTTGGATCACCACACAAATATTTACAGGCATGCAAAGTATGCAACATTTTTAACATTAGACCAGGGACATAGTGGGGAAAAGGCAACCTCGGGGTGGACATGTCCGGTCCAGACGGACACATCCGATGAATGGGGCCCGCGTGGCAGAGGGAGAGGGGCCTGGACATGTCCGGCACCACTAGACATGTCCGGCTCGGGCAAGGTCAACGGCGATGCAGGGGCAGACGGATCCGCGGCGGCCGAGCGTCCCTCCGGCCAGGTCTCGCCGGATCAGGGCCGGAGGCGGTCGGTGGCGAGGTCTCGGGCGGTGGCCGGGCCGGAGGACGCCGGATCCGGCTGGAAGGGGGCCGGCGACGAACTTCGCGGCGGTGGAGAGAGCCCGTCAGGGCGGCACTGACGGGAAGCAGTGGGCGGCGGCGGAGCCTGGAGCGCGCGGGGCCATGGCGCTCGTCGGCGGCGGTGATGTCTACACACGCTTCTACTCTTGTAGACTATGTTGGGCCTCCAAGCGCAGAGGTTTGTAGGACAGCAGCAATTTCCCTCAAGTGGATGACCTAAGGTTTATCGAACTCAGGGAAGTAGAGGTTGAACATGGTCTCTCTCAAGCAACCCTGCAACTAAGATACAAGAAGTCTCTTGTGTCCCCAACACACCTAATACACTTGTTAGATGTATAGGTGCAGTAGTTCGGCGAAGAGATGTTAAATGGCAAGTGATATGGATGGCAAAACAAAGTAATATAAATCTGTAATAAAAAGTGCAGCAAGCAAACAAGTGGTAAACGTGAGCACAAATGGTATTGCAATGGAGGAAACAAGGCCTAGGGTTCATACTTTCACTAGTGGCAACTCCCAACAATATTAACATAATCGAATCACATGATATTTCCCATAAAACATGCAATGGAGACGCACCCGGAGGTCATTCCTTCGTGGTCAAGAGAGGACGAGAATTATGTAGGGCTACAAAAGCACACCTCAAAGTTCGTAGTTCTCAATCTAATGATTTCCCAATGTCACCGCGGCCATCCAAAGAGAGTCCCACAATCACCACAACATATCTAAAGGATAGTCAAAGACAAGCACCAAGAGACTCTCAATCTTCAATCAACACACAAGAGAGGAAATCACTCATGAAAATATTTTTCTAATCCATGTCCAATAGATCGCTGTCACCTTGGTCTCGGAGATTATACTAGATAAAGACAAGTGAGTACATCAATCCAATACATAGAGGAAGGGGAAATATCATGGGATCACCCTAGATTAACATAGCATATGATCACAACGAAGATCACATCATGGGAGAGAGAGATAACCACATAGCTACACGTACGAGCCCTCGGCCCCGGAGAAGACTACTCACACATGGACATGGTGAGGAGGAGGTTGATGATGGTGTTGATGGAGAGGTGGAGCCCCGCGAGGAGGCGGCGGCGGCGGCGAGGAGGAGACGGCGGCGGCCCTAGGGGGCGGCGGCGGCCCTAGGGGCAGCGGCTCCTTGGCCCTCCTTCTTCCTTGTGGATGGTGCTGCAATGGTGCTGGTCCTCCCCTCCAAGACGGCGGCTTGGGAGGAGGAAAATTCGTGGCCCTCGGTGACCTAGGTTTCCTCTCTTTATATAGACTCTCGGATTCCCGTCATCAGATTTTGGGCCTCAGTAAAATGGGCTTTATTCGGCCGTCCGGACACCGATTTGGACGAATTGTATATCCAGAAGCATCGCCTCGAAATTCCCCACAACTTTCGCAACTAGACTTTTTCCGTTTGATGTCGTCTTCGGGCCGGAACGTGACCATCTTTAAAAAACGTTCTCAGACAGATTTCAGGAAAGTCAGAGTCCTACTCCAATACGACTCCTTTTGCGTTTTTGTCAATTTCCAAGTAATTCCTACACAATAAAGTGTAAAACAAGAACATTGTGCACTTTTTCAACCATTAGTAGGTTAGTCCAAATATGATCAAAAGTGTATGGAATTGCATAAATATCATAGCAATATCACACAAAAAGGGCATGGAGCAAGTAGAAATTATAGATACGTTTTGGACGTATCAGGCGGCGGAGGCACGAGGTGGTGGCAGTTCGCCGGCGGCACGGGGAGGCGAGGTCCGACGCGGCGGCGATGGGAGGAAGACGACGGAGGGGAGACGGCTCGGGCGCTCGGCCCGGTTCGGCCTGCGGGCGGGCCGCGGTTGGGCCCGAAGGGTCGCGGCGGCGGGGATCCAGCCAGAGGCGCGAGGAGCTGCGGCTGGGGCTGCGGGAGCCGGCTAGAAGGGCTCTAGGCCGTCCGATCTGGCCGCGGACAGCCGAGATCCCGACTCGGGAGCCGAATGCGGCTCGGGGAAGCCAGCTGACGGGCAGGCTTGGGTGGCGGCGGCGCCAAGTGGCGAGAGGGGAGTTGGCTGTCGCGTAAATCGAGGGGAGGAAGAAGAAGGCCATTTTTGCCAGGGGTAGGCTGCTTAAATAGGAAAGGGGGGTTAGGGATAGGGTTTAGAGGGGGTTTGAGGCCGTTTTTGGATCGTTAGATCCCGATCGAACGGCTCCGAGCGGAGGGGAAGTTAGGCAGGCCTAGGTGGGCTGTGAAAAAGGTTGTGGGCTGAGATGAGAGGAGAAGGAGAGAGGCCCGCGGGGGTTTTCGGAGACCGAAAACGTCCGACGTTTAAACCGGCGACTAGTGCCGCTATATATATATATCCGTTGGGCTATCAAATGAGCTCCGAATGCGATGAAATTTGGCAGGCGGCCTGTCTATCCTATAATAAGACCACACGCAAAGTTTCAACCCATTCCGAGAACATTTCCCGACCACACATAAAATAAATATTCGGAGGCACCGCGGGCACGTGCAAATGTGTCTGGGCTCAGAACGGACAACGGAAAGGACCGACGGACTCGGACGGACACAAGTTTTGAAAACATGCTGATGCAACACACATGATGACATGGCAAAATGCAACACGTAAGCAGATGTCATGGCAACGAGGACGAATAACTGACTGACACCTGGCGCACCGGTCTCGGGGTGTCACAACACTCCCCTACTAACAAGAGATCTCGTCCCGAGATCTTAGGAACGAGACGAAAGAGAAAAAGGAAGAACAAAGTTCTTTGAGAACAAAAGGGTGAAACCAAAGAACCTTGAGAGGTTGAACAATTTGAAAGAAAGGATACAACGGAGATGAACGAAGTTGCAAGGACTTCATTAGACATGAGGAACAAGGAATGCGACGAGAATCAAAAGGTTGAAGGATATGAAGCACGAGTTGAAGGAATAATAATGATTTCGAAACCACTCCGGTTAAAAGATATTGAAAACGAATTCAATGAAGGAAAAATCGGGCAGCACTCTGGCTGAAAATGCCAGAAATAGCACACCGGTTGAACATGAATGGAACAAGAACTTAAAAAGATGAAATGATACTCGACGAGAGCAACAACACAATGCCTCCGGAAGGATTGAAAGGGTGGAATGAAAAGAACGGATAAGAGAAGAACAACTTCGAGTGCAGATGAATTGAAAGATAATCATTAAGAGAAGGGCTTGAACGGAGTTGTTGAGAAATCAACAACAAAAGAATAAGTTTGTTGTGGACTTATTGAAATCATCCCGAAACTCGAGGTGAATTATGCCGCAACCAAAAGATTGAATAGATGAGAATTAGGAATTACAAAACTCCACTTCAAAAGAATACGGAGAATTATTTGCACTCGAGAGACAAGAGGGTAATGCTTGAGCTTGATCCAAAAGAAATATGATGAACATATGAAAAATGATTAAATGATGAAGAAGCACCATGAAGAACTCCGGTAGCGAATGGATGATGATATAGAATCAAGGATGAAAAGAATGAGATTAAGCTTGCGATGATTTAGACGGGGATTCCGACGAGATAACCGAGAAAAATGAACTCCATAAAAGAAAAGAATAAAACACTTGGAACTAGAATTTATTCATCAAGAATATATTCCAAAGGAAGGAATAAATCAACTTGATAAAAAGAATAAGAATTATGTTATGCTTATCCTCCACCAATTAAATTGATGAGAAGCAATGGATTCACATATCACTTATTCTCGTTGAAAAGATTAAACAGGGATACATCGCGAACTTGCGAAAATCTTCATGAAACACCGGTAGGATTGGAATAAAAGAATGGATTGATATGATAACACCGGAGAAGAACTCTTGAGAGAACCACCGTAAAGAATTGAAGCCAAGTGAAGAAAGAACGACCCACTGGGAAGAATTGAAATCGAGTGATGAAAGAAAACAAACCACCGTAAAGAATTGAAATTAAGTGAATACGATGAATCGTCGGGAGAAGGATAAGTACTTGAGAAAATTTGAATGACGAGAACGAAGAGATCGTGAACTGATTAAAGAATACTTGAACGAAGCACCGGAAAGAATGTGAGACGAACGAAGAGGCATCACTGAAGTATATTTGGAGGACGAAGTTGAAAACTGAGAACGAAGAAATCTTCTAAAATGATGGCCTTCGGAGGAACACTATAGAAAAGAATTCCTAAAATACTCCAGAAAAATGACAAGAAGAAAGGTTGAACCCACGATGAAAGAATTAAAACGATCTTGAAGAAGGCATATGACTGATGGAATCCATACTTACGTCACACTTGAAAAGAATTTTGGAACACTCCGGGAAAATAAAAGTGTCAGGTAAGATCCTGGGAAAAGACCTGTGGGTTATGAGCCCACCGAAGAGAAAAACACCGTTGAAAAGGATCGAAAAGGAGATGATGGACCGGAACAATTGAAACTCGAATGAGGTGACAACTTCAAATTAATTGGAACAGAAACAAATCTCCTGAGATGTCTTCGTTACTCCAGAATAATTAAATGGCGAGGGGTAAACGAGCAAGGGAAAAAACATTTGAGCAGAGGGAAAAGAATATAAAGAACACCGAATACTTGAATTGAATCCACCGGAAAAGAAAAGAGATGAAGAATATCAAACGAGAGGAGAATTCATCGGAGAAGGAAAGAGAAGAATGATGACGAGTTAGACGAGAATTCACCAGTTTGGAATAATTGATGAAAGAAATCAAAGACTTCACACGAGTAGGATGGATACTCGATTACGGACTCCGGTCCGAGAAGCAAAAGGGTGGGTGGGTGGGAAAAGAAAGAGAACTTCGGAAGGGGAAAAAAACACCGTCGGTTGAAAAGAACTGGGGGTTGAACTTGCAAAGAAGAAGAGGGTCGAGTCCACTTGACGAGAGATGCACCAGATGAAAGAACTGACAACGGGACACATGAAAACTAACCACGTGATCCTAAAAAAAATTGAAGGGAAGAGGGGTAATTCAAAACACCTACGTCAAGATTCCTCACCAGAGCGACGAAGGGGCAGGGGAGTAAAAAGAATTCCTACTCTTCGATATAACTAGACTCCGAAAAAGTTTTCTGCTAGACTCAAAAACGGCCAAGCTACGATCAATCAAGGGGGCTCCTATGGTCGGTTGAGGCTCTGATACCAACTTGTCAGGCCCAAGATGCGATTCTATCCCGATCACGTGACACTTACGTGATTGGGGCACAACCGCATTTCGGGCGCGTAGCAAGATGGATATCATTACATCATACCATTACATACATACATGGGGGATACAACAATACATACGAGTCACATGAATACAACAACATCAATACAAAGCATCCGACTACAGATGCAAACATGAAAAGAAGCAACGACATCCATCTGCTATCCCAGGCTGCCGACCCGGAACCTAATCCAAGACTGAAGAAGAAGAAGAAGAAGAAGAAGAAGAAGAAAGAACTCCAACACAACGATCATCGCTCTCACGTCAAGACATCGGAACCTGTACCTACAACTGTTGTTGTAGTATCTGTGAGCCACGAGGACTCAGCAATCCATTAACCATGGGTAACAAGACTATCAAAGCTTAATGGGCATGGAAAAGGATAGTGGTGAGGTTGCAGCAGCGACTAAGCAATATATGGTGGCTAGCTTACGAGTACAAGAATAAGATGAGCATCTACGCAAACGGTCGCAAACTAGTAATGATCGCTAAAGATCCTGAACTACCTACGAGTCAAACATAACCCCACGTGTTCTCTTCTCAAAGTGAAAATAGATAGTCACGGTTACTCACACAGTTGTGTGTTTTACTTCGGATCCTCTGTCAAGTTTTCTACAATCGTACATTAACAAATTCCAATTTGCCACATAACCGCGGGCATGGCTTTCGAAAGATCAAAACCCTGCAGGGGTGTCCCAACTTAGCCCATCACAAGCTCTCACGATCAGCTGAAGTAATAATAATTATTACCCCTTATCTTAGGGAAATCTGATCAGCCTCGGTATCCCGGTGCACAAGACATTTCAACAATGGTAAAACAAGTCCAGCAAGACCTCCCGGCGTGCCGGCCCCCTGATAGTAGCCGCGCGTATCTCGTCTCAGGCCACAACCGGATAGGTGATCCTACAAGTAAAACCAGCTCTCGGGTTTCCCCAAGGTGGCCCCGCAGTCTCCCTGCTCGGGACCAACACCATCTGCTGGGGAACGTAGTATTTTAAAATTTTCCTACGATCACGCAAGATCTATCTACCAGATGCATAGCAACGAGAGGGAAGAGTGTGTCTACGTACCCTCGTAGACCATAAGCGGAAGCGTCAAGTGACACGGTTGATGTAGTCGAACTTCTTCGCAATCCAACCGATCAAGCACCGAACGTACGGCACCTCCGCGTTCAGCACACGTTCAGCTTGATGACGTCCCACGAACTCTTGATCCAGTTGAGCTTCACGGGAGTGTTTCGTCAGCACGACGGCGTGGTGACGGATATGATGTATCTACCGGCGCAGGGCTTCGCCTAAGCACTGCGACGGTATGACCAAGGTGTGTTTCTGTGGAGGGGGGCACCGCACACGGCTAGAACAATTCAACTTGTGTGTCTTTGGGTGCCCCCTGCCCCCGTATATAAAGGAGCAAGGGGGGAGGCCGGCCGGCCCTCTATGGTGCGGCTAGGGCTGCAATCCTACTAGGAATAGGATTGCAATCCTATTCCTAGTAGAAACTACCAAAGAAGGAAGAAGGGGGAAAGAAAGAGAGGGAGAGGGAGAGGGAAAGAGGGGCCGCGCCCCCCTCCCCTTGTCCTATTCGGACTCCTCCTAGGGAGGGGGCGCGCCACCTCCTGGCTGCTGCCCTCTCTCTCACCTATGGCCCACCAGGGCCCACCATTCCCTCGGGGGGTTCCGGTAACCCCCCCGGCACTCCGGTAAATTCCGAAACTTTCCAGAACACTTTCGGTGTCCGAATATAGTCGTCCAATATATCAATCTTTATGTCTCGGACATTCCGAGACTCCTCGTCATGTCCGTGATCTCATCCGGGACTCCGAACTACCTTCGGTACATCAAAACTCATAAACTCATAATACCGATCGTCATCAAACGTTAAGCGTGCGGACCCTACGGGTTCGAGAACTATGTAGACATGACCGAGACTCATCTCCGGTCAATAACAATTAGCGGAACCTGGATGCTCATATTGGCTCCTACATATTCTACGAAGATCTTTATCGGTCAAACCACATAACAACATACGTTGTTCCTTTTGTCATCCGTATGTTACTTGCCCGAGATTCGATCATCGGTATCTCTATACCTAGTTCAATCTCGTTTCCGACAAGTCTCTTTACTCGTTCCGTAATACATCATCTCGTGACTAACTCATTAGTATTTTGCTTGCAAGGCTTATTATGATGTGTATTACCGAGAGGGCCCAGAGATACCTCTCCGACAATCGGAGTGACAAATCCTAGTCTTGATCTATGCCAACACCACGAATACTTTCGGAGACACCTGTAGAGCATCTTTATGATCACCCAGTTACGTTTTGACGTTTGATAGCACACAAGGTGTTCCTACGGTATTCGGGAGTTGCATAATCTCATAGTCATAGGAACATGTATAAGTCATGAAGAAAGCAATAGCAGTAAAACTAAACGATCATAGTGCTATGCTAACGGATGGGTCTAGTCCATCACATCATTCTCCTAATGATGTGATCCCGTTGATCAAATGACAACTCATGTCTATGGCTAGGAAACATAGCCATCTTTGATCAATGAGCTAGTCTAGTAGAGGCATACTAGGGACATACTATTTTGTCTATGTATTCACACATGTATCAAGTTTCCGGTTAATACAATTCTAGCATGAATAAAAGACATTTATCATGATATAAGGAAATACAAAATAACATCTTTATTATTGCCTCTAGGGCATATTTCCTTCAGTCTCCCACTTGAACTAGAGTCAATAATCTAGATTACAAAGTGATGATCCTCACACCCATGGAGTCCTGGTGGTGATCATGTTTTGCCCGTGGAAGAGGCTTAGTCAACGGGTCTGCAACATTCAGATCCATATGTATTTTGCAAATCTCTATGTCTCCCTCCTTGACTAGATCGCGGATGGAATTGAAGCGTCTTTTGATGTGCTTTGTTCTCTTGTGAAACCTGGATTCCTTCGCCAAGGCTATTGCTCCAGTGTTGTCACAAAAGATTTTCATTTGCTGCTTCCGAAGCAGCTATGTATTCCGCTTCACACGTAGATCCCGCCACGACGCTCTGCTTGGAACTGCACCAACTGACAGCTCCACCATTCAATAAAAATACATATCCGGTTTGTGACTTAGAGTCATCCGGATCAGTGTCAAAGCTAGAATCGACATAACCATTTACGACGAGCTCTTTGTCACCTCCATATACGAGAAACATATCCTTTGTCCTTTTCAGGTACTTCAGGATGTTCTTGACCGCTGTCCAGTGATCCACTCCTGGATTACTTTGGTACCTCCCTGCTAGACTTATAGCAAGGCACATATCAGGTCTGGTACACAGCATTGCATACATGATAGATCCTATGGCTGAGGCATAGGGAATGACTTTCATTTTCTCTCTATCTTCTGCAGTGGCCGGGCATTGAGTCTTACTCAACTTCATACCTTGTAATACAGGCAAGAACCCTTTCTTTGACTGATCCATTTTGAACTTCTTCAAAATCTTATCAAGGTATGTGCTTTGTGAAAGACCAATTAAGCGTCTTGATCTATCTCTATAGATCTTGATGCCTAATAGGTAAGCAGCTTCACCGAGGTCTTTCATTGAAAAACTCTTATTCAAGTATCCTTTTATGCTATCCAGAAATTCTATATCATTTCCAATCAACAATATGTCATCCACATATTATATTAGAAATGCTACAGAGCTCCCACTCACTTTCTTGTAAATACAGGCTTCTAAAGTCTGTATAAAACCATATGCTTTGATCACCTCATCAAAGCGTATATTCCAACTTCGAGATGCTTGCACCAGTCCATAGATGGATCGCTGGAGCTTGCATACTTTGTTAGCACCTTTTGGATCGACAAAACCATCTGGTTGCATCATATACCACTCTTCTTTGAGATATCCATTCAGGAATGCAGTTTTGACATCCATTTGCCAGATTTCATAATCATAAAATGCGGCAATTGCTAACATGATTCGGACAGACTTAAGCATCGCTACAGGTGAGAAAGTCTCATCGTAGTCAACTCCTTAAACTTGTCAAAACCCTTTCGCAACAAGTCGAGATTTGTAAACAGTAACATTACCGTCTGCGTCGGTCTTCCTCTTGAAGATCCATTTATTTTCGATGGCCTGCCGATCATCGGGCAAGTCAACCAAAGTCCACACTTTGTTCTCATACATGGATCCCATCTCAGATTTCATGGCCTCAAGCCATTTTGCGGAATCTGGGCTCATCATCGCTTCCTCATAGTTCGTAGGTTCACCATGGTCTAGTAACATGATTTCCAGAACTGGGTTGCCGTACCAGTCTGGTGCGGAACGTACTCTGGTTGATCTACGACGTTCAGCAGAAACTTGATCCGAAGTTTCATGATCATCATCATTAACTTCCTCACTGATTGGTGTAGGAATCACTGGAACAATTTTCTGTGATGTACTACTTTCCAATTCGGGAGAAGGTACAATTACCTCATCAAGTTCTACTTTCCTCCCACTCACTTCTTTCGAGAGAAACTCCTTCTCTAGAAAGGATCCATTCTTAGCAACGAATATCTTGCCTTCGGATCTGTGATAGAAGGTGTACCCTGTTGGGGAACGTAGCATAATTCAAAATTTTCTACGTCTTCACCAAGATCCAACTATGGATACATCTAGCAACGAGCAAGAAAGAGTGCATCTACATACCGTTATGAAGATTGCGTGCGGAAGCTTTCAACGAAGCAAGGATGAAGTAGTCGTACTCTTCACGTTCTTCGTCACCGATGATCTAGCGCCGAACGGACGGCACCTCCGCGTTCAACACACGTACGGTGCAGCAACGTCACCTCCTTCTTGATCTAGCAAGGGGGGGGGGAGAAGTCGTCAGAGATCCGGCAGCACGACGGCGTGATGACGGATGCAGTGGAGATCGCAGCAGGGCTTCGCCGGGCGCCCTGCGTGGGAGTTGGGAGGTGTGACGGGAGGGGGAGAGGCGCCAGGGCTGAGGTGCGGCTGCCCTCTCCCCCCCCACATATATATAGGGGCCAGGGGGGCGCCTGGACCCCCTGCAGATCCAATCTGCAAGGGGGCGGCGGCCAAGGGGGGTTCCTTGCCCCCCAAGGCAAGTGGAGCCCCCCTCCCCTTTAGGGTTTGAACCCTAGGCGCAGGGGAGGTGGGCCTCCCTTAGTGGTGCGCCAGCCCAGAGGGCTGGACACATCCCCTCGCAGCCTAGGGGCCCCACCGGGATGGGTGGCCCCACCCGGTGGACCCCCGGGGCCCCTCCGGTGGTCTCGGGACGCTCCCGGTGACCCCCGGAGATCACCCGTTGGCCGAAACTGGACTTCCCATATATCAATCTTTACCTCCGGACCATTCCGGAACTCCTCGTGACGTCCGGGATCTCATCCGGGACTCCGAACAACTTTCGGGTTTCCACATGCATTTATCTCTACGACCCTAGCGTTACCGAACCTTAAGTGTGTAGACCCTATGGGTTCGGGAGACACGTAGACATGACCGAGACCACTCTCCGGTCAATAACCAACAGCGGGATCTGGATACCCATGTTGGTTCCCACGTGTTCCTCGATGATCTTCATCGGATGAACCACCGTGTCAAGGATTCACTCAATCCCGTATGTTATTCCCTTTGTCCATTGGTACGGTACTTGGCCGAGATTCGATCGTCGGTATTCCCAACACCTTGTTCAATCTCGTTATGGCAAGTCTCTTTACTCGATCCGTAATCCATCATCCCGTGACTAACTACTTAGTCACATTGAGCTCATTATGATGATGTATTACCGAGTGGGCCCAGAGGTACCTCTCCGTCATACGGAGTGACAACATCCCAGTCTCGGTTCGTACCAACTCAACAGACACTTTCGGAGATACCCGATGCGTACCTTTATAGCCACCCAGTTACGTTGTGACGGTTGGCACACCCAAAGTATTCCTACGGTATCCGGGAGTTGTACAACCTCATGGTCTAAGGAATAAATACTTGACACTGAAAAGCTTATGCATTACGAACTATACGATCTCGTGTTATGCTCAAGTTTGGGTCTTGTCCATCACATCATTCTCCTAATGATGTGATCCCGTTATCACCGACATCTCATGTCCATGGTCAGGAAACCGTGACCATCTGTTGATCAACGAGCTGGTAACTAGAGGCCTACCAGGGACTTATTGTGGTCTGTGTATTCACACATGTATCGCTGTTTCCGTACAATACAATTCAAGCATGAATAACAAACGATTATCATGAACAAGGAGATATAATAATAATACTTTTATTATTGCCTCTAGGGCATATCTCCAACAGTCTCCCACTTGCACTAGAGTCAATAATCTAGTTACATTGTGATGAATCGAACACCCATAGACTTCTGGTGTTGATCATGTTTTGCCCGTAAAAGAGGTTTAGTCAACGGGTCTGCTACATTCAGATCCGTATGTACTTTACAAATATCTATGTCTCCATCCTGAACATAATTCCGGATGGAGTTGAAACGGCGCTTGATGTGCTTGGTCTTCTTGTGAAACCTGGGCTCCTTGGTAATAGCAATAGCACCAGTGTTGTCACAGAAGAGAGTCATCGGGCTTGACGCACTTGGAATGACTCCTAGGTCGGTGATGAACTCCTTCATCCAGACTCCTTCCTGCGCTTCTTCAGAAGCAGCTATGTACTCCGCTTCACATGTAGATGCTGCCACCACGCTTTGCTTGCAACTGCACCAGCTGACTGCCCTTCCATTCAAAATATACACGTATCCGGTTTGAGACTTAGAGTCATCCAGATCTGTGTCGAAGCTAGCATCGACGTAACCCTTTACGACGAGCTCTTCGTCACCTCCATAAACGAGAAACATATCCTTAGTCCTTTTCAGGTACTTCAGGATGTTCTTGACCGCTGTCCAGTGTTCCGTACCGGGATCACTTTGGTACCTCCCTACCAAACTTATGGCAAGGTTCACATCAGGTCTGGTACACAGCATGGCATACATGATAGAACCTATTGCCGAGGCATAGGGAATGACACTCATCTTTTCTCTATCTTCTGCCGTGGTCGGCGACTGAGTCTTACTCAATCTCATACCTTGCAAAACAGGCAAGAATCCTTTCTTTGACTGATCCATATTGAACTTCTTCAATATTTTGTCAAGGTATGTACTTTGTGAAAGACCAATGAGGCGTCTCGATCTATCTCTATAGATTTTGATGCCTAATATGTAAGCAGCTTCTCCAAGGTCCTTCATTGAAAAACTTTTATTCAAGTAGGCCTTTACATTTTCCAAGAATTCTATATCATTTCCCATCAGCAATATGTCATCCACATATAATATGAGAAATGCTACAGAGCTCCCACTCACTTTCTTGTAAATACAGGCTTCTCCATAAGTCTGTATAAAGCCAAACGCTTTCATCACCTCATCAAAGCGAATATTCCAACTCCGAGATGCTTGCACCAGCCCGTAAATCGAGCGCTGGAGCTTGCATACCTTGTTAGCGTTCTCTGGATCGACAAAACCTTCCGGTTGCATCATATACAACTCTTCCTTGAGGAAGCTATTAAGGAATGCTGTTTTGACATCCATTTGCCATATCTCATAATCATAGAATGCGGCAATAGCTAACATGATTCTGACTGACTTCAGCATCGCTACGGGAGAGAAAGTCTCATCGTAGTCAATCCCTTGAACTTGTCGATAACCCTTAGCGACAAGCCGAACTTTATAGATGGTCACATTACCATCCGCGTCTGTCTTCTTCTTAAATATCCATTTGTTTTCTATGGCGTGCCTATCATCAGGCAAGTCCACCAAAGTCCATACTTTGTTTTCATACATGGATTCTATCTCGGATTTCATGGCTCCAAGCCATTTATTGGAATCTGGGCCCGCCATCGCTTCTTCATAGTTCGAAGGTTCACCGTTGTCTAACAACATGATTTCCAGTACAGGGTTGCCGTACCACTCTGGTGCGGAACGTGCCCTTGTGGACCTTCGAAGTTCAGTAGTAACTTGATCTGTTTCTTCATGATCATTATCATTAACTTCCTCCCTTGTCGGTGCAGGCACCTCAGGAATAGTTTCCTGTGCTGCGCTACTTTCCGGTACAGGAGTGGTGACTGTCACCTCATCAAGTTCTACTTTCCTCCCACTCACTTCTTTCGAGAGAAACTCTTTCTCTAGAAAGTATCCATTCTTGGCAACAAAGACTTTGCCTTCAGATCTGTGGTAGAAGGTGTACCCAATAGTTTCTTTTGGGTATCCTATGAAGACGCATTTTTCCGATTTGGGTTCGAGCTTTTCAGGTTGAAGTTTCTTGACATAAGCATCGCAACCCCAAACTTTCAGAAACGACAGCTTCGGTTTCTTGCCAAACCAAAGTTCATATGGAGTCGTCTCAACGGATTTTAACGGAGCCCTATTTAAAGTGAATGCGGCGGTCTCTAAAGCATAACCCCAAAAAGATAGCGGTAAATCGGTGAGGGACATCATAGATCGCACCATGTCCAACAGAGTACGATTTCGACGTTCCGACACACCGTTACGTTCAGGTGTTCCGGGCGGTGTCAATTGTGAAACAATTCCACAGTTCCTAAGGTGTGTGCCAAATTCATGACTTAAATATTCACCCCCACGATCCGATCGCAAGAACTTTATTTTTCTGTCACGTTGATTCTCAACCTCATTCTGAAATTCCTTGAACTTTTCAAAGGTCTCAGACTTGTGTTTCATCAAATAGACATACCCGTATCTACTCAAGTCATCCGTGAGGGTGAGAACATAACGGTAGCCTCCGCGAGCCTCAACACTCATTGGACCGCACACATCGGTATGTATGATTTCCAACAAGTTGGTTGCTCGCTCCATTGTTCCGGAGAACGGAGTCTTGGTCATCTTGCCCAAGAGGCATGGTTCGCACGTGTCAAATGATTCATAATCAAGAGACTCCAGAAGTCCATCCGAATGGAGCTTCTTCATACGTTTGACACCAATATGACCAAGGCGGCAATGCCACAAGTATGTGGGACTATCATTATCAACTTTACATCTTTTGGCATCTACACTATGAATATGTGTATCACTACGTTCGAGATTCATCAAAAATAAACCATTGACCAGCAGGGCATGACCATAAAACATATCTCTCAAATAAATAGAACAACCATTATTCTCCGATTTGAAAGAATATCCATCTCGCATAAGACGAGATCCAGAAACAATGTTCATCCTCAAAGCTGGTACTAAATAACAATTATTCAGGTTTAAAACTAATCCCGAGGGTAGATGTAGAGGCAGCGTGCCGACGGCGATCACATCGACCTTGGAACCATTCCCGACGCGCATCGTCACCTCATCCTTCGCCAGTCTCCGTTTATTCCGCAGCTCCTGTTTTGAGTTACAAATGTGAGCAACTGCACCGGTATCGAATACCCAGGAGCTACTACGAGTGCTGGTAAGGTACACATCAATAACATGTATATCATATATACCTTTGACGTTGCCGGCCTTCTTGTCTGCTAAGTATTTGGGGCAGTTCCGCTTCCAGTGACCCGTTCCCTTGCAATAAAAGCACTCTGTCTCAGGCTTAGGTCCATACTTTGGCTTCTTCCCAGCAACAGGCTTGCCAGGCGCGGCAACTCCCTTGCCGTCCTTCTTGAAGTTCTTCTTACCCTTGCCTTTCTTGAACTTAGTGGTTTTATTGACCATCAACACTTGATGTTCTTTCTTGATGTCAACCTCCGCTGATTTCAGCATTGAATACACCTCGGGAATGGACTTCTCCATCCCCTGCATATTGAAGTTCAACACGAAGCTCTTGAAGCTTGGTGGGAGCGACTGGAGGATTCTGTCAACGACCGCTTCATCTGGGAGATTCATTCCCAGCTGAGACAAGCGGTTGTGCAATCCTGAAATCTTGAGGATGTGCTCACTGACATAACTGTTCTCCTCCATCTTACAGCTGTAGAATGCGTCGGAGACATCATATCTCTCGACTCGGGCATGAGCTTGGAAAACCATTTTCAGCTCTTCGAACATCTCATATGCTCCATGATGCTCAAAACGCTTTTGGAGCCCCGATTCTAAACTGAAAAGCATGCCGCACTGAACCAGGGAGTAATCATCACTACGCGACTGCCAGACGTTCAAAACGTCTTGGTCCGCATCGGGAGCAGGTGCATCACCTAGCGGTGCTTCTAGGACATATGATCTCTTGGCAGCTATGAGGATAATCCTCTGGTTACGGACCCAATCCGTATAGTTGCTACCATCGTCTTTCAGCTTGGTTTTCTCTAGGAACGCGTTGAAGTTGAGGGAAACCTGAGCGTGGGCCATTTGATCTACAAGAGATATTGTAAAGAATTTAGACTAAGTTCATGATAATTAAGTTCATCTTAATCAAATTATAATGAACTCCCACTCAGAATGACATCTCTCAAGTCATCCAAGTGATACACGATCCGAATCGAGTAGTCCGTGTCCGATCATCACGTGAGACGGACTAGTCAAAAACGGTGAACATCTTCATGTTGATCGTATCTTCTATACGACTCGTGTTCGACCTTTCGGTCTTCCGTGTTCCGAGGCCATGTCTGTACATGCTAGGCTCGTCAAGTGAACCCTAAGTGTATTGCGTGTGTAAATCTGTCTTACACCCGTTGTATGTGAACGTTAGAACCTATCACACCCGATCATCACGTGGTGCTTCGGAGCAACGAGCTTTAGCAACGGTGCACAGTTAGGGGAATCACATTACTTGAAATTTTAGTGAGAGATCATCTTATTTACTACCGTCGTTCTAAGTAAACAAGATGCATAAACATGATAAACATCACATGCAATCAATTAAAGTGACATGATATGGCCAATATCATCTTGCTCCTTGGATCTCCATCTTCGGGGCACCATGATCATCTTGTCACCGGCTCGACACCATGATCTTCATCATCATGATCTCCATCATCGTGTCTTGAAGAAGTCGTCACGCCAACTATTACTTCTACTACTATAGCTAACGTTTAGCAATGAAGTAAAGTAATTACATGGCGTTATTCAGTGACACGCGGGTCATACAATAATTAAGACAACTCCTATGGCTCCTGCCGATTGTCAAGTTCATCGACATGCAAGTCGTGATTCCCTATTACAAAGACATGATCAATCTCATACATCACATATATCATTCATCACATCTTCGTTCTTGGCCATACCACGTCACAAAACACATGCTGCAAAAACAAGTTAGACGTCCTCTAATTGTTGTTGCAAGTTTTACGTGGCTTCTATAGGATTTCTAGCAAGAACGTTTCTTATCTACGCCAAAACCACAACGTGATTTGTCAACTTCTATTTACCCTTCATAAGGACCCTTTTCATCGAATCCGATCCGACTAAAGTAGGAGAGACAGACACCCGCCAGCCACCTTATGCATCTAGTGCATGTCTGTCAGTGGAACCAGTCTCACGTAAGCGTACGTGTAAGGTCGGTCCGGGCCGCTTCATCCCACAATACCGCCGAATCAAGATTGACTAGTAACGGTAAGAAAGTTGAACAAGATCATACGCCCACAACTGCTTTGTGTTCTACTCGTGCAAGATGCTACGCATAAAACCTAGGCTCAGATGCCACTGTTGGGGAACGTAGCATAATTCAAAATTTTCTACGTCTTCACCAAGATCCAACTATGGATACATCTAGCAACGAGCAAGAAAGAGTGCATCTACATACCGTTATGAAGATTGCGTGCGGAAGCTTTCAACGAAGCAAGGATGAAGTAGTCGTACTCTTCACGTTCTTCGTCACCGATGATCTAGCGCCGAACGGACGGCACCTCCGCGTTCAACACACGTACGGTGCAGCAACGTCACCTCCTTCTTGATC
>LR738711.1:811198771-811231724 GCA_902687465.1 Secale cereale | reverse complement strand
AAGTCGTCAGAGATCCGGCAGCACGACGGCATGATGACGGATGCAGTGGAGATCGCAGCAGGGCTTCGCCGGGAGCCCTGCGTGGGAGTTGGGAGGTGTGACGGGAGGGGGAGAGGCGCCAGGGCTGAGGTGCGGCTGCCCTCTCCCCCCCACATATATATAGGGGCCAGGGGGGGCGCCTGGACCCCCTGCAGATCCAATCTGCAAGGGGCGGCGGCCAAGGGGGGTTCCTTGCCCCCAAGGCAAGTGGAGCCCCCCTCCCCTTTAGGGTTTGAACCCTAGGCGCAGGGGAGGTGGGCCTCCCTTAGTGGTGCGCCAGCCCAGAGGGCTGGACACATCCCCTCGCGGCCTAGGGGCCCCACCGGGATGGGTGGCCCCACCCGGTGGACCCCCGGGGCCCCTCCGGTGGTCCCGGGACGCTCCCGGTGACCCCCGGAGATCACCCGTTGGCCGAAACTGGACTTCCCATATATCAATCTTTACCTCCGGACCATTCCGGAACTCCTCGTGACGTCCGGGATCTCATCCGGGACTCCGAACAACTTTCGGGTTTCCACATGCATTTATCTCTACGACCCTAGCGTTACCGAACCTTAAGTGTGTAGACCCTACGGGTTCGGGAGACACGTAGACATGACCGAGACCACTCTCCGGTCAATAACCAACAGCGGGATCTGGATACCCATGTTGGTTCCCACGTGTTCCTCGATGATCTTCATCGGATGAACCACCGTGTCAAGGATTCACTCAATCCCGTATGTTATTCCCTTTGTCCATCGGTACGGTACTTGCCCGAGATTCGATCGTCGGTATTCCCAACACCTTGTTCAATCTCGTTATGGCAAGTCTCTTTACTCGATCCGTAATCCATCATCCCGTGACTAACTACTTAGTCACATTGAGCTCATTATGATGATGTATTACCGAGTGGGCCCAGAGGTACCTCTCCGTCATACGGAGTGACAACATCCCAGTCTCGGTTCGTACCAACTCAACAGACACTTTCGGAGATACCCGATGCGTACCTTTATAGCCACCCAGTTACGTTGTGACGGTTGGCACACCCAAAGTATTCCTACGGTATCCGGGAGTTGTACAACCTCATGGTCTAAGGAATAAAAACTTGACACTGAAAAGCTTATGCATTACGAACTATACGATCTCGTGTTATGCTCAAGTTTGGGTCTTGTCCATCACATCATTCTCCTAATGATGTGATCCCGTTATCACCGACATCTCATGTCCATGGTCAGGAAACCGTGACCATCTGTTGATCAACGAGCTGGTAACTAGAGGCCTACCAGGGACTTATTGTGGTCTGTGTATTCACACATGTATCGCTGTTTCCGTACAATACAATTCAAGCATGAATAACAAACGATTATCATGAACAAGGAGATATAATAATAATACTTTTATTATTGCCTCTAGGGCATATCTCCAACATACCCAACAGTCTCTTTTGGGTATCCTATGAAGACACATTTCTCCGACTTGGGTTCGAGCTTATCAGGTTGAAGCTTTTTCACATAAGCATCGCAGCCCCAAACTTTAAGAAACGACAACTTTGGTTTCTTGCCAAACCATAGTTCATAAGGTGTCGTATCAACGGATTTAGATGGTGCCCTATTTAACGTGAATGCAGCTATCTCTAAAGCATAACCCCAAAACGATAGTGGTAAATCGGTAAGATACATCATAGATCGTACCATATCCAATAAAGTACGGTTACGACGTTCGGACACACCATTACGCTGTGGTGTTCCGGGTGGCGTGAGTTGTGAAACTATTCCACATTGTTTCAAATGAAGACCAAACGCGTAACTCAAATATTCTCCTCCATGATCAGATTGTAGAAACTTTATTTTCTTGTTACGATGATTCTCTACTTCACTCTGAAATTCTTTGAACTTTTCAAATGTTTCAGACTTGTGCTTCATTAAGTAGATATACCCATATCTGCTCAAATCATCAGTGAAGGTCAGAAAATAACGATACCCGCCGCGAGCTTCAACACTCATTGGCCCACATACATCAGTATGTATGATTTCCAACAAATCTGTTGCTCGCTCCATAGTTCCGGAGAACGGAGTTTTAGTCATCTCGCCCATGAGGCATGGTTCACAAGCACCAAGTGATTCATAATCAAGTGTTTCCAAAAGTCCATCACTATGGAGTTTCTTCATGCGCTTTACACCAATATGACCTAAACGGCAGTGCCACAAATAAGTTGCACTATCATTATTAACCTTGCATCTTTTGGTTTCAATATTATGAATATGTGTATCACTACAATCGAGATCCAATAAGAATAGACCACTCTTCAAGGGTGCATGAACATAAAAGATATTATTCATAAAAATAGAACAACCATTATTCTCTGATTTAAATGAATAACCGTCTCGCATCAAACAAGATCCAGATATAATGTTCATGTTCAACGCTGGCACCAAATAACAATTATTTAGGTCTAAAACTAATCCAGATGGTAGATGTAGAGGTAGCGTGCCGACGGCGATCACATCGGCTTTGGAACCATTTCCCACGCGCATCGTCACCTCGTCCTTAGCCAATCTTCGTTTAATCTGTAGTCCCTGTTTCGAGTTACAAATATTAGCAACCGAACCGGTATCAAATACCCAGGTACTACTACGAGCATTAGTAAGGTACACGTCAATAACATGTATATCACATATACCTTTGTTCACCTTGCCATCCTTCTTATCCGCCAAATACTTGGGGCAGTTCCGCTTCCAGTGTCCAGTCCCCTTGCAGTAGAAGCACTCAGTTTCAGGCTTGGCTCCAGACTTGGGTTTCTTCTTGGGAGTAGCAACTGTCTTGCTATTCTTCTTGAAGTTCCCCTTCTTTCCCTTGCCCTTTTTCTTGAAACTAGTGGTTTTGTTAACCATCAACACTTGATGCTCCTTTTTGATTTCTACCTCCGCAGCCTTGAGCATAGCGAAGAGCTCGGGAATTGTCTTTTGCATCCCTTGCATATTATAGTTCATCACGAAGCCTTTATAGCTTGATGGCAATGATTGAAGAACTCTATCAATAACACTATCCTCATCAACTTTGCAACCAAGTTGAGTCATATGATTGTAGTACCCAGACATTCGGAGCAAGTGTTCACTGATAGAACTATTCTCTTCCATCTTGCAGCTGTAGAACTTATTGGAAATCTCATATTTCTCAATCCGGGCATTTGCTTGAAATATTAACTTCAAGTCCTGGAACATCTCATATGGTCCATGACGTTCAAAACGTCGTTGAAGTCCCGGTTCTAAGCCGTAAAGCATGGCACACTGAACTATCGTGTAGTCATCAGACCGCGATTGCCAGATGTTCAAAGCATCTACATTAGCGGGAGGGGGCTTGTCACCTAGCGGTGCTTCAAGGACATAATTCTTCTGTGCAGCAATGAGGATAATCCTCAAGTTACGGACCCAGTCCGTGTAATTGCTACCATCATCTTTCAACTTAGCTTTCTCTAGGAATGCATTAAAATTCAAAGGAACGGTAGCATGGGCCATTGATCTACAACAACATAGATATGCAAAAACTATCAGGACTAAGTTCATGATAAATTAAAGTTCAATTTAATAATATTAATTAAAGAACTCCCACTTAGATAGACATCTCTCCGGTCATCTAAATGATCACGTGATCCAAATCAACTAAACCATGTCCGATCATCACGTGAGATGGAGTAGTTTCAATGGTGAACATCTTATGTTGATCATATCTACAATATGATTCACGCTCGACCTTTCGGTCTCCAGTGTTCCGAGGCCATATCTGCATATGCTAGGTTCGTCAAGTTTAACCCGAGTATTCTGCGTGTGCAAAACTGGCTTACACCCGTTGTATTTGAACGTAGAGCTTATCACACCCGATCATCACGTGGTGTCTCGGCACGACGAACTTTCGCAACGGTGCATTCTCAGGGAGAACACTTATACCTTGAAATTTAGTAAGGGATCATCTTATAATGCTACCGTCGTTCTAAGCAAAATAAGAAGCATAATAAGATAAACATCACATGCAATCAAAATATGTGACATGATATGGCCATCATCATCTTGTGCTTTTGATCTCCATCTCCAAAGCAACGTCATGATCACCTTCATCACCGGCGCGACACCTTGATCTCCATCATAGCATCGTTGTCGTCTCGCCAACTATTGCTTCTAAGACTATCGCTACCGCTTAGTGATAAAGTAAAGCAATTACATGGCGATTGCATTTCATACAATAAAGCGACAACCATATGGCTCCTGCCAGTTGCCGATAACATTACAAAACATGATCATCTCATACATAACCGTATAACTCATCATGTCTTGACCATATCACATCACAACATGCCCTGCAAAAACAAGTTAGACGTCCTCTACTTTGTTGTTGCAAGTTTTACGTGGCTGCTACGGGCTTAGCAAGAACCGTTCTTACCTACGCATACAAAACCACAACGATGTTTCGTCAAGTATGTGATGTTTTAACCTTCACAAGGACCGGGCGTAGCCACACTTGATTTAGCTAAAGTGAGAGAGACAGACACCCGCCAGTCACCTTTAAGCAATGAGTGCTCATAACGGTGAAACCAGTCTCGCGTAAGCGTACGCGTAATGTCGGTCCGGGCCGCTTCATCTCACAATACCGCCGAAGCAAAGTATGACATGTTGGTAAGCAGTATGACTAGTATCGCCCACAACACATTGTGTTCTACTCGTGCATATCATCTACGCATAGACCTGGCTCATGATGCCACTGCTGGGGAACGTAGTATTTTAAAATTTTCCTACGATCACGCAAGATCTATCTACCAGATGCATAGCAACGAGAGGGAAGAGTGTGTCTACGTACCCTCGTAGACCGTAAACGGAAGCGTCAAGTGACGCGGTTGATGTAGTCGAACTTCTTCGCGATCCAACCGATCAAGCATCGAACATACGGCACCTCCGCGTTCAGCACACGTTTAGCTTGATGACGTCCCACGAACTCCTGATCCAGTTGAACTTCACGGGAGAGTTTCGTCAGCACGACGGCGTGGTGACGGATATGATGTATCTACCGGCGCAGGGCTTCGCCTAAGCACTGCGACGGTATGACCGAGGTGTGTTTCTGTGGAGGGGGGCACCGCACACGGCTAGAACAATTCAACTTGTGTGTCTTTGGGTGCCCCCTGCCCCCGTATATAAAGGAGCAAGGGGGGAGGCCGGCCGGCCCTCTATGGTGCGGCTAGGGCTGCAATCCTACTAGGAATAGGATTGCAATCCTATTCCTAGTAGGAACTACCAAAGAAGGAAGAAGGGGGAAGGAAAGCGAGGGAGAGGGAGAGGGAAAGAGGGGCCGCGCCCCCCTCCCCTTGTCCTATTCGGACTCCTCTTAGGGAGGGGCGCGCCACCTCCTGGCTGCTGCCCTCTCTCTCCCCAATGGCCCACCAGGGCCCACCATTCCCCCGGGGGGTTCCGGTAACCCCCCCGGCACTCCGGAAAATTCCGAAACTTTCCAGAACACTTCCGGTGTCCGAATATAGTCGTCCAATATATCAATCTTTATGTCTCAAACATTCCAAGACTCCTCGTCATGTCCGTGATCTCATCCGGGACTCCGAACTACCTTCGGTACATCAAAACTCACAAACTCATAATACCGATCGTCATCAAACGTTAAGCGTGCGGACCCTACGGGTTCGAGAACTATGTAGACATGACCGAGACTCATCTCCGGTCAATAACCAATAGCGGAACCTGGATGCTCATATTGGCTCCTACATATTCTACGAAGATCTTTATCGGTCAAACCGCATAACAACATACGTTGTTCCTTTTGTCATCGGTATGTTACTTGCCCGAGATCGATCGTTGGTATCTCTATACCTAGTTCAATCTCGTTACCGGCAAGTCTCTTTACTCGTTCCGTAATACATCATCTCGTGACTAACTCATTAGTCTTTTGCTTGCAAGGCTTATTATGATGTGTATTACCGAGAGGGCCCAGAGATACCTCTCCGACACTCGGAGTGACAAATCCTAGTCTTGATCTATGCCAACATGATGTCTACACACGCTTCTACTCTTGTAGACTATGTTGGGCCTCCAAGCGCAGAGGTTTGTAGGACAGTAGCAATTTCCCTCAAGTGGATGACCTAAGGTTTATCGAACTCAGGGAAGTAGAGGTTGAAGATGGTCTCTCTCAAGCAACCCTGCAACTAAGATACAAGAAGTCTCTTGTGTCCCCAACACACCTAATACAACTAGGAGTTGTATAGGTGCACTAGTTCGGAGAAGAGATGGTAAAATATGGATGATAGGAGTGGCAAAGCAAAGTAATATAAATATGTAATAAAAAGTGCAGCAAGCAAACAAGTGGTAAACGTGAGCACAAATGGTATTGCAATGGTGGAAACAAGGCCTAGGGTTCATACTTTCACTAGTGGAAACTCCCAACAACATTAACATAATCGAATCACATGATATTTCCCATAAAACATGCAAAGGGGACACACTCGGAGGTCATTCCTTCGTGGTCAAGAGAGGACGAGAATTATGTAGGGCTACAAAAACACACCTCAAAGTTCGTAGTTCTCAATCTAAGGATTTCCCAATGTCACCGTGGCCATCCAAAGAGAGTCCCACAATCACCACAACATATCTAAAGGATAGTCAAAGACAAGCACCAAGAGACTCTCAATCTTCAATCAACACACAAGAGAGGAAATCACTCATGAAAATACTTTTCTAATCCATGTCCAATAGACCGCTGTCACCTTGGTCTCGGGGATTATACTAGATAAAGACAAGTGAGTACATCAATCCAATACATAGAGGAAGGGGAAATATCATGGGATCACCCTAGATTAACATAGCCTATGATCACAACGAAGATCACATCATGGGAGAGAGAATTGACCACATAGCTACTGGTAAGAACCTCAGCCCCGAGGAGGAACTACTCCCGCATCATGGAGGGAGGAAGCAACGTCGATGGAGATGAATCCGGGGGCACTTCCCCGTCCCGGCAGGGTGCTGGTGCAGGAATTCTGGTCCCCCGAAGCTTGATGGCGATGGCGGCGGTGATCGGAATCGCGTCTGGAGAAAAGGGGTCCGGAATCAGGGTTTTCTCGACAGACCTTAAATATATGCCAAAGGGGGTCACCAGGGGAGTCCTGGGGAACCCAGGCGCCCCCCCCGGCGCGGCCTAGGGGTGGGCCGCCTGGGCAGGCCGCCTGGAGCCCCTGTGGGTCCCCCCCGGCTGCACTTTGGCCGCACGGTAGCTCCTGGAACGCTGATTTTTTATATATTTTTTCTGGATTTTTCCTGGCAGTTCTCGTAATGTGAAAACCTGAAATACAAAAACAGCCGAAAACAGAAACTGGCACTGGGGTGCACTGAGTTAATAGGTTAGTTCAAATATGATCAAAAGTGTATGGAAGTGTATAAATATCATAGCAATATCACCCAAAAAGGGCATGGAGCAAGCAGAAATTATAGATACGTTTTGGACGTATCAACATCCCCAAGCTTAATTCCTGCTCGTCCTCGAGTAGGTAAATGATAACAAGCATAATTTCTGTGGTGACATGCTATTAACCTTATAAGAACTTTTCACAGTCACATGACAAGTGCTTACTGAGACAATGAATCTGTAGTAATTAAGTTGCCTCATGAGAAAATCACAAAGAACTGAAAGTTTTACAATATGATACTGAAACACTCAATAGATTTGTAGTGAGCATGGTGTGCAAATATGACAAAGTGATATCTCGCTTGCCCCCTTTAGTGAAGTAAAACATAAATGCAGGGGCACCTCCAAGGTTTAAGTGACGACTAGATACAATGATTTCAGAATAAACGATATCATAATCATGCAAAAGACAATGGTACTTTGGGACAATGCACATTACACTCAGAATGACAATCATGCTCTAAATAGTTGGTGCTTTAAAGAAGGTGGAGACTCAACATAAAAGTAAAAGAATGGCCCTTCGCAGAGGGAAGCAGGGATTACTCATGTGCTAGAGTTTTTTTTATTTTGAAAACATAGAAGCAATTTTGTCAACGGTGGTAATACTTCATATGTGTTATGCATAAGACATCCTATAAGTTGCAAGCCTCATGCATCGAATACCAATAGTGCTCGCACCTTGTCCTAATTAGCTCGGATTTCCATGGGTTATCATTGCATTACATATGTTTCAACCAAGTGTCACAAAGGGGTACCTCTATGCCACCTGTACAAAGGTCCAAGGAGATAAATCGCATTTGATTTCTCGTTTTTGATAGATCTCAACTTGAGGACATCCATACCGGGACAACATAGAAAATAGATAATGGACTCCTCTTTAATGCTTAAGCATTCATAAGAGGTTGAGGATTAATGTCCAAGCTAAAACTTCCACCATGATACATGGCTTTGGTTGGCGGCCCAATGTTCTTCTCTAACAATATGCATACTCAAACCATTCAACTCATGGCAAATCACCCTTACTTCGGACAAGACGAACATGCATAGCAACTCACATGAAATTCAGCAAAAGTGTAATAGTTGATGGCGTCCCCAGAAACATGGATACCGCTCAGCAAGCAACTTATAAGAAATAAGATACATAAGCGACATATTCTTTACCACAATAGTTTTTAAGCTACTTTCCCATGAGCTATGTATTGCAAAAATGAAGGTTTTAAAGGTAGCACATGTAAATTTACTTGGAGTGGCGGTGAAATACCACATATAGGTAGGTATGGTGGACTCATATGGCATAACTGGATTAAAAGAATGTGGATGCACAAGCAGTCAGTCCGCTTAGTACAGGTGGAGGTTAGCAAAAGACTGGGAGTGACCAACTAAAAGAGCAATGACGGTCATAATCATGCAGAGCGACAAAGCAACATTGAATCAGGCATGGTAGTTATATCGCTACTCAGAAACAAAAGATCATCAAGGCTTGACAGACTTTCTTTACAGTCTTAAATATGCGTGAGCATACGCCAAGTCAATCAAAAATAAATTCTTGAAGGAAGATATTACTAAACCATACCACATCATAGGTAAACAAATCAAGTTGGTACTCCAATAACACAGTGGGACTCCCCCAGCTATTTGAGACTAACCACAAGAAAACATGAACTACTAAGCGCCATTATGCACATAGCATCTTTATCATAGACATATCAACCAATGCAACGGAAGCAAACTCTCTTAATAAGGTGAGCATGGTAATTAAAGAGAGTTCAAGCAACCAACTAAACAAAAGCTCTTTGAAAAGATAAGCATGAATACTAAGAGCTGAACATGATAGTAGCTATTAAAAGACAAAGAACACACACACCAAAGATAAACATGAAAATTCTATGTTGTGTTCTAGGTTGAAGTGGAGCGTGTTTCTCTCCCACAAAAAGAAAGCTGAGTTCCAACTCGTTATGAAAAACAAGCAAAGCTAAAGAAAACTAAAAATGAAACTAAAAGCAAGACGCTCCAAGCATAGCACATAACACATGAAGTGATAAAAATATAGTGGAACGAAAGACGAACTGATAATGTTGATGGAGAAGGGGATGCACGGGGGCATCCCCAAGCTTAGACGCTTGAGTCTCCTTGAATATTTCTTGGGGGTGCACGGGGGCATCCCCAAGCTTGAGCGCTTGACACTCCTGAATCTTTTTATCATCTTCCCTGGCACACTTGAAAACTCCCTTCATACATAACTCATCATAATCTGATTAGCGAGGTTAGTACCCATAATAAAATAATTGTTCCTTGCTGGAAATAAAGATATTCTTGAAGTTCAACTGTTTCTCAAGATTGCCAAAAGGTTTTTGCAAAGAAAAAGCAAGTTCTTGGTTTGCAAAATGAAAGAAAGGCAAAACAGGACAGAATCTGTGAAAAACAGAATAGCAGGTAGTAAATGATTTGTTCGGGGCACTTCTGCAACTCTAATCAAAAAACTCAGAACAGACGCACGAAATACAATTGTATAGAGCACGCTGTCGAAAAAATTCAGACCAAAAAGATGATTTGGCGATTTTATACGAATTTTTCTATCCAAGGACAGAATCTGTTTCCTGGACAGCACGTCATAACTTTTGAACTTTCTTGCAATCAGAGGCTACACTTGGCACAAAGTTGAATAGTAAAGATACAATGATGATGCTACTGTAGTAACAACATCAAGACACAACAAAAAGCAAAATAAAATTTTATTCATTGTGGGCTGCCTCCCAAAAGCGCTTTCTTTTATGCCTTTAAGCTAGGCATAGGACTTTAATGATGCTCTCGTAAGAATAAGAGCTGAAGAACAAAAGAAGGCATCAAGAAGCAAATGCCAAATACATTTAAGCCTAACATTCTTCCTATGCATAGGAATATTGCAATAGAATAATTCATTGAAGCACGAAGCAACTAGCATAGGAATGCAAAACAAGCATAACTTCAAAATATTCACCATAAAGAGAGGAAATTTCTTATTGTTAAGATATTTAGAACCAAGCCTCCCTCTCTCATTATAAATTTCAGTGGCATCATGGATGAACTCAACAATATAAGCATCACATAAAGCATTTTTACCATGATCCACATGCAAAAAGGTACTCTCACTCCCCACATAAGCATAATTTTTCTCATTGGTAATAGTGGGAGTAGGACTATCATAAACAACTTGAACACTATAGATTAGTTGTATATTAGGAGGGTGGTGTTCAACAAGGGAGTAATTCCCTTCATGATTATGACAAGTTTCATAAGGATAATTTCTCCTTATGTCATATGTACCTTTATAATCACTATAGATTGGAGTTATAACATCATCATGGTAGAGAAGAGCATTATCATTGCTAGCAACTATATTTGTAAACATGTTGTCTTTATTCTTACTAGCAAGAGAATTATCAATTATCACATCACTAGTGGGGATAGGATTTGCAATCCTATCATCCCCAAGCTTAGAGCTTCCCATATCTTCACTTTCAGAGTTGGTACCAAAAAGATTTTCAAGATCATAAGCAGCATTATCATCATTTTCCCAATCACAATAAGTAACATGCATATCATAATCAAAATCATCTTCAATAGTACCTATGGACGTATCATCAAGATGATAATTAAGGCAATAAACTTCACCTTCTTCTTTAAACTTACAACCGTTAGGATAAAAGTTGATGGGAGGAATATGCTCAGGCCAGGTTGATACCCATTCTTCTTCCTTCTTGCTCCTCTTCCTCCTCCTCTTCTTTTTCTTCTTCTTCACCTTAGGAGGGAGTGGTTTGAGATGAAGCTTCTCCACATATCCTGGTTTATCATTAGGAACAATAGGGGAAACTTGGGAGATACTCTCCTTTTTATTAGCAGAAATATAAGAGACATTTTTATACTTTGGTAAAGTTCCCTCCTTTATAATCTTACTTATGTAATCATTTTCATGACAATTAACAACACAATAGAGATGGCAATTTTGCAAAGTGTTTTTTATTCCTATGGCATTAACATCTAGCCAAGAAGTCTTTTCTGATAACTATTCACACATCAAAAATAACATAAGCTCATCATAAAGATCAGAGGTGATCATGTTATCACACAACTGGTTAACAGTTATGTTTTGAAAGTGCATGCATTGAAAATTAAAGTGACCCTCTATACGGCAAAGTTCACAAGTAAAAGGATAAAGGTCACACAATTCTCTAGCAATTTCATTTAAATCTCTGACCCAAGTGATTGTTCTTTCATGCTTATGTTGCTTACAATACTTCTCTTCTTCAATCATAGGCCTTTCACAAGGTCTATCCACTCCACAAAAATTAACATGCTTATATAAAACTTCATTTTTAGGAATTGGATCATGCATGTTGCAATCATCATGAACAATTTCATTTTCTTTGCAAGTCTCTTTAAAAGTTTTATGATACTTGATCCAATCCTCCTTAGGCATATTAAGATGTGAAGCAAAAGATTCGAGGAAATCAACAAGGAATTGAGAATCAAGCCCAAACTTAGCACTAAACTTATTAAAACTTGTAGTTTCAACAAAGGACTTAATGCAATCATACTCATAAATTATACCTGACTCTTTACCTTCGTCGATCTCCCAATCTTCAGTGTTGCGTTGAATTCTTTCAAGGAGTTCCCATTTAGCATCAATCTTTTTGTTTGTGAAAGAACCCATAGAGGAAGCGTCGAGCAAATCTTTATCCTGTCAAGAAAGCCTCGCATAGAAGTTAGTAATAATAATATCTTTGGGGAGCCCATGGTTAGGACATTTTAGCATTAACGTTTTCAGTCTCCCCCAAGCTTGAGCTATGCTCTCTCCGTCATGAGGATAAAAATTATAAACATAATTCCTATTCTCATGGACTTCATGAAGAGGATAAAACTTGGAGTAAAAGAGAGACTGGATCTCTTCCCACTCCAGCAGGTGAGAGTCATTTAGTAGCCTATACCATTCCAATGCTTTTCCTTTCAGTGACAAGGCAAATAATTTCCTCATGACAAACTCCCTCGATACACCTGCAAGCTTAAATAATGAACATAGTTGTGACAGATATAGCAAGTGTTCACCGGGATGTCTGTCTCCTGCATAACGATTAGCCAAAACATAATCGATAATACCAGCCGGTATTTTATAGGGCACAATTTCAGTAGGAGGAGGAGCAACCACCACAGGTGTGGGGCGTCCTCCCGCAAGCAACGATCCAATAGCAAGGTTTTCCATAAACATAACTAGTGAAATAAAAACAAGAAACAAAAAGATTTAATTGCAAGATCTAAAGATATACCTTCAAGCACTCACCTCCCCGACAACGGCGCCAGAAATAGCTTGATGTCTACACACGCTTCTACTCTTGTAGACTATGTTGGGCCTCCAAGCGCAGAGGTTTGTAGGACAGTAGCAATTTCCCTCAAGTGGATGACCTAAGGTTTATCGAACTCAGGGAAGTAGAGGTTGAAGATGGTCTCTCTCAAGCAACCCTGCAACTAAGATACAAGAAGTCTCTTGTGTCCCCAACACACCTAATACACTTGTTAGATGTATAGGTGCACTAGTTCGGCGAAGAGATGTTAAATGGCAAGTAATATGGATGGCAAAACAAAGTAATATAATTCTGTAATAAAAAGTGCAGCAAGCAAACAAGTGGTAAACGTGAGCACAAATGGTATTGCAATGGTGGAAACAAGGCCTAGGGTTCATACTTTCACTAGTGGCAACTCCCAACAACATTAACATAATCGAATCACATGATATTTCCCATAAAACATGCAACGGGGACACACTCGGAGGTCATTCCTTCGTGGTCAAGAGAGGACGAGAATTATGTAGGGCTACAAAAGCACACCTCAAAGTTCGTAGTTCTCAATCTAAGGATTTCCCAATGTCACCGCAGCCATCCAAAGAGAGTCCCACAATCACCACAACATATCTAAAGGATAGTCAAAGACAAGCACCAAGAGACTCTCAATCTTCAATCAACACACAAGAGAGGAAATCACTCATGAAAATACTTTTCTAATCCATGTCCAATAGACCGCTGTCACCTTGGTCTCGGGGATTATACTAGATAAAGACAAGTGAGTACATCAATCCAATACATAGAGGAAGGGGAAATATCATGGGATCACCCTAGATTAACATAGCCTATGATCACAACGAAGATCACATCATGGGAGAGAGAATTGACCACATAGCTACTGGTAAGAACCTCAGCCCCGAGGAGGAACTACTCCCGCATCATGGAGGGAGGAAGCAACGTCGATGGAGATGAATCCGGGGGCACTTCCCCGTCCCGGCAGGGTGCCGGCGCAGGAATTCTGGTCCCCCGAAGCTTGATGGCGATGGCGGCGGAGATCGGAATCGCGTCTGGAGAAAAGGGGTCCGGAATCAGGGTTTTCTCGACGGACCTTAAATATATGCCAAAGGGGATCACCAGGGGAGTCCTGGGGGGCCCAGGCGCCCCCCTGGCGCGGCCTAGGGGTGGGCCGCCTGGGCAGGCCGCCTGGAGCCCCTGCGGGTCCCCCCCGGCTGCACTTTGGCCGCACGGTAGCTCCTGGAACGCTGATTTTTTATATATTTTTTCTGGATTTTTCCTGGCAGTTCTCGTAATGTGAAAACCTGAAATACAAAAACAGCCAAAAACAGAAACTGGCACTGGGGTGCACTGAGTTAATAGGTTAGTCCAAATATGATCAAAAGTGTATGGAAGTGTATAAATATCATAGCAATATCACCCAAAAAGGGCATGGAGCAAGCAGAAATTATAGATACGTTTTGGACGTATCACAACACCACGAATACTTTCGGAGACACCTGTAGAGCATCTTTATGATCACCCAGTTACGTTGTGACGTTTGATAGCACACAAGGTGTTCCTACGGTATTCGGGAGTTGCATAATCTCATAGTCATGGGAACATGTATAAGTCATGAAGAAAGCAATACCAGTAAAACTAAACGATCATAGTGCTATGCTAACGGATGGGTCTAGTCCATCACATCATTCTCCTAATGATGTGATCCCGTTGATCAAATGACAACTCATGTCTATGGCTAGGAAACATAGCCATCTTTGATCAATGAGCTAGTCTAGTATAGGCATACTAGGGACATACTATTTTGTCTATGTATTCACACATGTATCAAGTTTCCGGTTAATACAATTCTAGCATGAATAAAAGACATTTATCATGATATAAGGAAATACAAAATAACATCTTTATTATTGCCTCTAGGGCATATTTCCTTCACCATCAGCACTGGCCCCCCCTGCTATGTAGAAGAATCCACGGGTAGCGCTAACTCCCTATGCAATTTAATTAATTAATTAAGTTGTTATTATGAGCAAACTAAAACCAAAGTTGGGCCTTGATGGAGGAGTTTTATTCAAAGAGGAAGTGTCAAGGGGTCCCCATATACCCAAACGTGTAAGGAACGCAAAATCAAGGAACATAATGCCGTTTTATCGATTCCTAAAGTGGCATGAGTGGAACAAAACACAGAGCAAAAGGCCAAGCCTTCCACCCATGCCCAGTATATAGGTGTGTTAATGTATAATAATAGATATTGTGATATTCCAACAACAAGTTCCAACTTGGAACGATCTTCATCTTCACCTGCAACTAACAACACTATAAGAGGGGCTGAGCAAGCGGGTAACATAGCCAAACAATGGTTTGCTAGGAAGGAGTCAAAGGTTAGAGGTTTCATGGCAACAAGTAGAGGCGCTGATAATAATGATGGGTAGCGCGACATATAACGATAGCATCGAGACAACTAAGCATGACAATGATAGTAAAGGTATCCAAGGGTATGGTCATCTTTCCTGAGATCCCGCAAGGAAGAAGAACGGATCCGTGAAGAAGACGAAGAAGAAGCCTTCAAGACGAACCACGAGTAGACGAACGAATCCTCACGATCGCAACGGAACAAGCACTAACGAGAAGAAGCGAGCAACACGGTAAACACACAACACGAGAACATGACAATATGCTCAACCAAGTATGATGCAAGACAAGTCTATATATGATGCAATACATGGCAAGGGATGAAGCACAAAAGAACAACACCAAACAACAAGTTTAAATGAGGCCGGAAACTACACATATCAAATCCGGTAAGCCCTCATATGCATAATTTGAAATTAGTCCAGATCTGAACAAACCTTAAGTTAAAGTGTTTGAACGGCAAGTTAACATGCACCATGATGATCTACATGGAATTCTAGTCAAGTTTCATATAAAGTTTGTTTAATTCGGAGCTACGGCCTAGAAGATATGAGCAAAACAAGACAAGCATGGCAACGGTGCAAGATGCACCCAAACATCAAGCAAACTCCAAACATGAAAACAACATGATATTATGATTCTACATGCAAAATCACACAAGTTTCATATAGGGCACACTCAAAACGGAGCAACGGGCTAAAAGATACGAGCAAAACATGTTATAACAACAAGCTGAAGTTAACAGCCACATAGCAACTTTGGAGCAAGGTAAAAATATGCTACAGCACCCAAACATCATAAAAAGAGGCATGGATGTGAAGTATACATGATACTTAACAAGTATGAACTTAGAACACACCCAAAAGCTTGTTGGAACACATTTAAACAAGCATGGCAAGTTACAATAAAATATTCCAGACTTAGCCAAAATCTGGGAAGGCAAAAACATCATCACGATGCTGCCTTCGGAGGCACAAAACAACAAGCATATCAACTCTAACAAGTATATAGAGATCATGGACATGTAGTAGACATGTCCTACAGCAAACAACTCCATTGGAGCATCTCCATAGGAGGCATGGATCAATAGCAACAAGCTCCACCAAATTGAACATGCTGATAAAATCCTGACAGGTATAATTTATAGCAACTTGAGAGCAAGAAATAAATAAGCTACAACATGTCATATGAGCAAGTAAGGGCATGAATGGATAGACAATAACATGGACAACAAGACATGATCATTGGCCACTCCAAAACAAGCATGGATTTGAGTGGGGCATCAAGCAAACATAGCATCAGGTCATAACAGATTCCAGACTTAGCAGTTTTTTCACTAAGTATAAAACAGTAACAACAACATGGCATGTTTACAAGCATGTTTAAGTCACCTCAAGGCATATCATGGAAAATGGTTTGCACCACAACAAAGACCACATGATGGAGATTCTAAAACATATTAACATGTGACATGGGGACAAACACATCAATAGCAACGAGCACTTCAAATCAGCATCTCATAACATGTTACAAAACTTAACAGCCACATGCACTTTTGCAACCAAGTTTAACATGGCAATATGAACCCTAACATGCATGCTACATCAACCATCATGTAAAGCATCTCATAATGAACATTTTGACATATCATATGCATCATTTGGATAAACATGCACCAAGTTATCACATCTCAAACATGGCAACAAAATAACAAGTAGCAGCAATTTATAACAAGTAGCACTCTTGCAACAGAGATTAGGGCATCTAGATGAAGTCAAACAAGCATGGCACAATGGAACAAAGTGTAGAGCATATCACCACGATCATTTTGACATATCATTCACTCTCGGCACCAGCAACCACATCTGGGACTACTTCTACACCACGGCTGGAGTGAGCTTCGGAACGTACAACCCCTCCATCGTCTCGCAGCTACAGGACGTCTTTGATGCGGATTGGGATTCTCCCTATTTGGATCACCACACAAATATTTACAGGCATGCAAAGTATCCAACATTTTTAACAAAAGACCAGGGACATAGTGGGAAAAAGGCAACCTCAGGGTGGACATGTCCGGTCCAGACGGACACGTCCGACGAATGGGGCCCGCGTGGCAGAGAGAGAGGGGCCTGGACATGTCCGGCACCACTGGACATGTCCGTCTCGGGCGAGGTCAACGGCGGCGACGGGGCAGACGGATCCGCGGCGGCCGAGCGTCCCTTCGGCCGGATCTCGCCGGATCCGGGCCGGAGGCGGTCGGTGACGAGGTCTCGGGCGGCGGCCGGGCCGAAGGACGCCGGATCCGGCCGGAAGGGGGCCGTCGACGAACTTCGCGGCGGTGGAGCGAGCCCGTCGGGGCGGCACTTGATACGTCCAAAACGTATCTATAATTTCTGCTTGCTCCATGCCTCTTTTGGGTGATATTGCTATGATATTTATACACTTCCATACACTTTTGATCATATTTGGACTAACCTATTAACTCAGTGCAACCCAGTGCCAGTTTCAGTTTTCTGCTGTTTTTGTATTTCAGGTTTTCCCGTAACGAAAACTGCCAGAAAAATCCCGGAAAATATATATAAAAAATCAGCGTTTCGGAAGCTTCCATGCGGCCAAAGAAGGGCCGGAGGGGGGCCACCAGGGCTCCAGGCGGCCTGCCCACGCGGCCCCCTCCTGGCCGCGCTGGGGGGGCGCCTGGGCCCCCCTTAGCTCCCCTGGCGACCCCCTTTGGCATATATTTAACACCCGTCGAGGAAACCCTGATTCCGGACCCCTTTTCTCCAGACGCAATTCCGATCTCCGCCGCCATCGCCATCAAGCTTCGGGGGACCAGAATTCCTGTGCCGGCACCCTGCCGGGACGGGGAAGTGCCACCGGATTCATCTCCATCGACGTTGCTTCCTCCCTCCATGATGCGGGAGTAGTTCCTCCTCGGGGCTGACGTTTCTACCAGTAGCTATGTGGTCAATTCTCTCTCCCATGATGTGATCTTCATTGTGATCATAGGCTATGTTAATCTAGGGTGATCCCATGATATTTCCCCTTCCTCTATGTATTGGATTGATGTACTCACTTGTCTTTATCTAGTATAATCCCCGAGACCAAGGTGACAGCGGTCTATTGGACATGGATTAGAAAAATATTTTCATGAGTGATTTCCTCTCTTGTGTGTTGATTGAAGATTGAGAGTCTCTTGGTGCTTGTCTTTGACTATCCTTTAGATATGTTGTGGTGATTGTGGGACTCTCTTTGGATGGCCGCGGTGACATTGGGAAATCCTTAGATTGAGAACTACGAACTTTGAGGTGTGCTTTTGTAGCCCTACATAATTCTTGTCCTCTCTTGACCACGAAGGAATGACCTCTGGGTGCGTCTCCATTGCATGTTTTATGGGAAATATCATGTGATTCGATTATGTTAATGTTGTTGGGAGTTGCCACTAGTGAAAGTATGAAGCCTAGGCCTTGTTTCCACCATTGCAATACCATTTGTGCTCACGTTTACCACTTGTTTGCTTGCTTCACTTTTTATTACAGATTTATATTACTTTGTTTTGCCATCCATATCACTTGCCATTTAACATCTCTTCGCCGAACTAGTGCACCTATACATCTAACAAGTGTATTAGGTGTGTTGGGGACACAAGAGACTTCTTGTATCTTAGTTGCAGGGTTGCTTGAGAGAGACCATCTTCAACCTCTACTTCCCTGAGTTCGATAAACCTTAGGTCATCCACTTGAGGGAAATTGCTGCTGTCCTACAAACCTCTGCGCTTGGAGGCCCAACATAGTCTACAAGAGTAGAAGCGTGTGTAGACATCAAGCTATTTCTGGTGCCGTTGCCGAGGAAGTGAGTGCTTGAAGGTATATCTTTAGATCTTGCAATTAAATCTTTTCGTTTCTTGTTTTTAGTTTCACTAGTTATGTTTATGGAAAACCGTGCTATTGGATCGTTGCTTGCAGGAAGACGCCCCACACCTGTGGTGGTTGCTCCTCCCCCTACTGAAATTGTGCCTTATAAAATACCAGCTGGTATTATCGATTATGTTTTGGCTAATCGTTATGCAGGAGACGGACATCCCGGTGAACACTTGCTATATCTGTCACAACTATGTTCATTATTTAAGCTTGCAGGTGTATCAAGGGTGTTTGTCATGAGGAAATTGTTCGCCGTATCACTTATAGATAAAGCTTCAGAATGGTATAGGCTACTAGATGACTCTCATCTGCTGGATTGGGAAGAGATCCAGTCTCTCTTTTACTCCAAGTTTTATCCTCTTCATGAAGTCCATGAGAATAGGAATTATGTTTATAATTTCTATCCTCATGACGGAGAGAGCATAGCTCAAGCTTGGGGGAGACTGAAAACGTTAATGCTAAAATGTCCTGACCATGGGCTCCCCAAAGATATAATTATTACTAATTTCTATGCGAGGCTTTCTCGACAGGATAAAGATTTGCTCGATGCTTCCTCTATGGGTTCTTTTACAAACGAAAAGATTGATGCTAAATGGGAACTCCTTGAAAGAATTCAACGCAACACTGAAGATTGGGAGATCGACAAAGGTAAAGAGTCAGGTATAATTTATGAGTATGATTGCATTAAGTCCTTTGTTGAAACTACAAGTTTTAATAAGTTTAGTGCTAAGTTTGGGCTTGATTCTCAACTCCTTGTTGATTTCCTCAAATCTTTTGCTTTACATCTTAATATGCCTAAGGAGGATTGGATCAAGTATCATAAACCTTTTAAAGAGACTTGCAAAGAAAATGAAATTGTTCATGATGATTGCAACATGCATGATCCAATTCCTAAAAATGAAGTTTTATATAAGCATGTTAATTTTTGTGGAGTAGGTAGACCTTGTGAAAGGCCTATGATTGAAGAAGAGAAGTATTGTAAGCAACATAAGCATGAAAGAACAATCACTTGGGTCAGAGATTTAAATGAAATTGCTAGAGAATTGTGTGACCTTTATCCTTTTACTTGTGAACTTTGCCGTATAGAGGGTCACTTTAATTTTCAATGCATGAACTTTCAAAACATAACTGTTAACCGGTTGTGTGATAACATGATCACCTCTGATCTTTATGATGAGCTTATGTTATTTTTGATGTGTGAAGAGTTATCAGAAAAGACTTCTTGGCTAGATGTTAATGCCATAGGAATAAAAAACACTTTGCAAAATTTCCATCTCTATTGTGTTGTTAATTGCCATGAAAATGATTACATAAGTAAGATTAGAAAGGAGGGAACTTTACCATAGTATAAAAATGTCTCTTATATTTCTGCTAATAAAAAGGAGAGTTTCTCCCAAGTTTCCCCTATTGTTTCTAATGATAAACCAGGATATGTGGAGAAGCTTCATCTCCAACCACTCCCTCCTAAGGTTAAGAAGAAGAAAAAGAAGAGGATGAGGAAGAGGAGCAAGAAAGAAGAAGAATGGGTATCAACCTGGCCTGAGCATATTCCTCCCATCAATTTTTATCCTAACGATTGTAAGTTTAAAGAAGAAGGTGAAGTTTATTGCCTTAATTATCATCTTGATGATACATCCGTAGGTACTATTGAAGATGATTTTGATTATGATATGCATGTTACTTATTGTGATTGGGAAAATGATGATAATGCTGCTTATGATCTTGAAAATCTTTTTGGTACCAACTCTGAAAGTGATGATATGGGAAGCTCTAAGCTTGGGGATGATAGGATTGCAAATCCTTTACCCACTAGTGATGTGATAATTGATAATTCTTTTGCTAGTAAGAATAAAGACAACATGTTTACAAATATAGTTGCTATCAATGATAATGCTCTTCTCTACGATGATGATGTTATAACTCCAATCTATAGTGATTATAAAGGTACCTATGACATAAAGAGAAATTATCCTTATGAAACTTGTCATAATCATGGAGGGAATTACTCCCTTGTTGAACACTATCTTCCTAATACACAATTAATCTATAGTGTTCAAGTTATTTATGATAGTCCTACTCCCACTATTACCAATAAGAAAGATTATGCTTATGTGGAGAGTAAGAGTGCCTTTTTGCATGTGGATCATGGTAACAATGCTTTATGTGATGCTTATATTGTTGAGTTTATTCGTGATCCCACTGAAAATTATTATGAGAAGGGAACATATGCTTATAGATATTTCAATAATATCAAGTTCCCTCTCTTTATGTTGAAAGTTTTGAAGCTGCACTTGTTTTGTCTTCCTATGCTTATTGCTTTGTGCTTCAATTAATTATTCTATTGCAATATTCCTATGCATAGGAAGCATGTTAGGCTTAAATGTATTTGGTATTTGCTTCTTGATGCTCTCTTTTGTTCTTCAACTCTTATTCCTACAAGAGCATCATTAAAGTCTTAAGCCTATCTTTATGGCTATAAAGAAAGAGCTCTAGGGAGACAACACTTGTTATCTTTGCTTTCAGTTTGTTCTTTCAGTTTTTAGTGGTCTTGATGTTTGTTACTACAGTAGCATCATCATTGTATCTTTAGTTTCAGCTTTGTGCCAAGTGTAGCCTCTGATTGCAAGAAAGTTCAAAAGTTGTGACGTGCTGTCCAGGAAACAGATTCTGTCCTTGGACAAAACAATTCGTATAAAATCACCAGTTCATCTTTTTGGTCTGAATTTTTACGGCAGCGTGCTCTATACAATTGGCTTTCGGGCATCTGTTCTGAGTTTTTTGATTTGAGTTGCAGAAGTGCCCCAAAAAAATTATTTACTACCTGCTGTTCTGTTTTTCACAGATTCTGTCCTGTTTTGCCTTTCCCTCATTTTGCAAACCTTGAGCATGCTTTTTCTTTGCAAAAACCTTTTGGCAATTGAGAAACAATAGACCTTCAAGAATATCCTTATTTCCAGCAAGGAACAATTATATTATTATGGGTACTAACCTCGCTAATCAGATTATGATGAGTTATGTATGAAGGGAGTTTTCAAGTGTGCGAGGGAAGATGATAAAAAGATTCAGGAGTGTCAAACGCTCAAGCTTGGGGATGCCCCCATGAACCCCCAAGAAATATTCAAGGAGACTCAAGCGTCTAAGCTTGGGGATGCCCCCGTGCATGCCCTTCTCCATCAACATTATCAGTTCGTCTTTCGTTCCACTATATTTTTATCACTTCATGTGTTATGTGCTATGCTTGGAGCGTCTTGCTTTTAGTTTTCCTTTTTAGTTTCCTTTAGCTTTTCATAACGAGTCGGAACTCAGCTTTTTTTGTGTGGGAGAGAAACACGCTCCACTTCAACCTAGAACACAACATAGAATTTTCATGTCTATCTTTGCTGTGTATGTTCTTGGTCTTTCAATAGCTACTATCACGTTCAGCTCTTAGTTTTCGTGCTTATCTTTTTTTTAAAAGAGCTTTTTGTTTACTTGGTTGCTTGAACTCTCTTTAGTTATCATGCTTATCTTATTAAGAGAGTTTGCTTCTGTTGCATTGGTTGATATGTCTATGATAAAAATGCTACGTGCATAATGGCGCTTAGTAGTTCATGTTTTCTTATGGTTAGTCTCAAATAGCTGGGGGGTTTCCAATGTGTTATTGGAGTACCAACATGATTTGTTTGTCTATGATGTGGTATGGTTTAGTAATATCTTCCTTCAAGAATTTATTTTGATTGACTTGGCATATGCTCACACATATTTAAGACTGTAAAGAAAGTCTGTCAAGCCTTGATGATCTTTTGTTTCTGAGTAGCGATATAACTTCCATGCCTGATTCAATGTTGCTTTGCCGCTCTGCATGATTATGACCGTCATTGCTCCCTTAGTTGGTCGCTCCCAGTCTTTTGCTAACCTCCACCTGTACTAAGCGGACTGACTGCTTGTGCATCCAAAATCCTTTAAACCAGTTATGCCATATGAGTCCACCATACCTTCCTATACATGGTATTTACCTGCCACTCCTAACGAAGACTTTCATGTACCATCTCGAAATTATTCAAAAAATGCATTTCTGTTTTGTGCCTCTGTTTTAGTTCATGAGGAAGTAGTAGTTAATTCATGATCTTTTTAAGTTGGACAAGCTTCACCCCGGGATTGCATGTCTAATGTGCAAACCCATAATACGAGAAGGAACTGGCAAAGAGTGCGCCCGGCTCAAAAATAATATAACAAACAAACCCTCCTTCACGCTTTGTTCATGAGAAATCAGAAAACTTTGGCAGTGATAAACAAAGGAGATTAAGAGGATGTGATCGTCCTCATTCGGGAGCCGTTCCTCGAAACTTGCCCGGCTCAAGAAGTAATTGAGTTATCTGCTAGCATTCGTTAACGGAACATGCATAATCTAAAAAAATAATTTTTACTTCTGTTTTTAAAACCAAGAGCTCTGGTACATGCTTTGTCTTTGTTTCCGACCACGGGTTTTCAACCTTGCCAACAAAAGCCACGGTTCGAGAGTCTCCACCTTCTTTTAAAGCACCAACTACTGAGAGCATGATTGTCATTCTGAGTGTAATGTGCATTGTCCCAAAGTAGCATTGTCTTTTGCATGATTATGATATCGTTTATTCTGAAATCATTGTACCTAGTCATCACTTAAACCTTGGAGGTGCCCCTGCATTTATGTTTTGCTTCACTAAAGGGGGCAAGCGAGATATCACTTTATCATATTTGCACACCATGCTCATTACAAATATATTTGATGTTTCAGTATCATGTTGTAAAACTTTCAGTTCTTTGTGATTTTCTCATGAGGCAACTTAATTACTACAGATTCATTGTCTCAGTAAGCTTTTGTCATATGACTATGAAAAGTCCTATATGGTTAATATCATGTCACCACAGAAATTATTCTTGTTATCATTTACCTACTCGAGGACGAGCAGGAATTAAGCTTGGGGATGTTGATACGTCCAAAACGTATCTATAATTTCTGCTTGCTCCATGCCTCTTTTGGGTGATATTGCTATGATATTTATACACTTCCATACACTTTTGATCATATTTGGACTAACCTATTAACTCAGTGCACCCCAGTGCCAGTTTCTGTTTTCTGCTGTTTTTGTATTTCAGGTTTTCCCGTCACGAAAACTGCCAGAAAAATCCCGGAAAAAATATATAAAAAATCAGCGTTCCGGAAGCTTCCATGCGGCCAAAGTAGGGCCGGAGGGGGGCCACCAAGGCTCCAGGCGGCCTGCCCATGCGGCCCCCCTCCTGGCCGCGCCGGGGGCGCCTGGGCCCCCCTTAGCTCCCCTGGCGACCCCCTTTGGCATATATTTAACACCCGTCGAGGAAACCCTGATTCCGGACCCCTTTTCTCCAGACGCAATTCCGATCTCCGCCGCCATCGCCATCAAGCTTCGGGGGACCAGAATTCCTGTGCCGGCACCCTGCCGGGACGGGGAAGTGCCCCCGGATTCATCTCCATCGACGTTTCTTCCTCCCTCCATGATGCGGGAGTAGTTCCTCCTCGGGGCTGAGGTTTCTACCAGTAGCTATGTGGTCAATTCTCTCTCCCATGATGTGATCTTCATTGTGATCATAGGCTATGTTAATCTAGGGTGATCCCATGATATTTCCCCTTCCTCTATGTATTGGATTGATGTACTCACTTGTCTTTATCTAGTATAATCCCCGAGACCAAGGTGACAGCGGTCTATTGGACATGGATTAGAAAAATATTTTCATGAGTGATTTCCTCTCTTGTGTGTTGATTGAAGATTGAGAGTCTCTTGGTGCTTGTCTTTGACTATCCTTTAGATATGTTGTGGTGATTGTGGGACTCTCTTTGGATGGCCGCGGTGACATTGGGAAATCTTTAGATTGAGAACTACGAACTTTGAGGTGTGCTTTTGTAGCCCTACATAATTCTCGTCCTCTCTTGACCACGAAGGAATGACCTCCGGGTGCGTCTCCATTGCATGTTTTATGGGAAATATCATGTGATTCGATTATGTTAATGTTGTTGGGAGTTGCCACTAGTGAAAGTATGAAGCCTAGGCCTTGTTTCCACCATTGCAATACCATTTGTGCTCACGTTTACCACTTGTTTGATTGCTGCACTTTTTATTACAGATTTATATTACTTTGTTTTGCCATCCATATCACTTGCCATTTAACATCTCTTCGCCGAACTAGTGCACCTATACATCTAACAAGTGTATTAGGTGTGTTGGGGACACAAGAGACTTCTTGTATCTTAGTTGCAGGGTTGCTTGAGAGAGACCATCTTCAACCTCTACTTCCCTGAGTTCGATAAACCTTAGGTCATCCACTTGAGGGAAATTGCTGCTGTCCTACAAACCTCTGCGCTTGGAGGCCCAACATAGTCTCACTACTAGGAAAAGGGCTACTAATGGCGCACCTAATTTGGCCATTAATGGCGCATTAGTGGTGCGCCATTACTAGCACGCCATTAGTATATTTTACTAATGGCGCACCTCTGGTGCGCCATTAGTATCTGGTATACTAATGGCGCACCGCAGATGCGCCATTAGTATGCACAGTAGTGCGCCATTAGTATGCCTCCCAGGGGCCATGTGTAGCCAGGTGCTTTGGCATACTAATGGCGCACTCCAGCATGATGCGCCATTAGTAATGTCTGCTTAGTAATGGCGCACTGGCTGGTAATGCGCCATTAGTATCCTTTGGCATACTAATGGCGCACTCTGCTGTGATGCGCCATTAGTATGAATATTAGGGTTTTTTATATATTATTTTTCTGTTTTTTTGCACAGATTACAAAATGTATAATTGCACAGAATATAGATAGCACACATCAACAACAAATTCATCGAATACAATAGAAGATTAGTCTCTGAATACAATTCATCATATTAGTCTCCTAATACAATTCATCATATTAGTCTCTGAATTGAAAAGACCGAACAAAGATAGAACAATATATTACAAGTCTCGAGACCGCGAGTAGCGAGTTTGTCTTCACATTACAAGTCGATATCGATCATCTAAACTACCATCACATAGAAGAGAGCTGCGGTCATCACGATGAGCATCATCACGATGAAACTCGTCTTCATCCGGTTCCTCCAACGCTCCCTCCCCTCTCCCGCTAGATAGCGGGCGTATCTAGATTCGGCCTCGGCCCTAGTGGTGTACCCTTTGTAACTGTTACCGCTGAATCGGTGAACCTGTCTCCGACACTCCTCCCAGTCGTCGTAGACTCCGGGAACCTTACCCTTGTACACGACATACGACGGCATCGCTATGCACTAGCCAAACGAAACGTTAGTACCAATTCACAGACAATTCATAAGCAATATATAAGTATGCAACAGAACGATCGAAAGAGAAAAGCAAGACATTGATAGCATCGATTACATCTAAGTTGAACGACTCTCGAAACCAAAGAGACATACTACAAATTCATTAAAGTTTAATTACAACATGAGCCAATCGATGTTTCAGAACTAGACACAACATCACTGCTTTCGACTTGACTCAATGCACCGGAGCATGGATGAAGCCGCCGTCTATCGTGGGAGTCATGAAATCACGGGCGTTATCAGCCTGCATTTGTAGCATTGTGTCGATGTCACTGTTCGATGGTTGATTTCTGAGGTAGAACTGCCCCGAGGTACGAAGGACATCTTGATGGATGATTTCCGCAAACTCCGACTGGATGCAAAAGAAATCTTGTCTGATGTCCGCGTCCTGGATTGCCGACATGCTCGCGGCCCAATCTTTGAGTTTACTCGCTAGCAGAAGTTGATGATGGTCCCGTACGATCGCCCGCATGTGATGGATGGCGTAGTAGGCACCCTTCTGACCGCCAGGCGGCTGCTTGACGCAGCAGAACGTCGTGTTGTGGGAGAACACATGCTTGCCGTACTTACGAGCTGTCCTGGTGAAGGTGCCTCCAGATTTGGCGTAGCCGGGGAGAACATCATCAAGAACCTTCTTGACATTTGTGTAGTCTACAGCCGACTGATGGTCCGGGTCGAAATACGTGGCCATGGAATATTTGGGGCTTAGTAGGATGAGCGTGCACTGTGTGTCATTGCAGAAAACACGGAATGTTAAAAGAAGAACGATCGAAATCTAAGAATTCATATGTTACGGGGCGGTTGAGGCGGAGGACTTACTCGGGAAAGTAAGGCACGAGGAAGTTATCCTTATCTCGGTTTGCCAGAATGACGCCTTCGAGGTAAGAACTCGCGACTTGCCGGTCCCCAGCGCTGCCCAAGAACTTGGCACGCATGTAGAAGGGGTCGACTATCACGATGTCCGGGGTCTTGTCGCGAATGATCCGCATCTCCATACTCAGCGAAAATAGCCGAACGAAGGTGTAGTGCAGCGGAAGAAGGTTCAACATAGCGTGGATGTCATCAAACCGCAGGACGATCGTACCCCCGATGGAGTTATCCACAAAGCCCTTGCCCTCCGGCACCTTGGCCGCGAAAACCGGGTATGCCACATCCTTCTCTCTGAGACGCCGCTTCTCCAAAGAAAGAACACTGTCATGCAGACTCCGCATAGCACCGGCTGCAGCATCGAGCATATTTGTCGGTAGCATCGGCCTACCCGCCACATGCACCCTCCTCATTACATCCTCAGGTGAAGGTGGCCCGTCCTGAGCACGGATCGTACTCGGTGCCGGCTGGCTCGCACCCTTGTTAGTTTTTCTTTTGCGTGCCTTCTTCTTGATCTCCTGAATTGGGGCCGAGTTCTGCTCAGAGACCGCCTTCTTTAGTGTGTTGGGGCTGATAATATTTCGCACCTCGCCTATCTGAGGCTCGGTGAAGTCGGCAGCTGGAGTCGTCTCCTGAGAGCTGAACGGCAGACGACGCCTGTTGCAACTTGGCTTCTCCGCGGTACCGGCTTGATCGCGCACGTCTTTTGTTGGGTTGGGTTCTTGAGAAGGAGGCCCCATGAAGTCGTCACCGTACCCATGATCGGCAAAGTACTGATCGACGTTGGCAAATGTATCGTCGTCGTCGTCGTTCTGATCCTGTGCCATATGCATGTTTGGATCCATTGGCATAGGGATGTCCGGCACCGTTGCGGCGGACTTGCCATGGGGACGACTTGGCGCTGGCACGACTGGCGGTGTTGTCTTTGGGGTGGTTTCCCCCGCCCCCAAACGAATCTGGCTCTTCGGCCAAAACAGGGGCCAGCTCAGGCAGGCGCTGAGGGTCATGACGTCATCATCGTCGGCCCCGACGGGTCGAATCGGAGGTAACACCTCGTCGCAGCCTGGCAGCACCCGAACCAGTTGAACCCTAAACAAGTTGGGTGGCATCTAGGTACCGTGGAACAAGGGGTTGCCCGGTTGAACGATTTTGCCCTTGGCGACATCGACCAACTCGTTGTTCACGAAGTGCAGGAGAGTGCACGGAACGTCGGCGGCGCCCTGCGAAAACATGTAGGGCGTCAGGGATGCCCAGTCAAAGGCAAGGAGATGAAGTCCTCGGCCGAGAGAGGCTTAATTAGTTACCGTGATGATGGCGTCGAGATCGGCTAATGTCGAGGCACCGCCAACGGCGGGCGTGCAGTTGACGGAGGGGCCGCTTGCTGCAGAGGTGCCGGCCGGCGTACACCCGGGTGCATTAAACTCCCGTGCCGGCGTCGGAGACACCAATGCCGCCTCCGCCGGAGACACCAATGGCCCCGCCATCGCGTTCTGCGAGTTGCTGGCCGTGAAGCTGGGAATCGGGGGCGGCCCCTGTTGACCGCCCGCAATCCACGCCTGCAACCCCTCGATCAAGCTAGGCACAATGGCGGTGATCGTCGCTCCGAGCTGTTGTTGCACTTTCTCTTGGACAATCTCCGGAATCCGCGCCACATGTGCCTTGAGTTCTTGAACCTCGCGCGCCAGGCTTTCCGAGCTGGTCTTTTTCTCCTTTCGCCCACCAGCGTTATAGTATGACGACCATTTTGTCGACAAGCCTTTGCCGGCCACACGACCAGCTGACGTCGGCTTCTCAAGCTTATCCTTGTTCTTCATTACATTCAACGCCCTATTTAGAGTCGTGTCCCAAGGGCCGCTCTTAGTCGACCCCGCGCTACTGCTTTTAGTCGCCTGCGGAAGGAATGTGAATCATTTAGAAATTTGGCTTCATTAATTAGAATGCAACCATATGGAGCTAATTACGCGGGGGTGTATTCCTTACTAGAACAGCCTCAAGCGCCCTGGTCTTCGGATCCGTGGTCAGCTCCTTTGTTTTCGGGTCCTTCTTGTACCTGGCCCTGACAAAGTTCCTGGTCTGCTTGTCACCGTATTTATCGAAGAGGGGCGGTAGGCCTTGCTCGGCACGGTCCGCCTCCTCCTTGTCCCATATAGGCTCCGCCACTCTATAACCGCCGGGACCGAGTGTGTGTTCCCCTAAGTTGAGCTCCCGCATTTCTTTCCCCCACTGACTTGATTCGGAGTGTGCGGTGCTCGAGCAATTGATCTTGAAGTCGTTGTAGTCATCTTCGGTGATCGAAGGATGTTTCTCCTTGATCTTCTCATAACTCTCACCTTTCTCGATCATTCTCTTCACATTGGTTTTCCAAGTAGACAGGGCCTTGCTCATCTTCGTGAGGGCAGCACTGTTCACTTTATTCCCTTTGAGGCTTGTGTTATCAAATTGAGCGGGGAACTTGTATCGTTCGTGCAGCTTCGTGAAGAGGAGGTTGCGCAAATTCCCGTGGTCAGGATGCCTCAGATTCTCGGTGTTGATCGAGACGGTGCTCCGGAGAATGCACCCGAGCTGAAGCGAGTACCCCTTGACTATTCGTTCGGGCGCCGTTGGATTCCCGTCGGAGTCCACTTCAGTAACTTCCTCCTTGAGGGTGCGGAGCACGGTCGGGCGCCGGTCCTTCCGTTGCCTCTTTGGTTGGCTGCCATCTGTGCGTGCGCCGCCATCATCAGTGGTGGCATTCTCGGCGGCACCATCAGTGGTGGCATCAGTGGGGTCATCCTCGGCGGTACCATCAGTGCTGTCAGGATCGGTGGGGAAGGCGGCGTCCTCATACAAGTGAGGTTGTTCCTCCATCTCCTGGGACAGCTCCCAGAGTGCCTTCCCGCCCGAACCGCCGGCCTCATCGTTGTTGGCCATGTTTCTCTCTAAATAGGAACAAAGATTGGTCAAAAAGTTGGTTATTGTCAAGGAACAAGATCATGGTCTCATCATTTAGGGTTTGTCAACACCGAGGCATCCTAAAAGCTGAGCTTTTATAATTTAGGGTTTTTCGACACCGAGGCACCCTAAAAGCCTAAGCTTTCATCATTTTGGTTTTTATCGACACCGAGGCACCCTAAAAGCCAAGGTTTCATAATTTATGGTTTGTCGACACCGAGGCATCCTAAAAGCTAAGCTAGGAAGGAGAATTCTAAGTTGGGCCTAATCACTTGGCTCTATTGCCGCCTATGGTTTAATGCAGCTAGAATAAAGGGGCACTTGATCCTACCTAATTAACCACTAAGATACCCCGGCCCATGCATTAGTCACAAGTACCCTATATGTCCTATTTTTAGCAAAGTCATGCTAAAATTCACGGAAAATTTCAGCATGACCTTTGCTGAAAATAGGACATATGGAGTACCCGAATTTGCCGGAACGGAAGTTAATCAACATTCTAGCAAACTCAAGGGCCTCTCGGGGTACCTGCAAAATCATCACGACACGCGATGGTCGGAGACAACTAGGAGGATGTAGTACAGTACAAATCTTCGGGAGACAACTAGGATATAAGTGGCAAAAAATCTTTTCCAGTGCAAGTATTGTATATGGTTGTGCTTTCACCTCCTCCAGTGCAAGTACTGTATACAACTAGGAGGATGTATACATTGCTCCAGCCTTGCCATCTTAGCAAGTACTGTATATGGTTGTGCTTTCACCTCCTCCAGTGCAAAAAAACATTTCTCAGTTATACATTTATGATAGAGAACAACACAGATTGTCCCTGATAATGAGTAGCCAGGAAAGATGAACTACAATTAACTCTAAAGAACAACACAGAAGGACAAGTACAAAAATGAATTCTCAGACAATAACAATTTAAAAGGATAATACTCAGTTACTCACATCAACATATGTCCAAACAGGAACCTATTAATTATTTATGCTCATCAACCAATTGGCTGGCCGAAGCCTCTGGGTATTAATTGATCATCTAATAAAACAAAACAAAACCCAGCGCATTGACAATTATGATTGTTCTTTTTTTTATTGACCAAAATCTTCTTCATATAAGCAACCACATTTTAAATCATGTAATGCAGAGTTGCACACACAATCAGTACCATTTTCTTTCTAGAACTCCATAAATGAACTGGTGATATATGATGAACACGAAGAACACAATTTCAGACAAAAAAAACTTGCCGTGTTTGTTATTTCTAGCAAGCTTCTAGAAAATGTACATCATGGGCAACTTGAGAGTGGAGAAGGAAAACCCAGGTATTTCACTTCCTTGACCAAAGCCCTCCAAGAACTATCAAAAAGAGAATTACTATGTCCTAAATAGATTCGTTTACATGCTAATTAAGTCGATACAGATTCATCAGTAGAGGCTGAATGTTAATTTTATTCTTTCAGTCATACGTATTCAAGTACTATACTGTTAAAACAAATGAGTTGGTGCTTTACTCTTAAATAAAGGTCAGTGCTTCTCTTAAATAAAGGTCTAAACCAGCGCATCAGAACCATGGCCCTGAGTGAGTGCCTTGACCAGCGTGCATCTACAAGTTCTAATCAGAGGCACATCGCATTATTATAAAATCCCCGCATCAATCAAGAAGAGCAAAACAAACCCGAAACCTAAACAACAAAGTGCTCTAAAAGTCTCACAACATTGAGAAACTACCACCCACAAGGAGCAAAACAAACAGAAAAGGACTCGCTCCAAAGAGAAGCACACAACCACAGCCGCAGTCTGACGACCCTGGAAAACACTTCAAGCTTCAGGCCATCACAACCAGGGCTCAAGCTCCATAACAGCAGCAACAACCAGAAGGTTGACCCAAAGAAGAGAAACGTCCCATGCGATGTAGATGATTGTACGACCAGCGAATAGGTGGTTGCAATCTACAGGCTGAAACAAACTTGCTCCTGTTATGCAGTCAATTTTCAGTTAATTCCTCTTGTTCCTACTGTGCCTAGGGCCATATCCAATAACACTCTAAAAGAGTGTTCAAATTGTTCTTTGCACATAGTAAACTTGGTGGTAGGAATAAAGGATCCAGACCGCAACACTCCTCCAACTGCTACTCTCACAGCTATTGATTTGCCCATAATAATATTGCAAGTAGTGGTGAGGGCAAATTTCAAATTTATGAAACTGGAATTACTTCCAGGATCCACAAGTGATAAAGCTTGTTTTCCCCCAATGTTGACTATGACAAACATAGTATTGACACTTGCTGTGATGACAGCTTGGACAGAAATTTGCATGCACTGCTCATCAGTTTGTGGCTGCTCAGGATTGTCAATTTTTAGTTAATTCCTCTTGTTTCATGATAGGAGATTCAGACCCAAAAAAATGTGCAGTGGGACTAAATGTTACTCCTATTGAAGGACTTGCATCACCTAATGGCGCGTAACGGAACGAGGAGGAGGAGAAGCTGCTCGGGGCAGGGAGGGTTACCTTGGCGGAGCGGCGGAGGAGCAAGGCGGGGTGGAGAAGCTGCGGCCTTGGGGGGAGCCACCGACGAGGTAGGGCTTGGGGGGAGGCCTCTTCCTCCTTCCTTGATGAGGCCTCTTCTTCTTCCTTGGGGCGGCCGAGTGATGGTCTTGTCAGAGGCGGCGGAGGGCGCCGGTGGCGGCGCTCTGGGGGGAG
>LR738711.1:811091367-811188676 GCA_902687465.1 Secale cereale | reverse complement strand
GGGGGGCCACCAGGGCTCCAGGCGCCCTGGCGGCGCGCCCCCCCCCCTTTGGCATATATTTAAAGCGTCCTCCGAAACCCTCAGAACAGGAACTCTTTTCGCGATCCCATCTCTATTCCGCCATCGCCGCCGCTTCCAAGATCGGGAGCACCAGGAGAAATCTTCCCGGCACCCTGCCGGAGGGGAGGATCACCATCGGGAGCTTCTCCACCACCATGGACGCCTCCCGGATGACTCGTGAGTAGTCTCCCTTGGACCATGAGTCCATGACCAGTAGCTATGTGATGTTCTCCTCCCGTTCTTGTGCTTCACTAATTAGTCCTCGTGAGCTGCCCTACATGATTTAGGCACCTATGTAATCCTTATGCTGTTGCTATGTTGAGTTTGCTGGGATCCGATGGATTATGAGATTATGTTCAGATTGATCTTGAGTAATATATTTGATTTACCTCTTTTATATTTATGTTCATAAGTAATTCTTGCATGTTCTCCGTTGTTATTTATTGCTTTGGCCAAGTAATACGTAGTGACTCCAAGAGGGGACGTTATGCTCGATTGTGGGTTCATGCCCCTCGATGACTAGCTTGAGTGACAGAAACATGAGTCTAGGGGATGTGCTGTTGCCACAAGGGGGAAAACAACGGTGCTTGTGCCCGCGGGTGCAAGGATTGTTTACTTTACGCAAAGTTCTTTTAATGCAGTTGTCTGTTGCATTGAGTTTACACTATGGGTGGGACTCGCAACTTAATACCAGCGAGATGTTCTGGATAGATATCTCAAGGTGGATGATTAGTAGTAGATATTGATGGATTTCGGTCTACTTACTTTGGCGTACCGCCCATGCTTTGAACCTCAACCTTTCTTGCAATGTAGTCAGCATTGGTTTGCTTTCGTGGTCTTGTCAATTGCCCAGCTGTAATTTGTTTACCTCACATAGCTGTTTTATCGTCTTTTGGGAGAGAGACATCACTAGTGAACATCATGAGACTCCGGTCCATATTACCATCATTGATCACATCCGCTATTTACTTTTCGCTTTTATTTACTATTGCAAAACACTATCTATCACTACTATCATTGCTTTTAATCCTTTGTGAACTACAAGACCGGAGGGATTGACAACCTCTCTGTACTCGTTGGGAGCAAAGTTATTTGTATCTGTGTGCAGGTCCACGTTGATTGCTACTATCTGGCGCCGTAGCAGTTGACACCTACTTGTTGAACCTAGGAGTCTCTGGGGATTCGATCCTTGGCATCTTTGCTAAGGGAAAACACTTCTACATACTGCATCTTACACCTTCCACTTGGGGTAACCAACGAGGGGTTCGAGGCCCATCACTTCTTTCCCGGCTCTGGCGCCTTTTGCTTCTTTCCCGGTAGTGGGCAATCTTTCCAATTTTTCAACAGCTCGTCTATTTCCTCACCGCTCCTCGTACGCGGGCGTCCTCGGGGTTCGGTTTCACCATCGAACAGATCCTTGCATTTTCTCCACAGGTCATCGTCGCGAAGCCACCTTCGATGTCCCATGAACACGGTTTTCGAAGACCCGGGATCTCTATCTAGCTGGCGATACGTTGTGTCATCCATGCACCTGACGCATCCAGAAAATCCGTGGACCACCTGCCCCGCGACATATCCGTAACCGAGATAGTCGTGCACCGTCGTGAGCAGCGCGGCTCTCATAGGGAAATATTCATTCTTTGCGGCGTCCCACGTATTGGCTGGCGTTTTCCACAGCGTGTCTAGCTCCTCTTTCAGTAGCCCCAGATACAGATTGATGTCGTTCCCTGGTTGTTTCGGTCCTTCAATTAGCATACTCATGTGAATGTACTTCCTCTTCATGCACAACCAGGGGGGAAGGTTGTACATCCACACAAACACAGGCCAGGTGCTATGTGTGCTTCTCTGGCTGCCAAACGGATTGACTCCATCGGTGCTCGCGCCCAACATGATGTTCCTTGGATCGTTCCCAAATTCTAGGTCTTCGAAGTTCAACGCTTGCCACTGGCTCGCATCCTTAGGGTGACTCAGCATCTTGTCTTTTTTATCTATCTCCGGATCATTTGCGTCATCTTCTCGCTTCTTCTCCTCCCTATCCGCGTGCCAACGCAGGAGCTTTGCTACCTTAGGGTCCGCGAAATACCGCTGCAGACGAGGAGTGATCGGAAAGTACCACACCACTTTTCGAGGAGCTTTCTTCCTCTTCTTGTATCGAGTGACACCGCACACTGGACATATGGTAGACTCCGCGTGCTCGTCCCGATAAATGATGCAATTGTTCATGCACACATGGTATTTCACGTGCGGTAAATCCAGAGGACACACGATTTTCTTCGCCTCCTCCAAACTGGTGGGGCACTTGTTCCCCTTGGGAAGACGTTCGTGCCAGAATGACATGTTCTCGTCGAAGCATGCGTCGGTCATTTTGTGTTTTACCTTCATCTCCAGAGCCATGAGCGTTACTTTCAGGCGGGTATCCTCGGGCCTGCATCCTTCATACAATGGAGTAACCGCGTCTAACTCAAGTTGATCCATCTTGGCTTTCTCTCGGGCGGCAGCTCTTGCGTTATCGGTCTGCTTGAGAAGCAGCTCTTGAATATGAGGGTCCTACACCCAGCCCATCGATGGTCCAGCGTCGTCTGCTCCGCCGGCATCATCATCTTCATGATCATGCCCGTCGTCTGCTCCGGCATCTTCCTCATCATCATGTCCTGCATCTTCTACATGATGACTGTGTACAGCATCACCGTCGTGATCATCTCCTGGGGATTCTTCGTCTTCTCGCCCGCCCGAGCCGCGGTGGTTGTCTTGCTGCCCTTCCTCATTTCTTGCCCGGCCCCCATGGACGACTTCGTAGTCATCTTCATCACCTTGCCACCGATAGCCATCCATGAAACCACGCAAGAGCAGGTGGTCCCGCGCCTGCCCGGAATCCGGGTCCGCAATAAGGCTCTTCAGCTTGCATCTTCGACACGGACATCTTATCTCCGTCTCGTTCTTTTGAAGCATCTCGGCCTTCGCGGACCTCAAAAACCTATTCACGATGCCTTCGGTCATCGTGCGCACCATCGTCGCCTGCGGGGTAGAGCAAAACGATATTTTAGAACCAAGAAAAAATTTGCCATGACTTTCCCTAAAAATAGGACAAAAATGAATGCTTAATGCCAAAATTCTCACCGAAACGGAAATGAATCAACATTCCGGGAAAATATTGGCAACTATCGCATTTCAAATACCGGTACACCTCCAAACACAAACACATATGCAACACAACAAACATATGCAACACCACAAACATACATAGATCTAGCTAGGCCATAAAAAGTGCATGTGCACATTGTTGTATGGAGAACAACATAAATATAGCTTCCCCCCTTACTTACCTATCAAAACAAGGTAATTTAACCACTTAATTTGAATGAATATATGGTGGAAATGAGGTGAAAAAGAGGAGGGACCCGAGAGGAGAGGAGGTGGAGAGAATGAAGAAGTGGGGGGGGGGGGAAGTGAGTGTGGTAGGAGAGGCTGTCCAAAATATCTTGTTGCTGCCCGCTTACTAATGGCGCACCAACTATAAATGCGCCATTAGTAATCAAGGTTACTAATGGCGCATTTATAGTAGGTGCGCCATTACTAGTTTTGCAAAAAAAAAAATCACACTAATGGCGCACTGCCACACAGTGCGCCATTACTAGTTTAAACTAGTAATGGCGCACTCTGGGACAGTGCGCCATTAGTAGTTTTGTAAAAAAAAGAATAAAAAATATCATAAAAAAAAAGAACATTAATGGCGCACTTTACTACTGGTGCGCCATTACTAGTTACAACTAGTAATGGCGCACTTCGTCCCTATGCGCCATTAGTATGTTTGGACAGGCGCGCTATTTCAAAAAAAAAACTTTTTGATACTAATGGCGCACTCCGGGCCTGGTGCGCCATTAGTAGTTTGAACTCTAATGGCGTATCTGTTGCTGGTGCGCCATTACTATATACTAATGGCGCACTGCTTGTCTGGTGCGCCATTAGTATCTATTCCATCTATAGCCCTTTTCCTAGTAGTGTCTACAAGAGTAGAAGCGTGTGTAGACATCAGCACTGACGGGGAGCAGCGAGCGGCGGCGGAGCCTGGAGCGCGTGGGGCCATGGCGCTCGTCGGCGGTGGCGGAGGCACGAGGTGGTGGCAGTTCGCCGGCGGCGCGGGGAGGCGAGGTCCGACGCGGCGGCGGTGGGAGGTAGACGACGGAGGGGAGACGGCTCGGGCGCTCGGCCCGGTTCGGCCTGCGGGCGGGCCGCGGCTGAGCCCGAAGGGCCGCGGTGGCGGGAATCCAGCCAGAGGCGCGAGGAGTTGCGACTGGGGCTGCGGGAGCCGGCTAGAAGGGCTCCGGGCCGTTCGATCTGGCCGCGGACGGCCGAGATCCCAGCTCGTGAGCCGACTGCGGCTCGGGGAAGCTGGCTGACGGGCAGGCTTGGGTGGCGGCGGCGCCAAGTGGCGAGAGGGGAGTTGGCTGGTGCGGAAATCGAGGGGAGGAAGAAGAAGGCCATTTTTGGCAGGGGTAGGCTACTTAAATAGCAAAGGGGGGGTTAGGGATAGGGTTTGGAGGGGGTTTGAGGCCGTTTTTGGACCGTTAGATCCCGATCGAATGGCTCTGAGCGGAGGGGAAGTTAGGCAGGCCTAGGTGGGCTGTGAAAAAGGGTGTGGGCTGAGATGAGAGGAGAAGGAGAGAGGCCCGCGGGGGTTTTCGGAGACCGAAAACGTCCAACGTTTAAACAGGCGACTAGTGCCGCTATATACATCCGTTGGGCTATCAAACGAGCTCCGAATGCGATGAAATTTGATAGGCGGCCTGTCTATCCTATAATAAGACCACACGCCAAGTTTCAACCCATTCCGAGAACATTTTCTAGCCACTCATGAAATAAATATTCGGAGGCACCGCGGGCACGTGCAAGTGTGTCTGGTCTCAAAACGGACAACGGAAACGACCGGCAGAGTCGGACGGATGCATGTTTTGAAAACATGCTAATGCAACACACATGATGACGTAGCAAAATGCAACACGCAAGAAGATGACATGGCAACGAGGACGAATAACTGACTGACACATGGCGCACCAGTCTCGGGGTCTCACAAGTCGGGGCCAAGCTAAGGGGGGCTACGGGCTGTCCACGAGGGGGGGCAAGCGCCCTAGGGGGGGCACGCGCCCCCACCCTCGTGGGCAGCCCGTGGGTCCTCTCGTCCTCCTCTGGCACTTCCTTGGCTTCTTTAGGTCCGAAAGCAGCCTCCGTTGATTTTCAGGTCAATTGGGCTCCGTTTGATATTCCTTTTCTGTAAAACCCTAAAACAGGAGAAAAACAGAAACTGGCACTGGGCTCAGGGTTAATAGGTTAGTCCCAAAAATAATATAAAAGTGTATAATAAAGCCCATAAAACATCCTAGAAGGATAATATAATCGCATGGAACAATCAAAAATTATAGATACGTTGGAGACGTATCAGAGGCCTTTTTGGTACTCTGTCGGAGGGGGATTTGATCACGGAGGGCTTCTACATCAACTTCTACATCATGTCATCTTGCTTAAAGTGTTACTATGTTCTTATGAACTTAATACTCTAGATGCAGGCAGGCGTCAGTCGATGTGTCGAGTAATAGTAGTAGATGCAGGCAGGAGTCGGTCTACTTGTCATGGATGTGATGCCTATATTCTTGGTCATTGCCTTAAATATTGTCATAACTTTGCGCTTTTCTATCAATTGCTCGAGAGTAATTTGTTCACCCATCGTTTGTTCTTCAAGAGAGAAGCCTCTAGTGAAACCTATGGCCCCTGGGTCTATTTTCCATCATATATTTTCAGATCTAGAAAATCAAAAACACAAAAATACTTTGCTTTGTTTATTTACTTTTTACTGGTTTTATATCTCTTTATTAGATCTCACTCTTGTTCGTGATCGTGAAGGGATTGACAACCCGTTTTTACGTTGTGTGCAAGTATTTGCTAGTTTGTGCAGGTGCATAGATTGGAGACTTGCTTGTGCCTCCTAGTGGATTGATACCTTGGTTCTTAACTAGGGGAAATACTTATCACTATTTTGCAGCATCACCCTTTCCTCTTCAAGTAAAAAATCAATGCAAGCTCAAGAAGTAGCAGTAACCTTACTTGGAACTATATTTTTATTCATGCCATGATATGAGTTTTGCTTGGAGCATCATTTTATTTCATTTGTAATTGCTTGTTGTTATTTAGAATAATAATTCTTATCGTTTATTTCGATATAAGTGTCAATTATAGCCTTTGCCATGCTCACTTTCCAAGTATGTGAATTGGTGTTTCAAAACAGAAAGTTTCTATTATTGTTTGAATTATTCAGAAAATTCAGAATGTGATAAAATCTTGAAATTTCGACACAGTAATCTATGTTATATTTTATACAGTGTGGTAAATTTCCAGAATTTGTTGAGTGAATAAGTATGGGTCTTGCTTCATCCTTTTACACACTATTCTGTTTAGACAGATTCTTGTCATGATTGCATTGTTTGCATATGTTTGCTCGTTTAAATGATTCTATTTGAGGATAGGAGTATTAAATATGTAGAGGCATTTAGTATGCAATATTAATTTATAATTTAGTATTTTTTGCATTAGATAATGTTAAGGTTTTGCATTGATTTATCCTAACTTATCACACGAATTCTTGTTGAGTTTTGTGTGGATGAAATATTTAAGATTTAGGGAAACCATGAGATGAGAGGAATTAAGGAGACAAAAGAGCTCAAGCGGGGATGCCCAAGGCATCCCAAGTTAATATTTCAAGAAGTCAACTGCCGGTTAGTCCCGCTTGAGCCTAAGATTTACTCGTTCACATGATGTGTGCTATACTTGGTGTGACCTTTATTTTCATTTGTTTGCTATTTGAATAATATACTTAGATCTGAAAGTTTAAATGAGGGAGAATCCTCACATAGCTACTTATTTGTTTAACTCTCATTGATCTTCACTTATATCTTTTTGAGTAGTTTGTCATTTACTCTCGCTCTTCACTTATATCCTAAGAGTAAGTAGTTAAATGAATGTAATATCATAATGTGCTTCGTATACTTGTATCATGCCTAGCTAGTAGTAGTTTCACATTGGTTTATTAAGTAAAATCTATTGAGTTTTAACAAGGACAATATTAGTCATAATTTTTTTTCATGAATGATTAGTATATGGAAGAGAACTTGCACATATAAATATATTATCTTGGACATCTTTTATGATTGTGAATACCCATTAATTATGTTCAAACTTGAACAAATTAGTTGAAGTTGGACAAGGAAGCCAACGTAATGAATTATGTTTGGGTATATATCCATAGAATAGAAGTTATGTTGTTATGGATCCTCCAACATGTACTGCTTGCTTAGAATCTTTTGCTAGCTAAAATTTCTGTGCTAAACGAGAATCTTACTTGTGCACCCAAATCCTTGAGCCAAGTTTCTTCCATGAGTGTCAATCATATCTACCTATATACGGTATTACCCTGCCTTCCATGTAAATTTGCATGTGCTATCTCTAAAACCTTCACATAAACATCTTTTTTGTGTGCCCATACCGCTCATGGAGCGACGGGGCGGTCAGTATCTTCCATGCTAAGTGGGTTTTTCAAGATGGGTGTTTATTCACTTGTCCTTGCATGACAGAAGCTGGTAATTGGGACGCCTAGTCCCGTTAAATAAAAATAAAGGAAAATATAATAAAGTAAACCCCCTGGAAAGTTGATTGTTTGGAGGGCACCCGTGAATTCGGCTAGCCATGGCTTGTGATTGTATGGTTGAGGGGGATTAAACTTGTCATTTTCGCATGGGAACTGCCAATAATGTGTTTAGTATGGAAGATATTGAATAACTTAGTCATGACGTTGATAGGAAAGGCACACCACTCAAAATTTATTCATCTCTGTTTTAAGCAATGAGCTCTGGCACCTGTGAAAATCCATGCTTCCCTCTGTGAAGGGGTTATCTTTTACTTTTTATATTAATTTTATTTTTGTTGAGTAATTTCTGATTCTAACCTATTATTTAGTTCGCAAGCATCATGTGGTGGGGAAATATCCAAGGACACATGGCCATTCAAATATATTTGATCATGAATTATTATTGTTGACAATTAACTCTAAGATAAATGAGTTGGGAGGAAACATTATGCCCCTATCTTTCTCTGTGTTTGATAGATGCCATTTGTTCTAAAAATGCGCTTTGAGTACTAGCAATCATATAAGACTATATGATAGTTTAGTATGTGGAGTTCTTACTTAGACTTTGTTGAAAATAAGATGCATTGAAATTGTTTGGTGACTAAGAACATAGGTTGTTAAGTTTCAAGAGAATGCATTGTTTGAACCATAACATGTGAATCGATTGCTACTTCATCAAGATGAGTTTTATGAGAAAGAGTTGTTATGTATGATGCTAGGAAAAGTGATTGAAATTGTCATTGATCAAGCTTATGCACTATGTTAGCATTCACACTTATTATTTTTTGATCATTTACCTACTCGAGGACGAGTAGGAATTAAGCTTGGGGATGCTGATACGTCTCCAACGTATCTATTATTTATGAAGTATTCATGCCATGTTTACAATAATTTTATGTAGTTTTGGTACACTTTTATATGATTTAAATGGCACAAACCTGGATTGACGTTGTTTTCAGCAGAAGTACCGAGGTGTTATTATTTTCTAGAAATAAAAGTTCTCGGATTGGGCTAAAAATTTACGATGATTTTTTATGGACCAAAAGATACCCCCTGAGCATAGGAGGATGACCAGACGATGCCGATGGAAGCGACAAGCTCAAGGGGCGCCCCCTAGGGCGCACATACCGAGCTTGTCGCTCCCTCATGCCCCCCCTTATGCGAAACTGACGCCAAGAATTGTTATACATATGTAAAACCTCAGAAATAAACCTAGAACTTCCCTCCGCCACCGCAATCCTCTGTATCGAAGTGATCTCATTTGGAGACCTTCTACGGCACCCTGCGGGAGGGGGAAATCATCACGGAGGTCATCTACATCATCCCATTGGCCTGTATGACGAGGAGGGAGTAGTTCACCCTCAGTCTCCAGCAGTGAGCAGCGTCGTAATCCACCCCATGTGGATAACCTGCCCCGTAATAATGACATACGGGCCAATGCCCAAGCTCTTGTGGACAACGCCAGGGCTCGACATGAGATGGAATCAGCGGCTCAAATGGGGGCTTTTCGATAGCCTTTAGTGACTCCTTTGGTATTAGTGGAAGCCGGGATTGACCACCCGGACAGTGGAAGTGCCGTGCCTAGTGCCAGCTCTACGCAAAGAGCGTTTACCCAAGGATTTTAATGGCCCTCGCAAGGTGCCTAACTACACTGCTGATCTTCCCCCTAAGGTTTGGATTGAAAGTTATGAATTGGCCATGGAGATGCTAGATGTTAATGATGCAGTGTGTGCTAAGTACTTCACAATGATGTTGGACGGACTAACTGTACAGGGTTGAAAGGTTCGCCTACGAACTCGTTTAATTCATGGACGAGTTAAAGGCACTTTTTATAAAAAAAAGGGACTTTTAAGTAGACCCTGACGACCATTGATTTGGCTAACTGTGTGCAACGAGAGGATGAGTCGGCTCACCATTGGGTTCGCCCGGTCTCAACTATTATCCACCCTTCTGATAGTATTGCAGCAGGTTCAGCTGTCCTGGTCCTAGAGAAGAATTTTCATTTTGAGCCCCTTAAGTTAAATCTTGGGCGGCTTAAAAGATATTGCAATGATATGGGAGAGCTCATGGCAGCTCTAATTAATTATGTTGATTCGGATTCTACTAAGGATCCTGGGTCCGATGAGGAAAAAGCCAGCAAAGGAAAAAAGAGTGCTAATGGCAGGGAGCAGCAGCAGCACAATGGCAATGGCCAGCGCAATGGTGGAAGGCGCAAGAACCCTAGGGGAGGGTCGAATTTTGTGGCAAACACCAACTCTCAATATAAAAATCAGCGTCGTCGGAACAACATGCAAGGTGGAGGTCCAAAATTGAACCTTGAAGCAACCCTTAATGACCCTTGTCCGAAGCATAGTTTGCCGGGTCAACCATGAACTCATGCTTGGAAAGATTGCTTTATCATGAGACAATGGCGGCACTATAACCCGGGTAATGGCAACAACAATGGGCCACCCGGTGGGTCAGGATCCGGTCTCAAGAGCCTGGTTTTGGCAACGGCGGCTCAAGTTCTGGTTTTCAAGGCCAAGGCAACCAGGGTGGTTATAATCAGCAATCTGGTCAGGGGAGCCAGCAGAAAAATAACCAGTCAGGATATCAGAGCAATCCAAAACAACTCAAAGGTGGCCAATACCATGTATTCACCACAAGTCTTTGCAAGCGAGATCAGAAGGTTCACAAGCGTGTTGTTAGTACAGTTGAGCCGACGGTACCTCAATATCTATGACGGTTAGAACATCCATTCACGTGGAGCAAAGAGGATCACCCGCCCTGGGTTGAGAATCCGGGTCAGCTTGCTTTAGTGGTAGCCCCTCAGGTTGTGGGTTATAAGTTCACTAAAGTGCTTATGCATGGCGGCAGTAGCATCAATATTCTCTATTATGAGACCTTTCGCCGGATAAATTTAACTGATAAGGATCTTAAGCCATCATCTACAGTTTTTCATGGTGTGGTACCTGGTAAGTTAGCATACCCGATGGGGAAAATTGCTTTGGAAGTGGCTTTTAGTAATTACTATGACTACAGGGCTGAGGCATTATGGTTTGAGGTGGTTAAAATCAGAAGCCCTTATCACGCCTTATTTGGGCGGCCGACTTATGCTAAATTCATGGCACGACTGTGTTATGTTTACTTACAGCTTAAAATGCTAGGGCATAAGGGCACAATAACAGTACATGGTGATCGCCGAATTGTGTTGGAATGTGAAGAAGGAGATGTTGCGCATGCTGAGTCGGCCTGCGCCACGGAAGAGCTTAAATTTTATAAAGATAATGTTGACCTGGCTGATATGTCCCCTTTAAAGAAGCCGACCACTGAGCAAGATCCTTTGCTGAAGTTTAAGTTGGCTGATGACACGAAGCAGGTTGATTTTGTTCCAGGCAACTCATCTCAGCAGTTCACCATTAGAGCTAATATGGATCCGAAATAGGAAAGCACACTCATCGAGTTCATCTGTGAGAATCGGGACATCTTTGTATGGAAGCCTTCAGACATGCTGGGTGTTCCGAGAGAAATCGCTGATCACACTCTTAATATTAATCCTAAGTATAAGCCGGTGTAGCAGTTCCTGCGCCGGTGTAATGAAGAAAGACGTAAGGACATTGGAGATGAGGTGGCCCGGCTCTTGGCGGCCGAGTTCATTGTGGAGGTTTTTTACCCGGAGTGGTTGGCTAACCCGGTGCTAGTACTTAAGAAAAATTGCACCTGGCGTATGTGTGTGTGGATTACACGGACCTTAATAAAGCTTGTCCAACAGATCCTTTTGCTCTTCCCCGTATTGATTAGATTATAGATGTCATGGCGGGTTGTGAGCGATTGTGCTTTTTGGATGCATACTTCGGTTATCATCAGATGAAGATGGCAGTTAAGGACCAAGAGAAGACGACCTTCATCACGCCTTTTAGAGCTTTCTGCTATGTGTCCATGCGCTTTGGGCTCAAGAGTGCCTAGACAACTTATCATCATTGTGTGCAATTTTTTTTCATAACCAGATTGGGCGTAACGTGCATGCTTATGTGAATGATATTGTTGTCAAGTCCAAAAAGAAGGAAACTTTGTTGGATGATCTGAAAGAGACCTTTGACAATCTCCAAGTTTATAAAATTATGCTTAACCAGCCAAGTGTGTTTTTGGTGTGCCTGCAGGCAAACTCTTCGGTTTCCAGGTCTCAGAGAGGGGTATTGAAGCTAACTGGAGAAAATCAAGGCTATCACTTCGTTGTCTAAGCCGGCGTGTATCAATGATGTGCAGCGCTTGGTGGGTTGTATTGGAGCTTTAAGCCGGTTTATAAGCCACCTGGGAGAGAAGGCAATTCCTTTGTATAAGATGATGAAGAAAACATATCACTTTGTCTGGAGTGATGCTTCCAATGAGGTGTTTGAGGTGCTAAAAAAACAATTAGCCGAGCTGCCCATCCTTGCAGCTCCTATTGAGGAAGATCATCTTCTTTTATATCTGGCTGCAAACAGCATGGCTGTCAGTGTGGTGATTGTGGTGGAACGCAAGGAAAAGGGTAAGGAATACCTAGTCCAGAGGCCGGCTTATATGTCAACGAGGTGCTAATTGAGTCCAAGCAACGATACTCGCACTCGCAAAAATTGGTGTACGGGGTGTTCATGGCCAGTCGAAAGTTGAAGCATTATTTTCTTGGCCATCCTATTATTATGGTCAGTTCTGCCCCTTTGAGTGACATTATTAAGAACAGAGACGCAACTGGACGGGTAGCTAAGTGGGCCATTGAGCTTAGTCCCCATGGCCTGAAGTATGTGACGAGGATGGCCATGAAATCGTAGGCTCTTGTGGATTTCATTAATGATTGTACAGAGTTACAGACACCTGAAGAGAACCATGATAACACATATTGCACTATTCACTTTGATGGATCCAGGCAATTAAGAGGCTCGGGGGCTGGAGTTATTTTAACTTCCCCATGAGGTGATACATTTTATTATGTTTTAAGGCTGATGTTTCCTTGTACTAACAATGCAACTAAATATGAGGCTCTGCTCCATGGTCTTAGTGTTGGGGAATGTAGTATTTTCAAAATTTTCCTACGATCACGCAAGATCTATCTACCAGATGTATAGCAACGAGGGGAAGAGTGTGTTTACGTACCCTCGTAGACCGGGAGCGGAAGCGTCAAGTGATGCGGTTGATGTAGTCGAACTTCTTTGCGATCCAACCGATCAAGCACCGAACGTACGGCACCTCCGCGTTCAGCACACGTTCAGCTTGATGACGTCCCACGAGCTCTTGATCCAGTTGAGCTTCACGGGAGAGTTTCGTCAGCACTACGGCGTGGTGACAGATATGATGTATCTACCGGCGCAGGGCTTCGCCTAAGCACTGCAACGGTATGACCGAGGTGTGTTTCTGTGGAGGGGGGCACTGCACACGGCTAAAACAATTCAACTTGTGTGTCCTAGGGTGCCCCCTGCCCCCGTATATAAAGGAGCAAGGGAGACGCCGGCCCTAGAGGGGGCGCGCCAAGTGTGGGGAGTCCTACTAGGACTCCCAAGTCCTAGTAGGATTCCCCTTTCCTTTCCGGAGTAGGAGAGAAGGAAAGAGTTGGAGAGGGAGAAGGAAAAGGGGGCTGCACCCCTTGTCCAATTCAGACTAGAGGGGGGGGGCGCGCGCCTCCTTCCTTTTGCCTTTCTCCTCTATTCCCGTATGGCCCAATAAGGCCCATATACTCCAAAAAATACCCGAATCACTCGGAACCTTTCCGATGTCCGAATATAGTCGTCCAATATATCCATCTTTACATCTCGACCATTTCGAGACTCCTCGTCATGTCCCCGGTCTCATCCGGGACTCCGAACTCCTTCGATACATCAAAACTCATAAACTCATAATATCGATCGTCATCAAACATTAAGCATGCGGACCCTACGGGTTCGAGAACTATGTAGACATGACCGAGACTCATCTCCGGTCAATAACCAATAGCGGAACCTGGATGCTCATATTGGCTCCTACATATTCTTCGAAGATCTTTATCGATCAAACCGCATAACAACATACATTGTTCCTTTTGTCATTGGTATGTTACTTGCTCGAGATTCGATCGTCGGTATCTCTATACCTAGTTCAATCTCGTTACCGGCAAGTCTCTTTACTCGTTCCGTAATACATCATCTCGTGACTAACTCATTAGTCTTTTGCTTGCAAGGCTTATTATGATGTGCATTACCGAGAGGGCCCAGAGATACCTCTCCGACACTCGGAGTGACAAATCCTTGTCTTGATCTATGCCAACACCACGAACACTTTCGGAGACACCTGTAGAGCATCTTTATGATCACCCAGTTACATTGTGACGTTTGATAGCACACAAGGTGTTCTTACTGTATTCGGGAGTTGCATAATCTCATAGTCATAGGAACATGTATAAGTCATGAAGAAAGCAATAGTAGTAAAACTAAACGATCATAGTGCTAAGCTAACGGATGGGTCTTGTCCATCACATCATTCTCCTAATGATATGATCCCGTTGATCAAATGACAACTCATGTCTATGGTTAGGACACATAACCATCTTTGATCAATGAGCTAGTCTAGTAGAGGCATACTAGGGACACTCTGTTTTGTCTATGTATTCACACATGTACTAAGTTTCCAGTTAATACAATTCTAGCATGAATAATAAACATTTATCATGATATAAGGAAATATAAATAACAACTTTATTATTGCCTCTAGGGCATATTTCCTTCAGTCTCCCACTTGCACTAGAGTCAATAATCTAGCTCACATCGCCATGTGATTTAATACCGATAGTTCACATCGTTATGTGAACAACACCCATAGTTCACATCGCCATGTGACCAATGATACGTCTCAAACATATCTACTTTTCCAAACACTTTTGATATTGTTTTGGCCTCATTCTTGCATGATTTGGACTAAACTAACCCGGACTGACGTTGTTTTCAGCAGAGCTGCCTGTATGGTTTATTTGTGTGCAGGAAAACGGATTTTTCAGTATCTCAGAAAAATCCACGAAAAATCAGAGAAAATCCACGCACCCGAAGGAACCAAATGCCAGAAGTGGGGCCAGAGGGGGGCCAGGGGGTGCCCAGGCGCCCTGTGGGCGCGCCCCCCCTGGGCCGCGCCGGGGGGGCGCCTGGGTGGGGCCCACACCCCCTGGTGCCCTACTTTAGCCCGTATTTTTACTCCCGACGCAGAAACCCCAGATCGGAAGTTCTTTCATAGTTTTTCATCGCGGAGCCGCCGCCACCCTCTGTTCTTCCTTGGGAGGGCTAATCTGGAGGCTGATTTGGCCTCCGGAGAGGGGAGATCGTCGCCATCGTCATCATCATCACCACTCCATCATCCCTCCATGACTTCCCCCTTCATGTGTGAGTAATTCCCCTGCTGTAGGCGAAGGGGATGGTAGGGATTGGATGAGTTAGATCATGTAATAGTTCGTCAGATTGTTGGGGGCATGTTGCCTATCATCTACTATGGTGTTTATCATATTTGCTACAACTTGTTATTCTTAATGCTTGACACTAGGGCCCGAGTGCCATGATTTCAGATCTGAACCATATGTGTTTGTATGAATATATTTGTGTTCGTGATCCTATCTATGAGTTGTATGCACCTGTTACGGTTCGGAACCGGCGATCCCAAAAGTGACAGCTTGGGACACCAAAGGGGATGGTCCGTAGTTTGAGGATTACATGTATCCATTGAGTTCATTGCTTTGTTCCGGTGCTCTTTGACAGGAGCACCTTAATATCCATAAGTTCCTTTTGGCCCCGTTCGTAGCGGGATGGTAGGACAAAAGATGTTGTGCACGTTCTTATTGCAAGCACGTACAACTACCTACGGGATACATGCCTAATGTTTGATATTTGCCTAGATGATCATTACTTTTCCGTGTGCCGTGCCCCAAGTTAGAATCTATCTCATCCATGCAGCGCCCAACCATCCATCTCCCTAGCCTACAGTATTTTAAACCTTGCTTGTTACTAGTTGCTACTTTTGCCATTTACTTTTGCTATTTACTTTTGTTGTTTACTTTTACTATCACTATCATCACTATCATATCACTGTTACCACTTATCTTTTGTTGCAAGTAAGTATATTTCAGGTGCGGTTGAATTGACAACTCAACTGTTAAAGCTTATAAATACTCTTTGGCTCCCCGTGTGTCGAATCAATAAATTGGGTTATTCTTACCCGCGAAGACTATCTCGATCCCTTACGGTTGAGGGTTATCAAGTACCGTTTTCTGGCGCCGTTGCCGGGGAGCATAGCAATATTTACAAGTCTACTTGAGGTATCCTACCTGCTGCACTTTATTCACTATGGGTAAGAAAGGAGACCCCAAGGTTCCGATCTTACTATCCACTACAAGAAGAGGTACTGCTCTAAGCACTAGTGCTACACTTGATTCACCTTCCGTTATGAGTAAGTTTGCCTCACCACCACCACATGATGCTCCTACTGAATCTGTTACTATGTCTGATACTCTTGATGATGCTTCTACTTCTTTTGATGATATAAGTTCGCTTGGTTATGCTCTTGAGAAACAAATTGCTGCTGCTGCTAAAAAGTCTGGAATTGAACTCCCTGTTAGTCGCTACCCTATTGGTGAAACTTATGATTATCCTGATTTGAGTAAACTCAAGGAGAGTCTCCTTGATGATGATTACTATATACTTGATGAAGAATTTTGCAGGGAACTGACAGAGTTTTCCGGCTCTGACCCTGAAGTTATTAAGAAACTATTTGAAAAACACTCTCTGAAGAACAAAACCGTTCCTAATCCTGAATTTGCTACATCTCCTATATGCATTGATGATCCTGATTTTGATTTCTCTGTTGATCTTTCACTTATACCTATGGTTGAAGCTGACCCCTTTTATGGCAGAGAAAATGATGATGTTATTGCACACCTAACTAAACTTGGTGAGCTAGGTAGCCTGTTTACTACAGATGAAAAGATACGATACTTTTATGTGACCAAGCTTCTTCCTTTCTCCTTGAAGGAGGGTGCTAAAGCATGGTATGATTCACTCCCATGCGGTTCCATTAAGAGTCCTCAGGACTTAGCTCACTCTTTTGTTGATAAGTACTTTCCTGCTCACATGCAACATGCTGCTTTACAAAGAATTTATAACTTTAAACAGTTGCAGGATGAGTCCCTCCCTAAAGCTTGGGGGAGGTACTGCGGTCTGATTCGGGCTAGACCTGGACATGAAATCCCTAAGAATGAATTAATCGATATATTCTATGCTGGTCTAACTGATGAATCCAGGTCCTATTTGGACAGTTGTGCTGGTTGTGTTTTCAGAAAAAGGACACCGGACGATGCGGAGGATTTAATGGGCAGGATTGCCAAAAACCATGAAGATTGGTCCGTCCCTGAACCACCTCCACCAACAAAGAAGAGGGGCATGTTTGTTCTAAGCCCCGAGGATATGCGAGAAGCAAAGAAGTCTATTAAAGAGAAAGGTATTAAAGCTGAAGACGTGAAGAATCTACCCCCTATTGAGAAGCTGTGTGAGCCTACCACTCACCCTCCTATGGTAGAGGTACACTCTCTTTTAGATTTCAACGCAAATGACATCCCTCATGGTAAGCCTCCTCATCAATGTTTAAATGAGTTTGATAATTTTATTATGAAACAGAATCATTTTAATGAGAGGATAGAAAGTCAGTTGCATGATAATTCCCTTGCTATCAAAAGACTGCTTGATGTTTTAGATAGAACAGTTAATGATGTTCAATGTCTTGTGAAGCATTTTCATATGGTTCAAACTCAGCTTGATCAAATTTCTAATGTGCAAAGAGATTTGCTTGCTAACAATGCCAAACAAGATAATTTGCAGGCTTTTGGGATTAAGACCCGAGGAGGAACTAGTACTCAAGATCCTCTTTATCCAGAGGGACATCCGAAGAGAATCGAGCAGGATTCTCAAATGCAGGAAGAAGAAATTGTTGTCTCTCCAAAGAAGAAGAAGAAACATAAAGAGACTGACAATTCTAATGATCCTATTGCAGATGAAGAGCCAGCTATTGATCCCAACAGTGTATCTATTTCCGATGCTGAGACTGAAGACGGTGCTGAACCTGAAGGTAATGATAATGAGAAGAATGATCCGCCTAAAGTACGAGAAGAAGAAGCACCTGACAAACATAAGAGGTACACTAAAGAAGACTTCATCGCAAGAAAACATGGGAAGGAGAGAGAACCATGGGTGCAAAAACCCATGCCCTTTCCAGGTAAGTCCATCAAATCCAAAGAAGAAGAGCATTATAATAAGTTTTGTGAGTGGATTAAACCTCTTTTTCTTCAAATCCCTTCGACTGATGCTATTAAGTTACTTCCTTATTCAAAATATATGAAAGATATTGTCACTAATAAAAGAAAAGTTCCTAATGATGCAATATCTACTATGCTTGCTAACTACTCTTTCAGTGGAAAGATTCCTGAGAAGCTCGGTGATCCAGGTATACCCACCATTCCTTGCTCCATAAAGAATAATTATGTCAAAACTGCTTTATGTGATCTTGGAGCAGGAGTGAGTGTTATGACTCTCTCTCTTTACGAGAGGCTTTGTTTAGAGAAACTAATTCCTACAGATATCTCCCTTCAGATGGCTGACAAGTCAACTGCTGTTCCGATAGGTATTTGTGAGGATGTTCCCGTAGAAGTTGCTAATTGTTTAATTCTTACTGATTTTGTTGTGCTTGACATGCCCGAGGATGGGAGCATGTCCATTATTCTTGGTAGACCTTTCCTTAACACCGTAGGTGCTATTATTGATTGCAACAAAGGGAAGGTTACCTTCCATGTGAATGATAAAGAACACACGGTATATTTTCCGAAGAAGACCGACAGGAGGCATGCCCTCAACTCTATAGAGAATATCGAAACCATGAAAATTGGAGAATGGGACTATCCACTACATGTGCCTCACAAATACAAAACTATCATGGTGGGGACAATGTCCATCAAGGTAAAGGTTCAGTGATTACTTCGTAGGAGGTGAGACTTTTTGCTCTATATATCGCTTGTTTGTTGGTAAGACTTGATCAACCTTACTAGTGAACATGTTTTATATGGATAAAAATTTGAGCTTGTTATGTTTTCATTAGTTTTTAGTTTTGTCCTACTTGCTGTACCAAGTATCTATGTTTTTGAAGCTTCACAATACTACTAACTGCTTCAAGTTTTCAGAGAGTTTCGCAGCTTTTTGAACTTCGAAAAAATTTCAACAGTGAAGTTTTCTGAAAAATTCCAGAAAAATTATAATAAAAATTTCCACGTCGGGAGAGACCCGGAAAGTCCTGGGGCCAGCCAGGGGGGGCCACCAGTGGCCCAGGCGGCCAGCTGGCGCGGCCCAGCCCCTGGCCGCGCCCACAGGGCGCCTGGGGCCCACGGGACCCCCCTCCAGGTACATCTTCTTCCTCTCTCTCTCTTTTTCTCCAGAAACCCGAGTTCTGGTCTTGTTCTTGTGTTCTTGCTGTTCTTGGAGGCGATTCTTCGATCTGTCTCTACAGCCCATCATTTGAGCTGAAATTTTGAGCAACTACTCCCTGGTATGTGACTCCTCCACCCCTCCAATTAGATTTTTGATTGGTGGCCTCATTTGTGAGTATTTAGTAGTTCTTGGTGCTGTAGAGATGAGCTTGCATGCGTGTGTAGAAAGTTATTTTCCAAGTTTTGATGCAAGTTTATGCCTTGGGCAAGTGAGTTGAGTAGTTTGCCTTAGCTCACTTTGTTTTAATCCTCATTTTTGTAAATTGTAAAAAATTTCAGAAATGAGTTTGTTAGGAAGGGCAAAAGGATGGCTTGAGAAGAGGAGGCCCGCACACTCCGATCGAGTCACTAGAGCCGCAGCTTCACCATCGACTGCTAGGGTGAGCTATAATGAAGATCATGTGCCCCTGGAGTTGTTGGAAGACACAAGTCCAGCACGTGCGATGACATTTCCATGTGATGAATTCATGGAAGCTGCGGGAATCAAGGATGAGTTTTATAATCTTTGTGCTAATGCAGGTTTGACACGGCTCGTCACGAGCCGTGTTACTCAGTATCAAAAACTCACCTCCAGTTTCATTAACAGTTTTAGATATAATCCTGATTTAGGTGCTATTGAGTTTAAAATTTATAATGATCTTATCACCATGACTTTGGAAATTTTTTGTGAAGTAATAGGTGTGCCGAACGTTGGGAGGACGGCTAGGATGGCCACTCAGCCATCCGAGCTGAAAACCGTCATCAACTCTCTCTGCAGCATGGGTACGAGGGATATTCATCGGTCGAAGATCTCCAGCATCTTTTTTCCTCACCTCAGGTATTTTGCATATTATATTGCTAGAGGGGTGTTAGCTCGTGACAACACGAGCAGCATTTCTGCTCCGGATATTGCTATCCTGGCAGCAGCCCTCTCAGGGAGGTCTGATTATAATCTTGGTACCTTAATTGCTCGACGCCTTGCTATGAATGGTAACAAGGGGGACTTATATGGTGGCATTTATGCCACACTTATCTTAGAGCATCTTGGAGGCACCCCACACCCTGATGATACTCCTTTTACTTATTTAAGCTTTGATCTTGCTGCTATGAAAAGGCATAAGTTTGTTACCATGGGTTCTGAGCTTGATAACCTTGTTTATATCTTGCGTTTCGGAACTACCGCGTTACGCGAGATCCGTCTACCTGCACCTCTTTTGTTTGATTGTTCTCACAGGAACGGATGGTCCTTTGATGTTGTCCAGTTCGATGAGTTCATGGTCCAGCATCAGTTTCATAACCCCATGGAGGGGGTTGTGCCCGACGAGGAGAGGCACGATGAGATACCACATTTTCAGGAAGAGACCACCACCGAGTTTGGTGGAGGGTCTTCCTCTGTTTGGCGTTCGGAACCTTCCTCGTGGGAGACTCCGAGGAGTTCGGTGTACGCGCCAGCATCCTTCTACGACCCTTGGACTCACCACCATACCCCTGGAGCAGGAGGCTCCTGGGGGCAGTAGCTGCTACCAACTTAGGCCAAAAGCCTAAGCTTGGGGGAGTACGTGCCCTTCTCACTTTTCCATTGTATTATCCGTTTTATTCGCTTTGATCTTTTCGAAGTTTTTGCCCGTTCTTCTTTATTTCTCTCTTTGCAAAAACAACAAAAATATTTTCTCTTTCTTTTGCTTTTTATTCAACCTTTGAAAAATCCAAAAAGATTTCCTTTTTCTCTTTAGTTTGCTTTGTTTTCAGAGATCAGCTCGAGTCCGTGATGGCATTTGATTATATTTCTTACGTTCGATCGTGCAAGTGACAAGCAGTGATGACGAAGATCGACTGGAGGGAAGCAACAAGGAAGACCGGTATGAACTCTTATTGTTTCTACTTTTGTACATATGCCTGTACTTATGATCTAGAGACCAGCTTGTAGCGACATAGTGCTATGTTTACAATGCTCTTCCAGTGGTTCATGCTTTCCTTGTGGCTAGTCCCGAATAACTAGAGTATATAATGTGTTATTGAAATAATCTACATGCATTGCACTGTTCATAGTCTGGTATAGTAAGGTGGTATTTCCCTTTAGAGAATTTTTTGGATTGACTTGGCACATGCTTACACATGTTTAAGACTTTGCCTTGACGATCTTTGAGTTTTAGAATAGTTATATCACTTTTATGCCCGATTCAATGTTGCTTTGTCGTTCTGCATGATTATGACCGTTATTGCTCTCTAGTTGGTCGCTTCCCAGTCTTTTGCTAAACCTCCACCTGTACTAAGCGGAATGACTGCTTGTGCATCCAAACCCTTTAAACCAGTTATGCCATATGAGTCCACCATACCTTCCTATACATGGTATTTACCTGCCATTCCTAACGAAGACTTTCATGTACCATCTCGAAATTAATCAAAAGCATTTCCCTTTTTGTGCCTATGTTTTAAGCTCATGAGGAAGTAGTAGTTAATTCATAATCAAAAGCATGTACCATCCTCTTAATCTACTTGAGGACAAGTTTCACCCCTGGATTGCATGTATAATGTGCAAACCCCTAATATGAAAAGGAACTGGCATTGAGTGCGCCCGGCTCGAAAAGATAATATAACAAACAAACCCTCCTTCACGCTTTGTTCATGAGAAATCAGAAAACGTTGGCAGTGATAAACAAAGGAGATTAAGAGGATGTGATCGTCCTCATGCGGGAGCCGTTCCTCGAGACTTGTCTAGCTTAAAAAGTGATTGAATTATCTGCTAGCATTCGTTGACGAAATATGCACCTCTCAAAAACATATTTACTTCTGTTTTTAAAACCAAGAGCTCTGGTACATGTTTAGTTTTTGTTTCCGATCACGGGCTTTCAACTTTGCCAATAAAAGCCACAGTTCGAGAGTCTCACTTTCTTTCTTCAAAGCACTGACTAGGAGAGCATAATTGTCATTCTGAGTGTAATGTGCGTTGTCCCAAAGTATTACATTGTCTTCTGCATACTTGTGATATGATTTATTCTGAAATTCTTAGTTCTAGTCTCCTTTAAAACTCTGGAGGGGTCTCTGCATTTATGTTTTGCTTCACTTATGGAGGCTAGCGAGATACCACCCTAATATGCTCAAGCTATGTGCAATGTAATCTTGTCTTGATTTTCAGTAATATATTATTTACTTTTAAGTATTTGTGACTGGTCACTTGAAAGAAGGATTGCTCCTTGCATTGTCCTCATAAGTACTGTTTCAATACTTGCTAAACTCTTTTCGTAGTACATGCTTATATACATCTAATGAAGCAAAAGAGTTTGTCAAAGTTTTCTTTGTCGCGTCCAGTTCGTCGAACGGAATTGCTTGAGGACAAGCAATATGCTAAGCTTGGGGGAGTTGATACGTCTCAAACGTATCTACTTTTCCAAACACTTTTGATATTGTTTTGGCCTCATTCTTGCATGATTTGGACTAAACTAACCCGGACTGACGCTGTTTTCAGCAGAGCTGCCTGTATGGTTTATTTGTGTGCAGGAAAACGGATTTTTAAGTATCTCAGAAAAATCCACGAAAAATCAGAGAAAATCCACGCACCCGAAGGAACCAAATGCCAGAAGTGGGGCCAAAGGGGGGCCAGGGGGTGCCCAGGCGCCCTGTGGGCGCGCCCCCCCGGGCCGCGCCGGGGGGGCGCCAGGGTGGGGCCCACACCCCCTGGTGCCCTACTTTAGCCCGTATTTTTACTCCCGACGCAGAAACCCCAGATCGGAAGTTCTTTCGCAGTTTTTCGTCGCGGAGCCGCCGCCACCCTCTGTTCTTCCTCGGGAGGGCTAATCTGGAGGCTGGTTTGGCCTCCGGAGAGGGAAGATCGTCGCCATCGTCATCATCATCACCACTCCATCATCCCTCCATGACTTCCCCCTTCATGTGTGAGTAATTCCCCTGCTGTAGGCGAAGGGGATGGTAGGGATTGGATGAGTTAGATCATGTAATAGTTCGTCAGATTGTTGGGGGCATGTTGCCTATCATCTACTATGGTGTTTATCATATTTGCTACAACTTGTTATTCTTAATGCTTGACACTAGGGCCCGAGTGCCATGATTTCAGATCTGAACCATATGTGTTTGTATGAATATATTTGTGTTCGTGATCCTATCTATGAGTTGTATGCACCTGTTACGGTTCGGAACCGGCGATCCCAAAAGTGACAGCTTGGGACACCAAAGGGGATGGTCCGTAGTTTGAGGATTACATGTATCCATTGAGTTCATTGCTTTGTTCCGGTGCTCTTTGACGGGAGCACCTTAATATCCATAAGTTCCTTTTGGCCCCGTTCGTAGCGGGATGGTAGGACAAAAGATGTTGTGCAAGTTCTTATTGCAAGCACGTACAACTACCTACGGGATACATGCCTAATGTTTGATATTTGCCTAGATGATCATTACTTTTCCGTGTGCCGTGCCCCAAGTTAGAATCTATCTCATCCATGTAGCGCCCAACCATCCATCTCCCTAGCCTACAGTATTTTAAACCTTGCTTGTTACTAGTTGCTACTTTTGCCATTTACTTTTGCTATTTACTTTTTCTGTTTACTTTTACTATCACTATCATCACTATCATATCACTGTTACCACTTATCTTTTGTTGCAAGTAAGTATATTTCAGGTGCGGTTGAATTGACAACTCAACTGTTAAATCTTATAAATACTCTTTGGCTCCCCGTGTGTCGAATCAATAAATTGGGTTATTCTTACCCGCGAAGACTATCTCGATCCCTTACGGTTGAGGATTATCAACCAACACCCAAAGGGTTTACTAGAGTCAATAATATAGTTCACATCGCTATGTGATTAATACCCAAGAGTAATAAGGTGTGATCATGTTTTGCTTGTGAGAGAAGTTTAGTCAACGGGTCTGTCAAATTCAGATCCGTATGTATTTCGCAAATTTCTATGTCTACAATGCTCTGCATAGAGCTACTCTAGCTAATTGTTCCCACTTTCAATACGCATCCAGATTGATACTTAGAGTCATCTGGATTTAGTGTCAAAGCTTGCATCGGCGTAACCCTTTACGACGAACTCTTTATCACCTCCATAATCGAGAAACATTTCCTTAGTCATCCAGTTACTAAGGATAATTTTGACCGCTGTACAGTGATCTACTCCTGGATCACTATTGTACCCCCTTGACAAACTCATGGCAAGGTACACAACATGTTTGGTACACAGCATGGCATACTTTACAGAACCTATGGCTGAGGCATAGGGAATGACTTTCATTCTCTCTATATTTTTCTGCCGTGGTCTGGCTTTGAGTCTTACTCAACTTCACACCTTACAAGTCAGGCAAGAACTCCTTCTTTGACTGATCCATTTTGAACTACTTCAAAATCTTATCAAGGTATGTACTCATCGAAAGTCTTATCAAGCGTCTTGATCTATCTCTATAGATCTTGATGCCCAATATGTAAGCAGCTTCACCAAGGTCTTTCTTTGAAAAACTCCTTTCAAACACTCCTTTATGCTTTCTAGAAAATTCTACATCATTTCCGATCGACAATATGTCATTCACATATACTTATCAAAAAGGTTGTAGTGCTCCCACTCACTTCTTGTAAATACAGGCTTCACCGCAAGTCTGTATAAATCTATATGCTTTGATCAACTTATCAAAGCGTATATTCCAACTCCGAGATGCTTGCACCAGTCCATAGATGGATCGCTGGAGCTTGCACATTTTGTTAGCACCTTTAGGATTGACAAAACCTTCTGGTTGCATCATATACAAGTCCTCTTTAATAAATCCATTAAAGAATGCAGTTTTGTTATCCATTTGCCAGATTTCATAAAATGCGGCAATTGCTAACATGATTCGGACAGACTTAAGCATCGCTACGGGTGAGAAAGTCTCATCGTAGTCAACTCCTTGAACTTGTTGAAAAAAATTCGCAACAAGTCGAGCTTTGTAAACAGTAACATTACCGTCAGCGTCAGTCTTCCTCTTGAAGATCCATTTATTTTTGATGGCTTGCCGATCATCGGCCAAGTCAACCAAAGTCCACACTTTGTTCTCATACATGGATCCCATCTCAGATTTGATGGCCTCAAGCCATTTTGCGGAATCTGGGCTCATCATCGTTTCCTCATAGTTCGTAGGTTCATCATGGTCCAGTAACATGACTTCCAGAACCGGGTTGCCGTACCACTCTGATGCGGAACGAACTCTGGTTGATCTAGGAAGTTCAGCAGAAACTTGATCTGAAGTTTCATGATCATCATCATTAGCTTCCTCACTAATTGGTGTAGGATTCACTGGAACTAGTTTCTTTCCACTTTCCAATTCGGGAGAAGGTACAATTACCTCATCAAGTTCTACTTTCCTCCCACTCACTTCTTTCGAGAGAAACTCCTTCTCTAGAAAGGGTCCACTCTTAGCAACAAAGACCTTGCCTTCGGATCTGTGATAGAAGGTGTACCCAACAGTTTCTTTTGGGTATCCTATGAAGATTTACTTCTCCGATTTGGGTTCGAGCTTATCATGTTGAAACTTTTTCACATAAGCATCGCAGTCCCAAACTTAAAGAAATGACAGCTTATGTTTCTCGTCAAACCACAGTTCATACGGTGTCATCTCCATGGATTTAGATGGTGCCCTATTTAACGTGACTGTAGCTGTCTCTAATGCATAACCCCGAAAGCGATAGTGGTAGATCAGTAAGAGACATCATCGATCGCACCATATCTAATAAAGTACGGTTATGACGTTCGGACACAGCATTACACTGTGGTGTTCCAGGTGGCGTGAGTAGTGAAACTATTTCACATTGTTTTTACTGAAGGCCGAACTCGCTAACTCAAATATTTTACCTCTACGATCATATCATAGAAACTCTTATTTTCTTGTTATGATGATTCTCCACTTCACTCTGAAATTCTTTGAACTTTTCAAATGTTTCAGACTTGTGCTTCATTAAGTAGATATACCCATATCTGCTCAAATCATCAGTGAAGGTCAGAAAATAACGATACTCGCCACGAGCTTCAACACTCATTGGTCCACATACATCTGTATGTATGATCTCCAACAAATTTGTTGCTCGCTCCATTGTTCCGGAGAACGGAGTTTTAGTCATCTTGCCCATGAGGCATGGTTCGCAAGCACCAAGTGATTCATAATCAACTGATTCCAAAACTCCATCACTATGGAGTTTCTTCATGCGCTTTACACCATTATGACCTAAACGGCAGTGCCACAAATAAGTTGCACTATCATTATTAACCTTGCATCTTTTGGCTTCAATATTATGAATATGTGTATCACCACGATCGAGATCCAACAAACTATTTTCATTGGGTGTATGACCGTCGAAGGTTTTATTCATGTAAACAGAATAACAATTATTCTATGACTTTAAATGAATAACCATATTGCAACAAATATGATCAAATCATATTCATGCTCAACGCAAATGCCAAATAACATTTATTTAGTTTTTACACTAATCCCAAAAGTATAGGGAGTGTGCGATGATGATCATATCAATCTTGGAACCACTTCCAACACACATCGTCACTTCACCTTTAACTAGTCTCTGTTCATTCTGCAATTCTCGTTTCGAGTTACTAATTTTAGCAACTGAACCGGTATCAAATACCCAGGGGTTTCTATGAACACTAGTAAAGTACACATCAATAATCTGTATATCAAAATATACCTTTGTTCACTTTGCCATCCTTCTTATTCGCCAAGTATCTAGGGCAGTTCCACTTCCAGTGACCATTTCCTTTGCAGTAGAAGCACTTAGTTTCAGGCTCGAGTTTTAGCTTTGGGTTTCTTCACGGGAGTGACAACTTGCTTGTCATTCTTCTTGAAGTTCCCCTTCTATCCCTTTGCCCTTTACTTGAAACAAGTGGTCTTGTTAACCATCAACACTTGATGCTTTTTCATGATTTCTACCTTCGCCGACTTCAGCATCGCGAAGAGCTCGGGAATTTCTTTCGTCATCCCTTGCATATTATAGTTCATCACGAAGTTCTAGTAACTTGGTGATAGTGACTAGAGAACTTTGTCAATTACTATCTTATCTGGAAGATTAACTCCCACTTGATTCAAGTAATTGTAGTACCCAGACAATCTGAGCACATGCTCACTGGTTGAGCTATTCTCCTCCATCTTGTAGGCAAAGTACTGTCAGAAGTTTTATACCTCTCGACACGGGCATGAGTATGACATACTAAATTCAACTCTTGGAACATCTTATATGCTTCGTGGCGTTCAAAACGTTTTTGATGTCCCGGTTCTAAGCCGTAAAGCATGGTGCACTTAAACTATCAAGTAGTCATCATACCGAGCTTTTGTCAAAACGTTCATAACGTCTACATCTGTTCCTGCAATAGGTCTGTCACCTAGCGGTGCATCAAGGACATAATTCTCTGTGCAGCAATGAGGATAATCCTCAGATCACGGAACAATTCCGCATCATTGCTACTAACATCTTTCAACTTAGTTTTCTCTAGGAACATATAAAAAATAAACGGGGAGCTACATCATGAGCTATTGATCTACAACATAGATATGCTAATACTACGAGGACTAAGTTCATGATAAATTAAAGTTCAATTTAATCATATTACTTAAGAACTCCCACTTAGATAGACATCCCTCTAGTCATCTAAATGATCACGTGATCCAAATCAACTAAACCATGTCCGATCATCACGTGAGATGGAGTAGTTTCAATGGTGAACATCTTATGTTGATCATATCTACTATATGATTCACGCTCGACCTTTCGGTCTCCAGTGTTCTGAGGCCATATCTGCATATGCTAGGCTCGTCAAGTTTAACCCGAGTATTCTGCATGTGCAAAACTGGCTTACACCCGATGTATTTGAACGTCGAGCTTATCACACCCGATCATCATGTGGTGTCTCGGCACGACGAACTTTCGCAATTGTGCATACTCAGGGAGAACACTCATACCTTGAAATTTAGTAAGGGATCATCTTATAATGCTACCGTCGAACTAAGCAAAATATGAAGCATAATAAGATAAACATCACATGCAATCAAAATATGTGACATGATATGGCCATCATCATCTTGTGCTTTTGATCTCCATCTCCAAAGCACCATCACGATCACCTTCGTCACCGGCGCGACACCTTGATCTCCATCATAGCATCGTTGTTGTCTCACCAACTATTGCTTCTACGACTAACGCTACCGCTTAGTGATAAAGTAAAGCAATTACATGGCGATTGCATTTCATACAATAAAGCGACAACCATATGGCTCCTGCCAGTTGCCGATAACTTTACAAAACATGATCATCTCATACAAAACCGTATATCTCATCATGTCTTGACCATATCACATCACAACATGCCCTGCAAAAACAAGTTAGACGTCCTCTACTTTGTTGTTGCAAGTTTTACGTGGCTGCTATGGGCTTAGCAAGAACCATTCTTACCTACGCATACAAAACCACAACGATGTTTCGTCAAGTATGTGCTGTTTTAACCTTCACAAGGACCGGGCATAGCCACACTTGATTCAGCTATAGTGAGAGAGACAGACACCCGCCAGTCACCTTTAAGCAACAAGTGCTCATAACGGTGAAACCAGTCTCGCGTAAGCGTACGCGTAATGTCGGTCCGGGCCGCTTCATCTCACAATACCGCCGAAGCAAAGTATGACATGCTGGTAAGCAGTATGACTAGTATCGCCCACAACTCATTGTGTTCTACTCGTGCATATCATCTACACATAGACCTGGCTCATGATGCCACTGTTGGGGAACGTAGTATTTTCAAAATTTTCCTACGATCATGCAAGATCTATCTACCAGATGTATAGCAACGAGGGGAAGAGTGTGTCTACGTACCCTCGTAGACCGGGAGCGGAAGCGTCAAGTGACGCGGTTGATGTAGTCGAACTTCTTCGCAATCCAACCGAGCAAGCACCGAACGTACGGCACCTCCGCGTTCAGCACACGTTCAGCTTGATGACGTCCCACGAGCTCTTGATCCAGTTGAGCTTCACGGGAGAGTTTCGTCAGCACGACGGCGTGGTGACGGATATGATGTATCTACCGGCGCAGGGCTTCGCCTAAGCACTACAACGGTATGACCGAGGTGTGTTTCTGTGGAGGGGGGCACCGCACATGGCTAAAACAATTCAACTTGTGTGTCCTAGGGTGCCCCCTGCCCCCGTATATAAAGGAGCAAGGGAGAGGCCGGCCCTAGAGGGGGCGCGCCAAGTGTGGGGAGTCCTACTAGGACTCCCAAGTCCTAGTAGGATTCCCCTTCCCTTTCCGGAGTAGGTGTAAAGCCCAGGATGGGACTATACCTCCTACGTGTCGAGGCACGACTTAAAGGTATAAGCCCATTCTGGAATGATCTCAAGTTTGGTACCTTTGCACATCTCATGTAAAAATAGGGATGGAAGCAGAAAAGATAGTTGGCTTACACTCGCCACGTCACACAATTCATTACATGTCCAAACATCATTCAAAACATCACAACCCATCTACGGGTGAAGATCCAAATGAAAGATACCAAACATAACATACGTCCACAGGTCTGAATCGCCCCTAGTAGAAACCTCTACTGATCGTCGGGATAGTGCACATAGTAACGGCTATGGTCCTCGTCGTACTCCCAGTACAGCTCGGTGCCGTCACTTGAATAGATCGCCTGAGTACCTGCATCTGGTGTGGTGTAGAGTCTGTGAGCCACAGAGGTCTCAGCAATCCCGTTCCCGGGTAACACAACTATCCAAGCCTTGGGTGTGGAACAAGGCTGAAGAAAGAACAAGAGGTTGCAGCAGCACTAGCACTAACTTACGTAAAAGAGAGCGAGAAGAGAAGTGCCTCGGACTAAAGATGATCACGAAGTGATCCTAACTAATCAAGTCAAACATAACCCCACCGTGTTCACTTCCCGAACCCCTTTCGGAAAATGACCGTCACGGTACTCACGCTGGTAGTGTATTCTGAACATGGTGTCAAGTTTTCTACAACCGGATATTAACAAATTCCCATCTGCCACATAACCGCGGGAACGGCTTTCGAAAGTTCATAACCCTGCAGGGGTGTTCCAACTTGGCCCATGACAAGCCCACGATCCGCGGAGTCGCAACTCCAAGGTGGGAAGGCCCGAGTATCCTCGGAATCCCGTGCTCAAGATACTCCGACTAAGGTAAGACTAATCCAGCAAATCCTCCCGGCGTGCCGACACCCTGACAGTAGCCGCGCGTATCTAGTCTCAGGCCACGACCGGATAAGCTATGGTTACAACATCCAAATACCCCAAGTTGCCAAGGGGTGGTGCCGCAAGCTGCTCTAGGTTCGACCAACACTCATGAGGAGCACTGGCCCGGGGATTGATTAATAAAAGGGGATAGCTAGTCCCTATGCAAGTTTTAGTTATTAGGCAAATGGAGTACCAATGTCGAGACTTGCTGGAAAAGCCTTAGCTCTAAGCGGTTTATCGAGGGGGTCCCATAACCCCAACCGTGTGAGGAACGCATAATCAAGGAACATAACACCGGTTTATACGGTTCCTAGGGCGGCATGAGTGGAACAAATCACCAAGAAAAAGGCTTAGCCTTCCACCCATTACCAATATATAGATGAATTCATTTAAGAGTTAATATAGTGTGATATCCCAACAAGCTTCAACAAGAAGCAAGAATCTTCAAATCTTCTCCTGCAACTAGCAATGCTATAAGAGGGGCTAAGCGAAGCTTACATAGCCAATCAAAGGTTTGCATAGGTAGGGTGGTTAGACAGATTCATGGTTACAATAGGAGGCTGACAGGAAAACATGGGCATCGAGGCAAAAGCTATAGAGCGAGACTTCTAGCAATAGGAAAAGATAGTAATGATATCCGGGTCAGGTCATCTTGCCTGAAGAGTCGTCGATGGGATCATAAGTGGGCTCCTCGTTCTCAACCTCGGTAGTAACCTCGTTCTCGTACTCGGTCTCGGCTTCCGGCTCTACTCAACACAAAACACACGGGGCACGAAATCAACAAGATGCAATGCGCAAACCACAGGATGCATGACTGATGCACTAAGGAAGCATTGCAGATGCACTAAGGAAGCATTGAAAGTCAACATAGGAAACACAGAGATACATCACAAGGAACATGACAATATGCATCAAGCAAAATACTTCAAAACATGATAACAAGAGGATATTATGAATCTACATGCAAAAACACACAAGTTTCATATAGGACTTGCTCAAAACGGAGCAGCGGGCTAAAAGATACACCCGAAACAATAAACATGGCAAAGCTGAAAATAACAGCCACATAGCAACTTCGGAGCAAGAAATATATAGTCTACAGCACTCAAACCTCATAACAAGAAGCATGGACATAAAGTAGACATATCCTATAGCAAACAATTCCATTGGAGCATCTCCAAAGGAGGCATGGATCAATAGCAACAAGCTATAACATTTTGAACATGACAACAAAAACCTGACAGCAGTATTTTATAGCAACTTGGGAGCAAGAGTTAAATATGCTACAGCCACCCAAATGAGCATGTGAGAGCATGAATGGATAGCCAACAACATATACAACAAGGAATCATCAATAGTCACCCCAAAACTAGCATGGATTTGCCTAGAACAACAAGCAAACATGGCATCTGGAAATTACAGATTCCAGACTTAGTGAAATTTCACTAAGTGTTAAAACAGCAGTAATATCATGGCATGTTTGTGAGCAAGTTTAAGTCACCTCGAAGCATAACATAGCAAGTGGTTAGCACCACAGCAAAGTACACATGATGGGGAGTCCAAAACATCTAAGCATGCAACAAGGGGACAACCACATCAATAGCAACGAGCTCCTCAACTAGGCATCTCGTAACAAGTTTAGCAAACTAACAGCCGCATGCACTCTTGCAAAGGAGATAAACATGGCAAGATGAAATCTATCATGCAAGCTAAAACAACCAACATGTAGAGCATCTCATGATGAACATGTGGACATATCATTTGCTTCATATGGATAAACATGCAACAAGTTATCACATTGCAAACGTGGCATCTAAACAACTAATAGCAGCAGTATATAACAAGTAGCACTCTTCTGATGAAGATTAAGACATCTAGATGACCTCAAACATGCATGGCACAATGGAACAAAACATAGTACAAGTCACCACGATCATTTTGACATATCATACACACAAAACGGACATGCACAGTAAAAGTTATCCACCTCACAAAAATGCATCAGACAATAAGATCTAAACACTTAGCCAAAAAAACGGGAGTCAACCTGCGGGTCAAACGGGTCAACGGGCGGATCTGGCGGATCGGGTGCGGGTCCACCGGGTCGGGCGGAGTCAGCGGGCTACCGGGCGCTGCGGGCCTGGACCCCGGCCCGTTAGGGTTTGGGCGGCCCGATCCGGGCGCTGGATCCCGATCAGGAGCTCCCTCGAGCCTGAGCGATCGGCGGCTGGCGGCTGCTGGCTCCCTTCGGGCGAGGCGGCCGGCGGGCGACGGGAGGCCGGCGGCGGCTGGTGACGCCGGCGACGAGGGGGGGGCGGCGGCGGCGGCGGCCTGCGGGCCTGGCCGAGGTGGCGGGGAGGCCGGGCGCGGCGGCGGCTCGGTACGGCGGCGGCGAAGGGGAGAGGCGAGGTCCCGGCGGCGACGAGGCCGGCGACCGGAGGAGTGGCGGCGGCGCTTCGAGCTGGAGGAAGAAGACGCGGGGCGGCGCGGATCTGGCGGGCTCGGAAGCACGGCGCGGCGAAGTCGGAAGCATGGCGCGGCGAGGTCGGAAGCACGGCTCGGCAACGGTGGAAGCACGGCGCGGCAACGGTGGAAGCACGACGCGGCAGAGGTGGAAACACTAGGGGTTTGGACGCAAAATTTGGAGGGGGTGGACGTTTATATAGGCACAAGGAGCTAGGGTTGTCCAAATGAGGAGAGGTTTTCGGCCACGAGATCACAACTGAACGGCCTAGATGAAGGGAAGGGTTTGAGTTGGGTTGGTGGGCTGTTGGAGGGGTGTCTTGGGCCTCTAAGAGGAGGTACTTTTAGCCCACGAGGATAACTGTTGGAGCAACAAACGAACTCCAAACGCGACGCAACTTGACAGGCGGGTTACACGCAACAAACCAACATCGCACGACAAGTCTCACGCCAAACCGGAAACATTACACGGCCAAACACAAAAGTAGGCGGGGATGCCACGGGCACGTGAGAGAGCGTCGGAACTCGAAACGGACAACGGGAAGGAACGAGTGGGACCGGATGCAAACGACAACACAAATGCAATGCAATGCACATGACAACATGACATGGATGCATGCACACACGCACACGACAAAACGACGAAAAACCCGAAAAGACGAAGAACCCGGAATGGAACTGAAGAAGCCAAAGTTATATATTGCCCAAAAGGGAGAGTATTACATCCGGGGCATTACAGTAGGAGAGAAGGAAAGAGGTGGAGAGGGAGAAGGAAAAGGGGGCTGCACCCCTTGTCCAATTCGGACCAGCGGGGGGGCGCGCGCCTCCTTCCTTTTGGCCTTTCTCCTCTATTCCCGTATGGCCCAATAAGGCCCATATACTCCGAAAAATACCCGAATCACTCGGAACCTTTCCGATGTCAGAATATAGTCGTCCAATATATCGATCTTTACATCTCGACCATTTCGAGACTCCTCGTCATGTCCCCGGTCTCATCCGGGACTCCGAACTCCTTCGGTACATCAAAACTCATAAACTCATAATACCGATCGTCATCAAACGTTAAGCGTGCGGACCCTACGGGTTCGAGAACTATGTAGACATGACCGAGACTCACCTCCGGTCAATAACCAATAGCGGAACCTGGATGCTCATATTGGCTCCTACATATTCTACGAAGATCTTTATCGGTCAAACCGCATAACAACATACGTTGTTCCTTTTGTCATTGGTATGTTACTTGCCCGTGATTCGATCGTCGGTATCTCTATACCTAGTTCAATCTCGTTACCGGCAAGTCTCTTTACTCGTTCCGTAATACATCATCTCGTGACTAACTCATTAGTCTTTTGCTTGCAAGGCTTATTATGATGTGCATTACCGAGAGGGCCCAGAGATACCTCTCCGACACTCGGAGTGACAAATCCTAGTCTTGATCTATGCCAACACCACGAACACTTTCGGAGACACCTGTAGAGCATCTTTATGATCACCCAGTTATGTTGTGACGTTTGATAGCACACAAGGTGTTCTTACGGTATTCGGGAGTTGCATAATCTCATAGTCATAGGAACATGTATAAGTCATGAAGAAAGCAATAGCAGTAAAACTAAACGATCATAGTGCTAAGCTAACGGATGGGTCTTGTCCATCACGTCATTCTCCTAATGATGTGATCCCGTTGATCAAATGACAACTCATGTCTATGGTTAGGAAACATAACCATCTTTGATCAATGAGCTAGTCTAGTAGAGGCATACTAGGGACACTCTGTTTTGTCTATGTATTCACACATGTACTAAGTTTCCGGTTAATACAATTCTAGCATGAATAATAAACATTTATCATGATATAAGGAAATATAAATAACAACTTTATTATTGCCTCTAGGGCATATTTCCTTCACTTAGAATGGCTAAGGAAATGAATCTTTGCCGGGTCAGGTGTTTTGGTGATTCAGACTTGGTGGCTCAGCAAGTCTCGGGTACTTGGGATTCCAAAGACCCGCTCATGGTGGCTTATCGTCGTGCAGTTGATAATATTGCTGGCCACTTCAAGGGTTATCAGGTGGAGCATTTGGACTGAAGGAAGAATGAGGCAGATGATGCCTTGAGCCGGCTGGGTTCTCAGCGTAAGCCGGTGCCCCCTAATGTATTTCTTGATGCGTTGAACAATCCTTCTGTGAAATTACCGTCAGAAGAGGATATTGTTATTCCTGACATGGAGGCATAGTTGGTGGCAGCTCTCCATGCTATTCCTAATTGGACGCAACCTTATTTGTCTTATATGACCCGGGGCGAGTTACCTGAGGATGAGACCTTGGCCAGACAGATAACCCGACGATCTAAATCCAGGACAATTATTAATGGCGAGTTGCACCGATGCAGCGTCACAGGTGTATTCCAGCGTTGTGTCTCTCCTGAAGAGGGCCGTGTGATTTTACGGGAAATCCACGAAGGCGGTTGTGGTCATCATGCCGGTTGAATATCCCTGGTGGCTAAAGCTTTTCGTCATGGGTTTAACTGGTTGACGGCTCATGCTGATGCGGAAGACATAGTCAGTAAATGTGATGGATGTCAGAAATTTTCCCGTCGGGTTCATGTGCCGGCTCAATAGCTGAGGATGATTCCAATCACTTGGCCGTTTGCAGTCTAGGGGCTTGACATGGTCGGTCCTTTCAAGAGATCTAAGGATAAGAAAATGCACTTATTAGTGGCGGTTGACAAATTTACCAAATGGGTTGAGGCAGAGCCGGTTAGCAAGTGTGATGCTGCGACGGCGGTTCAATTTGTTAAAAAGTTGATCTTCCATTTTGGATTTCCTCATAGTATTATAACCGATAATGGCATAAATTTATCTAAAGGTGCTATGGAGGAATTTTGTCAAGGGGAGCATGTTTGTCTTGATGTTTCTTCTGTGGCTCATCCGCAGTCTAATGGTCAAGCTGAGAGGGCTAATTAAGAGATTTTGAGAGGCATCAAGCCCCGGCTTTTGGTTCCCTTACAACGAACACCGGGTTGTTGGGTTGAAGAAGTGCCTCTAGTCCTTTGGAGCATCAACACCACACCCAACAGATCAACATGCTATACGCCTTTCTTCATTGTCTACGGTGCAGAAGCAGTTCTTCCAAGTGATATCTGTCATGATTCACCTCGTATGGCGGCTTATGTTGAAGATGATAATGAAAAAGCACGGTAAGATGCAATTGATGCCTTGGATGAGGAACGTGATCTGGCGGCGGCTCGTTCCGCAATATACCAGCAAGACCCGCGTCGCTATCATAGCCGTAGAGTGAAGACCCAGACATTTCAGGAAGGCAATTTGTGCTCCGGCTCATTCAGGATCAGACCGATATGCACAAGTTATCCCCACCTTGGGAAGGACCTTTTGTGGTCACCAAAAACTTGCATAATGAGTCATATTATCTCATTGATGTGCGTGAGCATAAGGATTCCAGAAAGTCAGAAGTGGAGACCCGCCGTCCATGGAAAATAGTGCATCTTCGGCCATAGTATACTTAAGCCATCAACATATGTCCTTGTATATACTTTTTAATGTACATACATTTTTATGAATAAAGCGGGCATCCCTGAATTATGGGGCCTCTGCCGTTTTTTATGAATAAGTCGGAAGAGGTGATCGTCAGATTAGTTGGGGGATATAGCCTATGTTCTTCTTTGTCTTGACCGGCTTAAGAGGCCAGGTTTAAATAAAATACCTGCCTGTTTGCAACTTGTTACTCCAAGACGACCCGCCATGTCTTTAGCAGTCAATCTTTTTTAAGACCATGAACTTGTTAAAATAAACACGACGGCTTATGTCATGTGAGAGCCGGCTTACAGTGCCAAAGGTCATTGCTACGTTTTAAAGCAATTATGTGGCGTCAGCCCAATACGTGGCATCAGCCCAAAGGTCATTGTTACCCTTTAAAGCAATTATGTGGCGTCAGCCCAGTGCGTGTTGTCGTCCCAAAGGTCATATCTAACTTTAAAGCAATTATGTGGCATCAGACCAGTATGTGGCGTCAACCCAAAGGTCATTGCTACCTTTTAAAGCAATTCTGTGGCATCATCCCAGTAGGTGGCGTCATCCCAAAGGTTATTGCTACCGTTTAAAGCAATTGTGTGGCATCAGCCCAAAGGTTAATCCTACCATTTAAAGCAATTGTGAGGCGTCAGCCTACTATATGGCGTCAGCCAATAGGTCGTTGTTACCTATTAAAACAACTGTGTGGCGTCAGCCCACTATATGGCGTCAGCCAACATGTCATTGTTACCTTTTAAAACAACTGTGTGGCGTCAGCCCACTATATGGCGTTAACCAATAGGTCGTTGCTACCTTTTAAAGCAATTCTGTGGCATCAACCCACTATATGGCGTCAGTCAACAAGTTCCTGCTACATATTTGAGATTTGCATCTCTTCTGGATTTGTTTTTTGAGCTTACAAAGTTCTTGGTCTTTGAACTAGAATATGAGCCACTGGGTCATTGGATTCCGGCTTATAAGGTTTAGGATTAACTATTTTTGGGTTATCACCCGCCCTGGTTTTTTGAATTAGGTCACCAGTATATAACGACTCATACTGGCATTTTCTGGATTATAACCTGTGTTGTCTTAAAGTGGAAATATAACAACCTATGGTCAATTGTTTATTCCTTTGGTTTATTTTGACTCCTAAGTCGTCAGCGCATCTTGCAGAAGAATAAAATTACAAGGAATATCAAGGATCATGTCATATATTTTGATCAGATCAACATGAATCACAATATTCATGATAAAGCAGTTTTCAAGCATAAACATGCACGATGGCATGGCAGATCATTGTTTTAAACTAGCATATTACAAGGCTAACATAAGCCAGCCACATTGGAGCAAGGAGTACTTAGGATTTGTATAGTAAAACTGAAGAGCTGTTATGCCCTCAATTGTTGTCATTCTGGCGAGTTGATGACTCCGGGTCATCCCGCTCTGGCTCTTCTTCTTTGTTCATCTTAAGAACACGAGCCGTCCAGTTAATGCCGGTTATGGCCTCAAAGAAAGATTCACACTGATAATTGCAGATGGATCAATGTTAGGAGCAAAAGTATGCTTACGTGTTGGAGGAGTAAGACCCACGATGTCATAAGCCGGCATTTTAGCCTTGTTATTTTCCATATCGTAATCTGCCTAATATCTAGGCATATCAGTTTCCTTGGTCAATAAGCATGCCAAGGGACGCATCTCCTTTACACATTTGGCAAAGTACGCCTCATTAAAAGGGGACCCATATTCTTTCAAACCTGGGCAGCCAGTGGCCATATCTGTCGGGTCTAGCTCTGCTTGCCATGCTTTAGCACGGTTGAGAGCAGTAATTGCACCAGAGCGGGCAGCTAATAATTTTATCTCTGGTATTTTCTGCGGCATTATGGAGAGTTTGTTTAACATATCCTGGATCAGAGTGGGAGGCTCCTTCCCGTTAGAAAAGGCAACAAGGGACCGTTGAGTGCTAGTGTAATGTTGCTCTACTAGAGAGTACACAACTTTCAATTTCAGCAGCATGTATGGACCGAGGTTGGCACTTCTATGACATGTTTTTACAAAGGTTATTTGTCAGTCGCTAAGTGTATTAAAATAGTATAATATAAACAATTCCGGGTCAAGTGAGGTTTACCAAATATGGCGGCTGTCATCTGAGTAATATGGTGTTTTAAGTCGGACAATTCTGAAGTGGCGTCTTTAACAAGGACTCAGCGGCCTCTGCCCTTCGCAATAGTCGGGTCTTCTCTGCTTCCGAGGTGGCTCTTTCATTGGCCAAGCTAGTTTTCAGCTTTTCATTTTCATCCAAGCTAAATTTAAATTCGGATTTAACCTTCTGAGTTTCAGCCTCATGGTGCTTCAGCATATTTCTCAACTCAACCACTTGTGAGTCAGCCGAATTCAATGCATCCTGCAATCGAAGATAAAAGAATACAGGTGTATTTCAAACTGGATAGCAATCAAAAAGTAGAAATCATACAAGTCCCAAGCACATTGCAAGCAATACACTTGGCACTTGGGGGCTAATGTGTCAGGAAGCTCTTCTCTAATATTTTTCTAAAAGATCCGGCTCATCTTTATAAGATAAGCTGGCCGTCGGGACTAATGCGTTAGAGCTCTTCTTAAATTATATTATTGAAGACCCGGCTCATCTCTATAAAATGAGCCGGTCCTTGGGGACTAATATGTCACGCGAAGCTTTTCTCAAATTCTATTATGGGAGATCCGGCTTATCTATGTCAGATAAGCATGCCCTTGAGGGCTACAGTAGATTTTATTGGACAATTATATTGTTGAAGACCCGGCTCATCTTCATCAGATAAGCCGACTCTCGAGGGCTATAACCTAAAATTCAAATACATATACACTACTATGTATTATCCATTCTCAGTATGACCTTTCATATGAATAATACTTGGGGGCCGAGTAATTATATATGCAACGGAGACAAAATGGTCATACCTCATATTTTTGCCGCTTTCGTTTCACCAAGTCAGCTTCCAGGCCACGGCTGGTGTGTAGGCGGCTCAAATAACCAGAATACAATTCATTTACATCCAACTTAGAATAGCTGGCAAGTTCAAATTTTGTTTTATTCTTCTCAGTACCAAAGAGCTCATCCTTGGCAGAATGCTTGGCAAGAACTGTGGGGGCTCCAGGCGGCTTAAAAACTGACCCTATTATGAACACGTCCTCATCATGCTCTTTAGCAGAATTCTTGATGGGTGAAGCCAGTTTAGGACTTGGTGGATCAAGAGTGTTCTCTGGGTCATCTTGGATGGTTGAAGACGGTTCAACTTGTGGGGACGGCTCATCCTGCTGCTTCTCAGAATCTTCAGGATTTTCAACTGGTAATTCATCAGCTTTGGCAGCTTGATTTTCTTCTAGAGCTTCGGAAGACCGGGCCACCTTTCACTTTATGCCCATCTTGGATTTAGCTCTACAAAATAAATAATCAGAGTTGCTAAGTATAAATCATTAAGAAGATCTACTTAGCACATATTGACACTTACTCCGGGTTAACCACAAAAGCGGGGAGCTGTGTAGCAGTAGATTTGCCAGAAGAGTTAGATGATTCCTGGTATGCTGAATCAGATGGATTAAGAGGTAGCCGTATGAGGCCAGCTTGTGGAAAGTATAAAGTAGGATGATGAGTCACCTCTTGACGATGTTTACGACCATCCGGGGTATTTGGTAAGCCGAACACAACTTCTTCTTGGCTGCTACTCCATGTGCTACGCCTGGACTCGTGTTGCTGTTTCTTGAAAAGAAAATTTGGGTCCAAGTAAGCAAGAGGATGGGAAAACCTTACTTTCCTGACGACCCGCCATTCTTTCTCTCTTGGCAAAGGTTCTGAGTCGGAGGAGATAGGGATTACCTCGACAACATTGGCACGACTTGCATATGCATCCTCCTGAAGTAAATTGGCATCAATAAGTTGCATAAAAATAGTTCCAAGTGAGTCGGGTTCTACCTCTGACTCGTCCAATTCAGGAAAGTCTTGAGTAGTGGTCTTTTTGGGGCGACCCTGGTCACGGCCAGTTGTTTTAACCATCTTAGAAGTAGTGGAGGTTGGTAGCTTCTTCTTCCAAAAGGTGGAGTTGGCGTGTTTATGTATGAAAGTATGCATCTGATATACAAAATATTGATAAAGAGACAAAGTTTTAGACACTTACGGCCGGAGCCAGGTTAAGAACACAGAAAGGGGTGAGACCCATCTTGTAGCAATTTTCAAATGGCTCGCCGAGGAGCAACTTGACAATATTGTTGATCTCCTCTTCGGCAAGTTCTATAGAAGTATAGCATAGTGGATGGTTGGTCTCCCCGATGTATTCACACATTAAGCCGGAGCAGCGGCTTAAAGGAAAATTCCTCCATGCCACCCAGCAGCGAACCAGATCGACTCTAGTTAATTCCTTGGCAAACAGAGCTCGAATCTTTGATAAGGCAAAAGCGAAAAGAACCCGCTCTTCAGCAGTTACTTTATTTGGAAGCGGGGTGTTGGTCATGAGATGGTTGGGACGGAAACCCGCAGAGGATTCTCTCCATCTGGAGAGGTATCTTTGCAATAAAACCAAGTAAAGTTCTAGTCCTTTGGGTGACTTGGCAAAGCAACTGGTGGAAATATTATGTCCCTCCGCCTCTGAATGGAAATGCCTTCGATTTCTAGGCTGGGCCCGTCAGTCATCTCAGTTTGGCGGTTGATATAATAATATTCTCTAAATAAGTCAACAGAGGGTTCTTCACCAAGAGACACTTCACATAATACTTGGAAATTACATATGTTTGATATGGACTTGGGGCCAATATCTTGCAGGTGAAGATTGTAGTAGTGCAGAACATCTCGGAAGAATTTAGAACCAGGGGGACCAAAGCCACGAAGCATGTGGTATGTGAAAACTATTGCCTCGTCATCTTGAGGCATAGGAGTACGTTCGAGACCCGGAACCCGTCAATGGATAACCTCCTTGGCAGCTAAAATACATGTGTTTACGAAATCATTTAGAGATTCTTCAGTGACTCTAGAGGGAATCCAATTACAGACCGTCGGAGCCTTTGTTGCTGGAGCCTTAGTCATGATGAGCCAGAGATCGTGAAGCTATGAACATGAAATAAATAAAGTAAATTCAAGTGTAACAATGTGGAGCCATTTGCAAGTGTTAAACCAGTCACAGGCTGGCGGGTCAAAAAGAGTATTTTTGTGAGCTGCCACATATGACACGGCTAAATCAGTGGTCTACGAGGATGAGAAGGGGCGGAAATTCAGCTAAGTGTTGCTGAAACAGCTTCCACAGATTGTAGCCTCATTTTTGGATCTACGGCAGTTCGGTAAATGAAAAATTATTCTTAGCCCTAAAGCAACTATGGAAGAACCAGTGTGTCAAAAATGAATCTAGCAGAGGCACGATGGATCTATGATGAGTTACGAGTACTAAGAACTACAGTCGCGCGGCGTCAACATCGTGTTGAGTTTTCAACTAAACGATATGAAGGAAGAACTATGAGCAAGCGAGATGAACAATGATGAACAGAGGAACAAAGAAACCCTAATGCATATTGGGGGAGAAAAGAGATGAGTTCCTGGTGAAGCTGATAAACAACAAAAGGGCGCCACTGTTTTTTGGTCCGTTCAGGTCGATGCAGCGGTCGGGTTGGTGTTGACAACGAAGGTTGACGGCGGCGGATGAGCTCGAAGGGCAATGACAGTGCGAGGAAGACTGAGAGAGATGGGGGTAAAGGATGAAAACGGACCCCCTCGTGCCTATTTATAAGGGGAGGTGAATAGTAAAATGGCAGGTGCGGAAATCGAGAAGGCAAAATCATTATCAATCAATGGGAAGATCCGTTATGATGCCCACATATTCATTTGAAGTTAATATTACGACATCAGGGCGGCTTGCCAAGTTTATTGATAGATTGGATGTTGAAGAAATGCAGGAGACTCGCCAATCAAAGAATGAAGATTGATTTGAACAAGTTCAAATCAACCTAGGGCCTAATGTTGGGGATATAACCCCGCTGTATGACCTACCCGGGAGGGGCCGGGTTATATCGTTGGTGATTCAGTAAGAGAAGGCCCAAGAAGGCCTAATAAGAAGACCAGGAGGCGTCTCAATAGCAGGCTCATTGGAAGCCCATAACACGGAGGCGGTTCAAGACCCGAAGGAGTAAGCCGCCCTGATGGTAACTTGCCTCGCAAGGCAAGGTGACTTAGAGCCAGAATAGGTTACGTTATGTTACCTGGCCTGGACTTCTGTATGCCACTGGGCATCGACATGTGTATATAAAGACGAGACCCAACGGCGGCTTAGGCCAGAAAAGAATTGATTGATAGCTAGGTCAAGCGTGTTTCGCTCCCTTGTAATCGAGACTATAGCAATACAACAATAAGCTCGATTAGGCTTTTACCTCATTGGTGATGGGCCGAACCTAGGTAAACTCGTGTCTCTCATCCCGCTCAACCCCTCCAAGCTAATCACCATGACCATGGCCTCACACTTAAGTCCTTTCACAAGGGCATCTGCCGTGACTAAACCACGACAGACCCAGTAGAGTTCGAGCATGTCTGTAGGCCCAATTAGATAACGTTGATTCCGACCCAGCTATAATTTGAGCCCATTACGACAAGCATCAAAGGCCTATGAGAATTTTGGCCCATGAGAGCCCATTAGGGAAGCCCATTAAGGGCAGTGGCCGCTTACTTCATTTGGGCCCACGACAGTTCGCTAACTAATAATTTCATTGCTTTTTGCCTTCCAAGCGACCAGTTAGCTGGAATGCGAGGCGCGCTAAGCAACCGTACGACATACAAGGAGAAACGTTGCACATCCAGCATATAATACATGAAATTAAATCCACTGGACAATCAAAGATTGATGCCAATGCAAATAAATGAACATAACTTAATGATCTACAACCTCACAATCTGCAACCTCAGCGCGGATGACACCTATAAGCATGTGAGCAAGTTCATCCTTCTTTGATACATTGTCTCTGAAAACATTGATTAGTTGTTCATGCGCAAGAATGTGCACCTTTGATTCCTCCAATATTTCCATGATTGCTTCAGCCAATAATTCATTCACAAACATACATTTTTTCTGTTGGATTTGAGACAGAGGAAACTCAATAGATTCAGGTGGTGATTTTGGCAGGCTTGTATTATTGATAGTGGAGAGTGTCTCGACCACTGCATCATAACATAAATTAGGAGGGGAACTGAACAGATTAATCAAGAGTTATTGACATAATACCTGGCCAAGATTTATAGGAAAGAAACAATGGGGTTGCCTTGCCGTTTTCAGAGTTTGTCTTCTTATCTTCAGTAGCCTGCACCAAATTAACACACTAGCATTGCTATCATTAGCCAAGTCAGATAATATGAAAGCAACATTGACACAGCGAATGTTTGGACAACCAGACCACACCAGCCTACACTAAATTAACACAATGTGGCACATATATCATCAGCCAGGTAAGGTAATAGGAAAGCAACATTGACATAATGTATGATTGGGCAACCAGAACAACACTACAATTTAGTAATGTGCATGATATGAGATAGTACACTCATGTAGCTCAGTATACAAAACTACCAAGAAGTTTTCCTTAGAAAATTCAACATTGTCGCCTTTAATTATACATTTTGCTACAAGTAAATTTAGATCAGATAAAGGTTGGATGCACGCCGATTACCAAAATACATGCTGATGTAAAAAAATGTGATATACAATAGGTACTTACATCAGCATTGGAGCACAGAGAATTCCCGCAAGATAATTTCCTTGAACATGATCCCACTTTAGAAAGTCTTCTATCCTTTAAGGTTATTTTCTAAAAGAGAGATGGGTAAGAAACATGTAGAAAATATGATCTGAATGCTATAAAATTTCATGATGTGAGGATACGCACATGCTTTTTAGAATTGAGTTGACATATTTTTGCTGGACTGGAGAGGACAAGTTCTTTGGCCACTTGAATCTACTTATTATCAGTAGGAACTGGGTTTCTCTGTGCTGGAGAAGTATCTATGAACACTGGAGTTGGTTTACTATCTCCTGGGAATTCGATCTTTTGCAAAGACCTTGTTTGTAAGACCTCCCTGGGGACAGCCTCTCTAGGCTGGCTCCCGAGTCACTGAGATATCTATGCAAGGTGCACCTCTTGAGGTTCACGTGATGTGAGCCATGCTGACCAAGGCCAGGCGGGCGCCAGCGGGCGCAGTGTACAAGTTTCCCCTTTGGTGCTAAGGGGGCAAGCGCAGGCGCGGAATCCCGAGGAATGAAGAGAAGATTTCCATATCGGTGCAACAAGCCCAAGTGTCGGGGAAACTGATCCACCCACGAACACCTATGGGACCGGAGCCCCTTTTCGGTACGGCAGGGGGCGGAGGTCGCACAAAGAGCAGATCGAGGCGATGCACACGTGCAGTTTACCCAGGTTCGGGCCGCACGGATGCGTAAACCCTACTCCTGCTTTGTGGATTTGTATTGTGTTCTTGCTCGGGAGCGCAGAGAGCTATAGTACCCACTAGCAGCCAACGAGACCGAGCTTGAGAGTGTTCGAATGTCTAACCCCCCTCTACGTTGCGCATGGGCCTCCTTTTATAGGCCCAAGGGGTCACCGACAGGTGGCAACGCAGTTGAAGGTAAAAAAGGGAAAAAAGTGTGGTAGTTGGTACAGTGCTCCATACCTAACCCTGACGGCAGGGGACAAGGGCATTAAATGCCCATCGCCATCGCGCAAATAGTGCAAAAAGGGCCGTCAGGGGCGCCACCGTTCGCCACGATGGCGTCCTTGTCAGCGCCGCTCGCCACCGCGTACCCCTGGCTGCACAGCCTTCCGCCACGTGCGCCTGGAAGGGTCCCAGAGCGACACGTGGGTGGATGCGCTGGAGCGCGGGTACTGAGTGGAAGCTTGCCGCGGCAAGCACCTTGCCGCGGTCGCTATCTTGTCGCTTCCGGGAGCTTGTCGCTCACCAGGCCTTGAGATGCCTTGGCTGGCCTTCCCGGCAAACTCCTCTTGCCAGGGCCTTGCATCTTGTGCCTTGAGTGGCCTTCCCGGAAAGCTCCTCTTGCCGGGGCCTTGTTTCCTTGGCTTGGACACTTTGTTCTTGAATGGCTCCGAAGGAACCACGGAGGACCTTGGCGGTCGCCTGGCAAGCCTTGCCGCTGGGCGCTGCGACTGCCCGTGCACAAGTTCGGGATACTAGGGTACCCCTACTCTAGTACACCGAAAGGAGCCCTCGGGCCTGGGCCACACACGGTGCCGAGCGCTGTTGGGCCAGGCCCACAACAGTGTACGGGCACGCGTGGCCTGGGGCACGCCGTATCTTACTCCGTATCCATCGCGCCCTCCACTAACGGCACGCGTCGATTGCGGCGTCGTGGGAGAGGTCGTGGGTGGTTTCTTTAATCGGAAATGCGAAATGTCCGCCCCCCTCCCTCCTTATAAGCAGGGGAAACAGGGGCAGTTCGTCCATTCGTCCGTTGCTTCTTCAATCTTGAAAACCTCCGCCGCTCCCCTTCTTCCGCCACTACTTCACGCCCCGAGTTGAGAGAGGAGAGCCGTTATCCGGCGGGGTCTCCTGGATCTCGAGGACGCACAAGAAAGAAGCTTATTTGGAGGGAGAGCTCCGCGGCAAATGGGATGAATGGAGAGCAGATTGGTGCTGGATCGTAGAGGAGAACCCGCAGCCATTCACCGCCCGGCGCCAAGCCCCAGTAGTACGCGGCAACGACTGGAGCGATTTGGCCCCGGAAGACAGTAGATTCAAAATTGCCACTGCCCGGAACCTTCGCCTCAGGCGCGCCAAGCTCACCGTGGGCGCAGTTGGCTCAGATTTTCTCCGCCGCCGCATCGCCCCCCTGCAGGAGAGGAAGAGGGCCGCCAGGGAGTTCGAGAACGCGGCAGATATCATGAGGTTGCGCCCGGGCCTCAATTACAACTTCACTGTCCTGGAGCTCAACGCGATGCTTCAGGAGCTGTTCAAGTACGACCCCGATCATCCCGAGGTGTTCAGGTTGCCGAGGGGGGTCGTCCCGCTGTGCAATAACTCCGCGCTCAGCCGCATCCGCGCAATGATGCCGCTGTGCGACTCTCACGGGATCGACCCAACTTGGCAAGAGCCTACTGACGAAGCCGTGCAGGCTTTCTTCGACACCTTGGAAGAAATGCCAATTTGCGCCGACGAGAAGAAGGGCCTCACCCGTGACACCACCGACAAGGAGATGGCGTACATCGCCACCAGGCTGGAGGAGGCGGTGATACGTCCAAAACGTATCTATAATTTCTGCTTGCTCCATGCCTCTTTTGGGTGATATTGCTATGATATTCATACACTTCCATACACTTTTGATCATATTTGGACTAACCTATTAACTCAGTGCACCCCAGTGCCAGTTTCTGTTTTCGGTTGTTTTTGTATTTCAGGTTTTCACATTACGAGAACTGCCAGGAAAAATCCAGAAAAATTATATAAAAAATCAGCGTTCCAGAACCTACCGTGCGCCCGAAGGACAGCCGGGGGGGGGGGGCACCAGGGCTCCAGGCGCCCTGGAGGCGCGCCCCCCCTGGGCCGCCCCGGGGGGCGCCTGGGCCCCCCGAGCCCCGTCTGGTGCCCCCCTTTGGCATATATTTAGAGCGTCCTCCGAAACCCTCAAGAGGGGAACTCTTTTTCGCGATCTCATCTCTGTTCCGCCGCCGCCGCCGCTTCCAAGATCGGGAGCACCAGGAGAACTCTTCCCGGCACCCTGCCGGAGGGGAGGATCACCATCGGGAGCCTCTCCACCACCATGGACGCCTCCCGGATGAGTTGTGAGTAGTCTCCCTTGGACCATGAGTCCATGACCAGTAGCTATGTGATGTTCTCCTCCCGTTCTTGTGCTTCACTAATTAGTCCTCATGAGCTGCCCTACATGATCGAGGCACATATGTAATCCTTATGCTGTTGCTATGATGAGTTTGCTGGGATCCGATGGATTATGAGATTATGTTCAGATTGTGATTGAGTAATATATTTGATCTACCTCTTTTATATTTATGTTCATAAGTAATTCTTGCATGTTCTCCGTTGTTATTTATTGCTTTGGCCAAGTAATAGGTAGTGACTCCAAGAGGGAATGTTATGCTCGATTGTGGGTTCATGCCCCTCGATGACTAGCTTGAGTGAAAGAAACATGAGTCTAGGGGATGTGTTGTTGCCACAAGGGGGAAAACAACGGTGCTTGTGCCCGCGGGTGCAAGGATTGTTTACTTTACGCAAAGTTCTTTTAATGCAGTTGTCTGTTGCATTGAGTTTACACTATGGGTGGGGCTCGCAACTTAATACCAGCGAGATGTTCTGGATAGATATCTCAAGGTGGATGATTAGTAGTAGATATTGATGGATTTCGGTCTACTTACTTTGGCGTACCGCCCATGCTTTGAACCTCAACCTTTCTTGCAATGTAGTCAGCATTGGTTTGCGTTCGTGGTCCTGTCAATTGCCCAGCTGTAATTTGTTTACCTCACATAGCTGTTTTATCATCTTTTGGGAGAGAGACATCACTAGTGAACATCATGAGACTCCGGTCCATATTACCATCATTGATCACATCCGCTATTTACTTTTCGCTATTATTTACTATTGCAAACATTATCTATCACTACTATCATTTGCGTTTAATCCTTTGTGAACTACAAGGCCGGAGGGATTGACAACCTCTCTGTACTCGTTGGGAGCAAAGTTATTTGTATCTGTGTGCAGGTCCACGTTGATTGCTAATATCTGGCGCCGTTAGCAGTTGACACCTTCTTGTTGAACCTAGGAGTCTCTGGGGATTCGATCCTTGGTATCTTGCCAAGGGAAAAACTTCCGCAACACTACATCTCACGCCTTCCACTTGGGGTAACCAACGAGGGGCTAGAGGCCCATCAAGGAGTTTTTCTGGCGCCGTTGCCGGGAACTCCACTCTTCAGGATAGGGGAGTTGCATGCTATCTTTTTCCTTTGCTTTTTAGTCTTGTTAGTTTACCTTTCAGTTTTTGCTTTAGTATCTTTTATCAAAAATCACAAAAAAATTATTTACCTTTCTGTTAGTAGTCCTTTCTGTTTAGCCAAACATGTTAGGATTTGGTGCCTTGAGGGAATCAGAAGTTCTAGATTTCCATCAAAGGGATGGAGAAAATATGAAGAAGGCATGGGACAGAATTTCTGATGCACATAGGAGAATTATGCCTTGGATACCTATAAAAATTGTGCTTAGGAATTTTTACCATGGTCTTTTTAAATGGTGTAAACACTCTCTTGATATTATAGCCAAGGGAGATTTCCTACAATGTGATGAAGCTAGAGCTCTTGAAATTATACATGGTCTATCTAGTTACTTTGTTTATGATCATAATTTTGATACTGTCATAGATAGACTTGCTACTATTGAAAAGTGAATGGATGCTCTAGACTTAATGAAGGTAGAGAAACCCAAACCCAATAAGAGAGATATTTTGGAAATAGATAATGACTGGGAGCCTCTTGTTAGGATTAGCATCTCTAATCAAGACTTCCTTGCTTATTGTGATATTGGATCTATGGTTTCTACTATGCCAAAAATTGTTCATGATTCTTTAAAATTTAACATGGATAGATTACCATCTTATCATGAACACACTAATGGAGATATTTCTGAAATCCAGGGAAGAATAAAAGATGTGCCAGTTAAATTCCTTAAAGGGAATGCAATGGTTGATTTCTTCATCATGGAGCCAAACCAAGGAAATATAGTGCTTGGAAGGGACTTCCTCCGAGCGGTAAAAGGCTTCATCGATATAGGTAAGGGACAAATCCGCTTACGCGGTAAGGCAAAAGGTGTGTACCCCTTTCCTAGAAGGAACAAGAGTGAACTTGTTGAGGAACCATATGACTCAATTTATAACTCCGATTATTATGATGGTTATTGATTCCTCTTTGCATTATGCCTAGCTTAAAGGCATAAAAGAAAGCGCTTTTGGGAGGCAGCCCACATGAATAAATTTTTATATTTTGCTTTTGTTGTGTCTTGATGTTGTTTACTACAGTAGCATCATCATTGTATCTTTGCTTTTCATATTTGTGCCAAGTATAGCCTCTGATTGCTAGAAAGTTCAAAAGTTGTGAGGTGCTGTCCAGGAAACAGATTCTGTCCTTGGATAGAAAAATTCGTATAAAATCACCAGATCATCTTTTTGGTCTGAATGTTTTCGACAGCGTTTTCTATATAATTGTCTTTCGTGCGCCTGTTCTGAGTTTTTTGATTTGAGTTGCAGAAGTTCCCCGAACAAATCATTTACTACCTGTTGTTCTGTTTTTCACAGATTCTGTCCTGTTTTGCCTTTCCTTCATTTTGCATACCAAGAGCTTGCTTTTTCTTTGCAAAAACCTTTTGGCAATCCTGAGAAACAGTAGAACTTCAAGAATATCCTTATTTCCAGCAACGTATAATTATTTTATTATGGGTACTAACCTCGCTAATCAGATTATGATGAGTTATGTATGAAGGGAGTTTTCAAGTGTGCGAGGGAAGATGATAAAAAGATTCAGGAGTGTCAAGCGCTCAAGCTTGGGGATGCCCCCGTGCACCCCCAAGAAATATTCAAGGAGACTCAAGCGTCTAAGCTTGGGGATGCCCCGTGCATCCCCTTCTCCATCAACATTATCTGTCCGTCTTTCGCTCCACTATATTTTTATCACTTCATGTGTTATGTGCTATGCTTGGAGCGTCTTGCTTTTAGTTTCCTTTTTAGTTTTTCATAACGAGTCGGAACTCAGCTTTCTTTATGTGGGAGAGAAACACGCTCCACTTCTACCTAGAACATAACATAGAATTTTCATGTCTATCCTTGCTGTGTGTGTTCTTTGTCTTTGAATAGCTACTATCATGTTCAGCTCTTAGTATTCATGCTTATCTTTTCAAAGAGCTTTTGTTTAGTTGGTTGCTTGAACTCTCTTTAAATTACGATGCTCACCTTATTAAGAGAGTTTGCTTCCGTTGCATTGGTTAATATCTCTATGATAAAGATGCTACGTGCATAATGGCGCTTAGTAGTTCAGGTTTTCTTATGGTTAGTCTCAAATAGCTTGGGGATTCCCAATGTGTTATTGGAATACCAACTTGATTCGTTTGCCTATGATGTGGTATGGTTTAGTAATATCTTCCTTCGAGAATTTATTTTGATTGACTTGGCGTATGCTCACGGATATTTAAGACTGTAAAGAAAGTCTGTCAAGCCTTGATGATCTTTTATTTCTGAGTAGCGATATAACTACCATGCCTGATTCAATGTTGCTTTGTCGCTCTGCATGATTATCACTGTCATTGCTCTCTTAGTTGGTCGCTCCCAGTCTTTTGCTTACCTCCACCTGTACTAAGCGGACTAACTTTGCAATACATAGCTCATGGGAAAGTAGCTTAAAAACTATTGTGGTAAAGAATATGTTGCTTATGTATCTTATTTCTTATAAGTTGCTTGCTGAGCGGTAACCATGTTTCTGGGGACGCCATCAACTGTTACACTTTTGTTGAATATCATGTGAGTTGCTATGCATGTTCGTCTTGTCTGAAGTAAGGGTGATTTGCCATGGGTTGAATGGTTGAGTATGCATATTGTTAGAGAAGAACATTGGGCCGCCAACCAAAGCCATGTATCACGGGGGAAGTTTTAGCTTGGACATTAATCCTCAATCTCTTATGAGAATATGCTTATGCATTAAAGAGGAGTCCATTATCTATTTTCTATGTTGTCCCGGTATGGATGTCCTCAAGTTGAGATCTATCAAAAACGAGAAATCAAATGTGATTTATCTCCTTGGACCTTTGTACAGGTGGCTTAGAGGTAACCCTTTGTGACACTTGGTTGAAACATATGTAATGCAATGACAATCCAAGGAAATCCGAGCTAATTAGGACAAGGTGCGAGCACTATTGGTATTCGATGCATGAGGCTTGCAACTTATAGGATGTCTTATGCATGACACATATGAAGTACTACTACCGTTGACAAAATTGCTTCTATGTTTTCAAAATAAAAAAAAAGCTCTAGCACATAACCATTCTTTTACTTTTATGTTGAGTCTCCACCTTCTTCAAGCACCAACTACTGAGAGCATGATTGTCATTCTAAGTGTAATGTGCATTGTTCCAAAGTAGCATTATCTTTTACATGATGGTGATATCGTTTATTTTGAAATCATTGTATCTAGTCATCACTTAAACCTTGAAGGTGCCCCTGCATTTATGTTTTGCTTCACTAAAGGGGGCAAGCTAGATATCACTTTAACATATTTGCACATCATGTTCATTGCAAATCTTTTTGATGTTTCAGTTTCATATTGTAAAACTTTCAGTCATTTGTGATTTTCTCATGAGGCAAATTAATTACTATAGAATCATTGTCTCAGTAAGCTTTTGTCATATGACTATGAAAAAGTCCTATATGGTTAATAGCATGTCACCACAGAAATTATTCTTGTTATCATTTACCTACTCGAGGACGAGCAGGAATTAAGCTTGGGGATGTTGATACGTCCAAAACGTATCTATAATTTCTGCTTGCTCCATGCCTCTTTTGGGTGATATTGCTATGATATTCATACACTTCCATACACTTTTGATCATATTTGGACTAACCTATTAACTCAGTGCACCCCAGTGCCAGTTTCTGTTTTCGGCTGTTTTTGTATTTCAGGTTTTCACATTACGAGAACTGCCAGGAAAAATCCATAAAAATTTTATAAAAAATCAGCGTTCCAGAACCTACCGTGCGCCCGAAGGACAGCCGGGGGGGGGGCACCAGGGCTCCAGGCGCCCTGGCGGCGTGCCCCCCCCCCCCTGGGCCGCGCCGGGGGGGCGCCCGGGCCTCCCGAGCCCCGTCTGTTGCCCCCTTTGGCATATATTTAGAGCATCCTCCGAAACCCTCAAGAGGGGAACTCTTTTTCGCGATCTCATCTCTGTTCCGCCGCCGCCGCCGCTTCCAAGATCGGGAGCACCAGGAGAACTCTTCCCGGCACCCTACCGGAGGGGAGGATCACCATCGGGAGCCTCTCCACCACCATGGACGCCTCCCGGATGAGTTGTGAGTAGTCTCCCTTGGACCATGAGTCCATGACTAGTAGCTATGTGATGTTCTCCTCCCGTTCTTGTGCTTCACTAATTAGTCCTCGTGAGCTGCCCTACATGATCGAGGCACATATGTAATCCTTATGCTGTTGCTATGATGAGTTTGCTGGGATCCGATGGATTATGAGATTATGTTCAGATTGTGATTGAGTAATATATTTGATCTACCTCTTTTATATTTATGTTCATAAGTAATTCTAGCATGTTCTCCGTTGTTATTTATTGCTTTGGCCAAGTAATAGGTAGTGACTCCAAGAGGGAACGTTATGCTCGATTGTGGGTTCATGCCCCTCGATGACTAGCTTGAGTGACAGAAACATGAGTCTAGGGGATGTGCTGTTGCCACAAGGGGGAAAACAACGGTGCTTGTGCCCGCGGGTGCAAGGATTGTTTACTTTACGCAAAGTTCTTTTAATGCAGTTGTCTGTTGCATTGAGTTTACACTATGGGTGGGGCTCGCAACTTAATACCAGCGAGATGTTCTGGATAGATATCTCAAGGTGGATGATTAGTAGTAGATATTGATGGATTTCGGTCTAATTACTTTGGCGTACCGCCCATGCTTTGAACCTCAACCTTTCTTGCAATGTAGTCAGCATTGGTTTGCGTTCGTGGTCCTGTCAATTGCCCAGTTGTAATTTGTTTACCTCACATAGCTATTTTATCGTCTTTTGGGAGAGAGACATCACTAGTGAACATCATGAGACTCCGGTCCATATTACCATCATTGATCACATCCGCTATTTACTTTTCGCTATTATTTACTATTGCAAACATTATCTATCACTACTATCATTTGTGTTTAATCCTTTGTGAACTACAAGGCCGGAGGGATTGACAACCTCTCTGTACTCGTTGGGAGCAAAGTTATTTGTATCTGTGTGCAGGTCCACGTTGATTGCTAATATCTGGCGCCGTTAGCAGTTGACACCTTCTTGTTGAACCTAGGAGTCTCTGGGGATTCGATCCTTGGTATCTTGCCAAGGGAAAAACTTCCGCAACACTACATCTCATGCCTTCCACTTGGGGTAACCAACGAGGGGCTAGAGGCCCATCAGGCGGCGGCAGCCGCGGGCGAGTTCGGATGCACCGTGGAGGAGGCGAAGGCAGCGGAGGCGGCAAGCCTTGCCGAGCGAGAGGCGTTCCTTGGCGCGGGAGAGCCTGCCGGAGAGGGAGAGCCTGCCGGGCAAGACGTCGAGTCGAGCGAGCCCGCCGAGCAGGGCGTCGAGTCGAGCGGGCCCGCCGAGGACACGAGCGGCTCGCTGGAGATCGCCTCCTCTTCCTCCTCGTCTTCAGGCAGCTCGCCACCACCAGCAGAGCCTCCAGCTCCACCAAGAAGGCGTCTTCGCAAGGCCGGGGACGTGATGGAGCGGCAGACGGGTCAACAGCCGCCGCGCCGCGCGACACGCGCCACCGCGGCAAGCAAGGCTGCCGCGGGAGCACCTCGCGCCTCTGCAGCAGCTGGAGCGGGAGCTTCTCGGACCGCCGCTTCTGCTCCTGCCGCTCCCCACGCCTCGGCGGCAGCCGGAGCGGGGTCATCTCAGACCACCGCCACTGCTCCCGCCAAGCGGCCAAGGGAGCCTAGTCCTCCGCCTCCTCGCGCCGGGACGCGTGAGCCAGACTTCGACTTCTCCGCGCTCAGCTCCGATGAGGAAGAAGAAGAGTAAGTTTCTCATTATTCTTGCATGTCTTCGATTTTCTGCTGTTTCGTCTTGTATCTCACTTGCCTCACTCTGGACCTGTTCTCTTTCTCAGAACTCTGGCCCAGAGGGCGGCAAAGAGAGCCCAGGTCCCGGTGATTGTCATCACGGACGAGCCCGCCGTGCCAGCAGGGGGTGCGCCTGAGACAAACTTGCCGGACCCGGCAACTGATCTTCAGAGCAGCCCCCAGCGCAGCCCCCAGCGTAAGTGCATAGTTTACTTTCCGCTGTTAGGCGCGCATGGGCGCTCTATCTTTGCTGACACTTGCTTGTTGATTTGTGTAGGAGCAGAGCTGACACACCAGGAGCGCCCGAAGACCGCCCCCGTCGTGCCGCCTGCTTCAACCACGCCGCCAAGGGAAAGTTCCCCGGCAAGGGTCTCCCCGGCGAGGGAGAGTTCTCCGCCAAGGGCGAATTCTCCGCCAGGGGCAAGTTCTCCGGCGAAGGACAACACCAGCGGCCCTCCACCGGCAAAAACCACAGCTACGCCGCCAAGGGAGAGATCCCCGGCGAGGGACACTGTCGAGGAGTTGGCTCGCGCAGGTAATCTTCTCGCTTCAAACTTCCCTTGGGCTTTTCTTCTTTTGATCTTTCTTTTTTTTGGATATTTGCTTGACTGTTTTCCTCCCCTTTCCTACCGTCAGATCCGTCTGCTGTGGAGCCTATGGAGACGGAGGCTGCTGTTGAGGATGATATGCGCGGCAACACCGGCGACGCCGCTGCCACTGAAGGAGCGGCCGGTGCTAACGATCCCACCGGTGACGAGGCCGCCAAAGCTGCTGCCGCAGCAGCCAGCGAGGTGTTCGGCAATCGTACTGACGGCCCTGAGGCCGCAGGAGCGCCAGGCGCTACGCCGACCGTCGATCCCTCCGCCGCTGCCGCAGCCCCAGGCTCCGAGGAGCCCGAGCCAGGCGCCTACTTGAAGGCCGGCGACGGGGTCTTCATCAAGCTCCCCTGGGCGTCGAGATCCAGGGCGCCGGTCGAGGGAGAAACTTTCGACAGAGAGGTACTTGCTTCCGCCGGGCTGACGCTCGTTGACGCGCCAAGCAGCAGCAGTGGCGAGTCTGAGGAGGAGCGGCTGCTGCGGAAGCTGTTGTCGCTCTACCGCGCCCGGCAGGCCAAGCTGGAGTCCCGTGAGGCGCTTGCTGCGAGGGCGGGAGCTGATATGGAGAATTGCGCGGAGGAGCTCCGGGGTCTTCACCAAGCAGCTCTCCGGTCCCTGGCAGAGGAGCGGGAGCAACTTGCTGAGGAGCAGACGGCCTTCTTCCTCGAGAAGGCCGAAGTCGAAGAGCAGCAGCGGCTTGCCGCAGAGAAGCTATCCACGCGAGAAGGTGAGCTGGCGCAGCGGAAGGTCAACCTCGACAGCCATGAAGAAGAGCTTGCCGCGCGCGAGCAGTCACTTGGTGGGGCCCTCCAAGAAGCAAAGGACGCTGCCGCAGCTGCCGAGACCGCCAAGAAGGAGTTGGAGACGAGGGTGGCGCAGCTCGAGGCCGATCTCAAGGCGAGGGTTGAAGAGATCGCTGCACTCAACCTGGAGCGGGAGAAGGACGCCCACAGCCACTCGGAGCTGCAGGTCCGCCTCGCCGAGAAGGGCAAGGAGCTTGCCGCCGTCAAGGACTCCAATGCGGATCTTGAGTTGAAGCTAACCACTTTGACCAAGACGCTGGACGGCGCCAAGGAGCGGGAGGCGGCCATGAAGGAGGAGGTCAGGGCCGAGAAGGCGTTGCTGGAGAGTGCTGCCATCACCCAGAACAACTTCAGGGCGACCGTCGAGCACTGGACGGAGGGTCTTGTGAACGCTGCCGCGGATATCGACAAGGAGCTGGCGCAGCTGGGGGCGGAGTATCTCGGATATTCCTCCGACGAGAACCTCCACCCCAGCGCCAAGCTCACCCTATTCTTCAGAGGCGTGGCGATGGCCCTCCAGCAGCTCCGGGAGAGGATCCCAAAGCAACTGGCGAACGAGTCGCGCAAGCTCTGCACGGGCGCCCTTCAAAAGGTACTGATGAAGGTGGTCTTCCGCAATCCAGGCCTCAACCTCACCAACGTCCTCAGGTCCTTCCCGCAGGATGCTGATCTGGAGGCGCTCAAGGCCCTTGTCGCACCCATCGTGGACAAGGTGAGCGGCATCAAGAGGGTCGAGGGCGACCGCGCGGACTAGGCTTGCCCATTTTCTTCTTTCCTTGTCGCTGCTTATTATGTTAGGAGAAAAATCTGTTAGAGTTGCGACAAGCTATCTTGTAATATAACTCTATTTTGGGTAGGATTGCTATGTTATTTCCTTTACTTGATCCCTTGCTTTGTATGTTTTTGCCCTACGCTTTTAGGGAACTTGCCGGCGTAGGCACCTTAGCCGCGAGCGCTGAGTGCGGAACTTCAGCAGCCTGCTGGCGGTGCCGTTGCCGACAAGAAACCTTGTCGCGACTAGTCGCAGCTCACTTAAGTTGTTGAGCAAACTCGAAACAAAGTAAGGGCGCGACACTAGTCGCAGCACACTTAGGCTGTTGAGCGGACTCAAAACAAAGTAAGGGCGCAACTAGCTACGAGTTGGTTCCTCCGCGCACAGGTTTTTCATACAAAGCACGGTCGTTCAAGGAAGATAACTTAAAAATTTAAAAATCTGATTGCTCAAACTTTGGCAACTTACCTTTTGTGTTGTTTGCTTCCCGGCAAGGCGAAACTTTCTTTGAACGACGCTTGGTCTATACCACTATCTTCTCCTCCCCCCCGGGAAACTTGTGCGCGAGGGAACCTTCTTTTCCTTGATAGAAAAAAGATAGAAGAGAAAATGCAGATATGGAGCCTTATGGCTTGTTATCGCTTACCGGGGGTAGGTGCTGCACAAAGTGTTAGATATTACATGCAAAAAATAGAAAGCATGAAAGTGACAAGGTGTGCTTAGCACATGAGCTTTACTGATGCACGGGGTCTGCGCCCGGCTTTGTACAAAGGATTACATGCAACAGCGGCAAGACTTGTACAAAAGGTGGTTGCCGGAACGGATCGCGGCAACCGCGCCTTACGGGTAAAACTTACGAAGATGCTCAATGTTCCAGGAGTTGCTCACCGGAAAGCCGTCTTCGGTCTCAAGGCGGACAGCGCCAGGCCTAGTGACTCGTTTCACCCGATAAGGGCCTTCCCACCTCGGCGTCAACTTGTTGGAATTCTTGGCGGACTGAACGCGCCGAACAACAAGGTCGCCTTCCTCGAGACTTCTGGCGTTAACTTTGCGGCTATGGTAGCGATGCAAAGCTTGCTGGTAGCGAGCAGCTCGTACAGCAGCCTGAAGACGGTCTTCCTCAAGGAGGAGCGCGTCATCTTGTCACAGCTGCTCTTGCTCGAGCTCATCATAAGCGAGCACTCGAGGTGACCCGTATACGAGTTCCGTGGGGAGAACTGCCTCTGCTCCGTAGACTAGAGCGAAAGGTGTCTGTCCAGTGGCTCAATTTGGCGTCGTCCTGATCGACCAAAGAACCACCGGTAGCTCCTCGATCCAGTTTCTTCTGCACTTGTGCAGCCTGTCGAAAGTTCTGGTCTTGAGGCCGCGCAGCAGTTCAGCATTTTCCCTCTCCTCTTGACCGTTGCTTCTCGGGTGAGCAACAGAAGCGAAGCAGACCTTGGCGCCAAGATCTTGGACGTACTGCATGAAGGTGCGGCTCATGAATTGCGTACCGTTGTCGGTGATGATCCTGTTAGGGATCCTGAAACGGCAAACAATCGACCTGAAGAAATTGACTGCTGACTGTGCGGTCACCTTTCTCACTGGTTCCACTTCCGGCCACTTTGTGAACTTGTCGATTGCAACGTACAAGTACTCAAAGCCCCCAGCTGCACGGGGAAAGGGGCCGAGGATGTCGAGCCCCCAGACCGAAAATGGCCAGGATAAAGGGATCGTCTGGAGAGCTTGAGCTGGCTGGTGTATCTGCTTGGAATGGAACTGGCACGCCTCACACTTGGTTACTTATGAAGTTGCATCCTGGAGGGCTTCTGGCCAAAAGAAACCTTGCCGGAATGCCTTGCCGGCAAGTGCTCTTGCGCCAATGTGGTGGCCACATATGCCTCCGTGTATCTCTGCCAACAGCTTTTGTCCATCTTCCCGGGGAATGCACTTCAATTTCACACCATTGAGTCTTCTTCTGTACAGTGTGTTGTCAACAAACTGGTACATACTTGACTGCCGGGCTACTCTTTTTGCTTCTTCTTGCTCTTCGGGAAGTTCTCCTGTCTGAAGGAAACGGACAATCTGTTGTGCCCATGCTGGAGCTTGTGGCTCGACAACAAGGACTAAAGGCACGTCTGTTGCTGCGGGAACATCCGCTTCCACGGCGAGAACCTGTGGCTCGACCGGAGCTTGACGTTCCCCGGCAACCTTGCCGGAGCAAAACTTGTCGGGAGCGTCTGCTTCAACTGTACAAACCCTAGGGCTTGCAGGAGCAGACTGCTCCTTAGCATTCTTGGTGTTGATCTTGGGGACCTTCTTGGCGGCGGCTTCGGGAAGCTCTGCCGGAAAATAGTCACCAGAAACCAACTTCCTCTTGTTGCTCTGTCCAGCTGATGGTGTTACACACGGTTGAGTCAGCTTGAGCACAAAGATTCCTGGTTCCACAGGTAACTTAAGTGCGGCGCACTTTGACAGGCCGTCGGCGATGTCGTTCTGAGCTCTTGGAACATGCTCCATCTGTAGGCTGTCAAAGTGGTCTTCAAGCTTTCTCACTTCATCAACGTAGGCTTCCATCAACGGACTCTGATAATTCTTGTTCACTTGGCGGACGACAAGTTGCGAGTCACCCCTGACAATAAGCTTCTTGATCCCAAGGTCTGCCGCGATCCTGAGACCGGCAATCAAACCCTCATACTCTGCAGTATTGTTTGTTGCTTGCTCCTTGGGAAAGTGCATCTGGACTACGTACTTGAGGTGCTCTCCGGTGGGTGCGACAAGCAGCACACCAGCACCGGCGCCTTGCAGCGAGAAGGCACCATCAAAGTACATCAGCCACTCTTTGCTTGCTTCTTTGACGGGAATGCTCGTCTCTGGAATTTCTTCATCTGGTGTTGGCGTCCACTCTGCTATGAACTCTGCCAATGCTCTGCTTTGAATAGTTGAAGTGCTTTCAAACTTGAGGCCAAAGCTTGACAGTTCCAGTGCCCACTCGACAATCCTGCCTGTTGCTTCTGGATTCTGCAGTATCCTCTTCAGCGGAAAGCGAGTGACCACTGTTATCTCATGTGCTTGGAAGTAATGGCGCAGCTTTCTCGAGGCCATGAGGAGGCCGAAAAGCAATTTCTGCACACCAGAGTATCTTGACCTAGCCCCCTGCAGAAGGGAGCTGACAAAGTAAACTGGGCGCTGCACCATTTTCTTCTGCATCTCTTGGCATGCCTGCGCAGATCCATCCTTGTCGGGATCAGAGCTTGTCGAAGAAGCCCCCTGCTTGTCGCTAGAAGCGCTTGCCGCGGTTGCTGGCTCATCATCTGCCTCCCTCTCCGCTACTAACGCATCACTAACCACTTTATTGGTTGCCGCTATGTACAGCAGCAACTTCTCTTGTGGTTTAGGTGCGACAAGTATTGGGGTGGAGGACAGGTATCTCTTCAAGTCTTGCAGCGCAGCCTCCGCTTCCGGATTCCATTTCATTGTACCTACCTTTTTCAAAATTTTGAAAAACGGCAAGGCGCGCTCGGCAGACTTAGAGATAAACCTGCTGAGAGCAGCCACACAACCGGCAAGTCTTCGTATGTCCTTGACGCGCTTCGGTGCTTCGATCTGCTCAATGGCCTTGATCTTGTCGGGATTGGCTTCAATTCCCCGCTGAGACACAAAGAACCCGAGAAGCTTGCCGAAAGGAACTCCAAACACGCACTTCTCGAGGTAGAGCTTGAGGCTGATCTTGCGCAGATTTGCAAAGGTCTCTTCTAGATCTTGAATCAGGGTTGCCCTGTCCTTGCTCTTGACCACTATGTCATCCATGTATGCTTCTACATTTCTATGTATTTGTGGCTCAAAAGCGGTATGGACTACCCTTACAAATGTTGAACCAGCATTCTTCAAACCGAAAGGCATCCGTATGAAACAGTATGTGCCACATGGAGTGATGAATGCGGTCTTCTCCTCATCCTATTCTGCCATGAAGATCTGATGGTATCCTGAGTATGCGTCAAGAAATGAAAGCAGGTCACATCCGGCCGTGGAGTCAACAATCTGGTCAATGCGCGGCAAGGGAAATGGGTCTTTGGGACAAGCTTTATTCACATCGGTGAAGTCAATACAAAGCCTCCATTTCCCGTTTGCCTTGCGCACGACTACAGGATTGGCCAACCACGTAGGATGGAGCACTCCTCTGACAAGGCCTGCTGCTTGCAACTTCTTGATTTCTTCTGCGATGAATTCTTGGCGCTCTACTGCTTGTTTTCTGACCTTCTGCTTGACGGGTCGCGCGTGAGGACAGACGGCAAGCTTGTGCTCAATTACTTTCCTGGGAACACCGGGGATGTCAGACGGTTGCCATGCAAACACGTCGACGTTCGCCCGCAGGAAAGCAACGAGCGGGCTTTCCTATTTAGGGTCAAGCGTGGCACTGATGGTGAAAGTACCACCAGTGCCGTCCTCCTTGGCGGACACTTTCTTGGTTTCTAGCGGAGCGGCCATCGTCTTCTTACACTTGCCGGTGGAGCTAGATGGTGCGTCCTCGACGGCAGCGCAGCCCTCCGAAGAGGTGCGTTTGCCGGAGTAGGCATCAGAGCTCTTGCCGGACTTGGTCTTCTTCCCTCCGGGAGCTTCAGCGGCAAGTGACTTGCTATCTGTTGCAGCTGCTGCTTCCCGGTAGATCTTGTCGGCGCAGATGAGAGCATCCTTCTTGTCGCCAGGGACAGAGATGACACCCATCGGGCCTGGCATCTTCAGCATGTTGTATGCATAGTGAGAGGCTGCCATGAACTTGGCGAGTGTTGGACGGCCAAGTATCCCATTGTAAGGCAATGGGAAATCGGCAACGTCAAACGTGACCCTCTCAGTCCTGAAGTTCAGCTCGCCGCCAAATGTCACTGGCAGCGTGATCTTCCCCTTCGGCTTGCTCCTTCCCGGATTGATTCCTTGGAATGTGCCGGTCTCTTCGAGCTCGCTGTCAGGGATCTGGAGCTTCTGGAGTACAGCAGAGGAGATCAGGTTCAAGCCGGCCCCGCCGTCAACTAACATCTTAGTGACCTTGAGGTTGCGGATAGTTGGTGAAACCAACATCGGCAAGCACCCGACCGCAGTTGTGCGATCAGGGTGGTCCTCAATATCAAAGATGATAGGCGTGCTGGACCATTTCAGAAGTTTGCGCGATTCGACAGGTGGTTCTGCCGCATTGACTTCCCGCACCCATTGTTTGAGTTGGCGGTGCGAAGTATGCAGAGAAGCACCGCCGTCGACGCACAAAACCTCTGTGGCTTTATGAAACTCTTGCTCACTGGTCTCAACGTCGTCCATGTCTTCGTCGTTGTCGTCATCTTCATCCTTGTCGTGGCCGCGGGGAGGTCTGTCTCCTTGCCGCTGCTTGGCCTTGCCGCGGCGTCCTCCCCGGCCGTTGAATGGCCGCTTCTTGCCGGATCCTCCATCACCTCCCTGGGCCTTCTGCTTGTCGCGCCGCTCGTACTCAGCCTTCTGCTGCTCGACGAGCTGTTCGACCCTCTTGCAGTTCTGGAGGTCATGGCCCTTGGTGCGGTGGATCTTGCAGTACTGCTTGTCGGTGCCGTCCTGCTTGTCGGCGGCCGCCACAGCCTGGCAGTTGGTGCATGTGGCAGTCTCCTTGCCGGAGCTACCAACTTTGGCCTTGTCGGCGCCACCTCCGTTGCCGGACTGCTCAACGACTAGCACCTCTTTGTTCTTCTTCTTCCTGTTGTTTCGCCGCCGGTTTTTCTTTGCTGGGGCGGCATCCTCACTGTCAGATCCTCCTGCTCCTGTATCCTCTCCGGGGAGTTTCCTCCCCTCTTCAGCACGTGCACACTTGTCGGCCAGGGCGTACAGCTCGCTGACGTCCCTGATCTTGCACATCGCCATCTCCTCCCTCATCATGCGGTTACGCACATTCTGATGGAACGCGCTGATGACCGCGGCAGGGTGGACGTCAGGGATGTTGTGTTGAACACGGCTGAATCTCTGGATGTATTTGCGCAGGGGCTCTCCTTCCTTCTGGGCGAGCAGGTGAAGGTCACTCTCTTGGCCATGGGGTTTGTGGCCGCCTGTAAAGGCGCCAACAAACTTATGGCAGAGATCCGCCCAAGAAGAAATGGAGTTGTCCGGCAAGTGCATGAGCCAGGACCTGACATTGGGTTTGAGTACCAGAGGGAAGTAGTTGGCAAGGATCTTGTCGTCCCGCCCCCCAGCAGCTTGCACCGCGATGGTGTAGATGCTGAGGAACTCCGACGGATGCGTCTTGCCGTCGTACTTCTCTGGTACGTCTGGCTTGAAGTTCTTCATGCTGGGCCACTGGACTTGCCGCAGCTCACGAGTGAATGCAGGACAACCTACCGCGTACGGCAAGTCGCCTGGTCCCCCTGGCGCATGCATGTCGACAGTGGGCCCAGCGCGCTGGTCGAATTGACGTCGCCCTTCTCTTCGGTGCTCGATGCGAGTGCGAGCGTCTTCTTGTTGGCGTTCGTGGAGAACTTGGCGCTGGTCGCGACGAGCTCGCGGATCTGATGACGCGGTGGAGTCGTCGTCGATGTTGATCCGGCGAGTCGGCGATTTTGGCCTTCGAGGCGGGGAGTGCAAGGTGGTTGCACCCCCACCGGTCTTGTCGCCATCGGCCCGCACCTGGCTGGCTTGCTGCGGCTGCGACGTGCTCGGCTGCCGCGGAGTGTCGCCGTTGGCGAAAGCGATGAGACTCTGAATGGTGGCCCTCCAGTCGTCGGCCTTGTCTACCGCTGGAGGGAAGTCTAGGAGTAGTTGAGCTCGTGCCAGAGCTTCTGCTGGAGTGGTGGGTAGCGGTGGCGAACGGTGCGAGGAGCGGGATATGCTCGGACTTCTAACTAAGTTAGAAGGAGCAGTATCCCGTCCAGGCGACCGTGTCTTGCTTGTGCCAGCGTGTTGGCGTGCATGCAGGTCTTGAGCGTTCCGGGACCCACCAGCTTGACCTTGGCCCGGCAAGCGTCTGGTACCGTGAGTACCATGACGCTGCCGGTCCCGCGCCTCTTGGGAAGGGCGCGGTGCATGCACGGACGCCGAGGTCTTGGAGTGCGCCAGGTCGTTGCGGGAGTCGACCGCGCTGCCGTGGGGCAGCGCAGCCTTGTTCTTGGACCCGGCAGCACCATGGGTTCCCTCGTCGGCACCCGTTCTTCCGCCGGCGTCTACCCCACCTGCCCTTGGCTCCGGCGGTGGCGGGACCGACGCGGACGGACCAGCTGCCTCCGAAACCTTCTTCTTCGGCGGCATGTTGATGAAGATGATGAAGATCTAGCCCGTGTGCAGGCCGGATCGGGTTCACACAACCTCGACGCACCCCCTACCTGGCGCGCCAAAGATGTCAGGGAAACTGATCCACCCACGAACACCTATGGGACCGGAGCCCCTTTTCGGTACGGCAGGGGGCGGAGGTCGCACAAAGAGCAGATCGAGGCGATGCACACGAGTAGTTTACCCAGGTTCGGGCCGCACGGATGTGTAAAACCCTACTCCTGCTTTGTGGATTTGTATTGTGTTCTTGCTCGGGAGCGCAGAGAGCTACAGTACCCTCTAGCAGCCAACGAGACCGAGCTTGAGAGTGTTCGAATGTCCAACCCCCCTCTACGTTGCGCATGGGCCTCCTTTTATAGGCCCAAGGGGTCACCGACAGGTGGCAACGCAGTTGAGGGTAAAAAAGGGAAAAAGTGTGGTAGTTGGTACAGTGCTCCATACCTAACCCTGACGGCAGGGGACAAGGGCATTAAATGCCCATCGCCGTCACCCAAACAGTGCAAAAAGGGCCGTCAGGGGCGCCACTGTTCGCCACGATGGCGTCCTTGTCAGCGCGGCTCGCCACCGTGTACCCCTGGCTGCACAGCCTTCCGCCACGTGCACTTGGAAGGGTCCCAGAGCGACACGTGGGTGGATGCGCTGGAGCGCGGGTACTGAGTGGAAGCTTTCCGCGGCAAGCGCCTTGCCACTGTCGCTATCTTGTCGCTTCCGGGAGCTTGTCGCTCACCAGGCCTTGAGATGCCTTGGCTGGCCTTCCCGGCAAACTCCTCTTGCCAGGGTCTTGCATCTTGTGCCTTGAGTGGCCTTCCCGGCAAGCTCCTCTTGCCGGCGCCTTGTTTCCTTGGCTTGGACACTTTGTTCTTGAATGGCTCCAAAGGAACCACGGAGGACCTTGGCGGTCGCCTGGCAAGCCTTGCCGCGGGGCGCTGCGACCGCCCGTGCACAAGTTCGGGATACTAGGGTACCCCTACTCTAGTAAACCGACACCAAGGACCATTAGGACGGCAGAATGGAGGTCACCGTGGAGCCCAGCGCAGCATCACCACCAGAGCAGGCGAAGACCGCTTTTGTCAGGATAGCTTGTACTAGTTATTCCCCTTCAAATCTGGCCGTTGTGGGATCCCTTCCCGCCTACAAGTTGGAAGAGGACCAAGGCCACTATAAATAGGACCCAACCACCACCATAGAGGGGCATATTCTGGAGAGGGGAATTCGACCAGAGAGAAATAGGGAAAGAGAGAAAGAGAGAGAGAGAGAGGGATGGGATCCATTCCACCCTGACCATACCACAAGCTCATCCGAGCCCAAGAACACCTCTCCTCCTGAGGTTCTTCATACATTGTACTACTTCATCCTAAGCCCCACGAGGCAATCCACCACACACACTGGAGTAGGGTATTACACCGCAAGGTGGCCCGAACCAGTATAAACATATGTGTCTCTTGTTCCTTGAATTTGTCGAGCTAGGCCGTGGAATCATAGGGCAAGCGCGCTGGGCAGGGAGTGTTCTTCGTGCGCACCCCAGAGTTTGAACCTCTCTAGGGTTTGCGGAACCCGAAATCCAACATTTGGCGTGCCAGGTAGGGGTGCACCGAAACCTCTCTTCCTTCGGTCGGCGCATCACCGCTCCACCGCTTCCATGGCTGACGCTCGTCGAGCTCATGCTAAGCAACGGGCCGTCCTTGCCGCCCGCGTCCCTCAGAGGGCTCCCACCGGCGGGCTCCCCTGCTGTTCTCCATCACCTGCCGCCAACGCAGCCATCGGCAAGGCGAGGCACGAGCAGCATGCCTTGTGGCTGCACCCCTCGGTGCGGCGGGATGGACGAACCGCTACCCCGTCGCTGACTCCAGCCGGTTCGTCATCCCATGGTCGTCGTGGACCCACATACGCGTAGGCTACGCTGTTCATGGCGCGCGAGCTCCTGCGCTACCGCCCCGTCAACGACTTCTACGAGGACTGGCTAGACCGCATCGCCGAACTCGTCAGCGCCGCTGGGGGCTCTCCTGCAGTGTCCCTCTCACTACCTCGCCTGCCTCCCTTTGCGGTCAACGCGGCCCATGAAGCACCTCCACCACCTCCATGCCAAGACACCGCCCGCGCTCCAAGGCGTGCGGCCCCGCAACGCAACCCACCGCGCGGGGCGCCCGCTGATACGTCTCCAACATATCTATAATTTTTTATTATTCCATGCTATTAGTTATGATGTTTTGGATGTTTAATGGGCTTTGTCATGCACTTTTATATTATTTTTGGGACTAACCTATTAACCCAGAGCCCAGTGCCAGTTTCTGTTTTTCTCCTCTTTTAGGGAATATCAAACGGAGCCCAATTGACCTAAAATTTAACAGAGGAAGTTTTTGGACCTAAAGATGTCCAGAAGTGCCGGAGGGGGACGAGAAGGCCCACGGGCTGCCCACGAGGGTGGGCGGCGCCCCCCTACTAGGTGCGCCCCCTGCCTCGTGGACAGCCCGTAGACCCCCTTTGCTTGGCCCCGACTCCAACACCTCCTATATATACTGAAACCTCCGAAAAATAACCTAGATCCGGAGTTCCGCTGCCGAAAGCCTCTGTTGCCATCGAAAACCAATCTATACCCATTCTAGCACCTTGTCGGAGGGGGGAATCCCTCTCTGGTGGCTATCTTCATCATCCCGGTGCTCTCCATGACGAGGAGGGAGTAGTCCACCCTCGGGGCTGAGGGTATGTACCAATATCTATGTGTTTAATCTCTCTCTCTCTCTCTCTCTCTCTCGTGTTCTTGAGATGGCACGATCTTGATGTATCACGAGCTTTGCTATTATAGTTGGATCTTATGTTGCTTCTCCCCCTCTACTCTCTTGTAATGGAATGAGTTTTCCCTTTGAAGTTATCTTGTCGGATTGAGTCTTTAAGGATTTAAGAACACTTGATGTATGTCTTGCATGTGTTTATCTGTGGTGACAATGGGATATCACGTGATACACTTGATGTATGTTTTGGTGATCAACTTGCGGGTTCCGTGACCTTGGGAATCTATGCATAGGGGTTGGCACACGTTTTCGTCTTAACTCACCGGTAGAAACTTTGGGGAACTATTTGAAGTCCTATGTGTTGGTTGAATAGATGTTTATGAGATTGTGTGATGCATATCGTATAATCATGCCCACGGATACTTGAAGTGACAATGGAGTATCTAGGTGACATTAGGGTTTTGGTTGATTCGTGTCTTAAGGTGTTATTCTAGTACGAACTCTATGATAGATTGAACGTTACTACAGACTCTTGAATAGATCGATCAGAAAAAATAACTTTGAGGTGGTTTCGTACCCTACCATAATCTCTTCGTTTGTTCTCCGCTATTAGTTACATTGGAGTGACTCTTTGTTGCATGTTGAGGGCTAGTAATATGATCCAGTTATGTTATTATTGTTGAGTGAACTTGCACTAGTGAAAGTATGAACCCTAGGCCTTGTTTCCTATCATTGCAACACCGTTTATGCTCAATTTTACCACTTGCTACCTTGCTGTTTTTATATTTTCTTATTACAAAAATGTATATCTACCATCCATATTGCACTTGTATCACCATCTCTTCACCGAACTAGTGCACCTAGACAATTTACCATTGTATTGGGTGTGTTGGGGACACAAGAGACTCTTTGTTATTTGGTTGCAGGGTTGTTTGAGAGAGACCATCTTCATCCTACGCCTCCCACGGATTGATAAACCTTAGGTCATCCACTTGAGGGAAATTTTCTACTGTCCTACAAACCTCTGCACTTGGAGGCCCAACTACGTCTACAAGAAGAAGGTTGCGTAGTAGACATCAAGCTCCTTTCTGGCGCCGTTTCCGGGGACGTTAGTGCTTGAAGGTATATCTTTAGATCTTGCAATCGAATCTTTTAGTTTCTTGTTTTATCACTAGTTTAGTTTATAAAAGGAAACTACAAAAAAATGGAATCAAGGTTACCTCATATGCTTGATCTTTTTAATATCTTTCGTGAAAATGATGGGAAGGAAAATTGTGCTCATGTACTAGAAGAAGAATTACATAGAATGCTTGGCATAAAATATGTGCATGATGAGCATGATTGCAATGTTGTTAGTATGAATCCTTTGAATACCCATGAGGCTAATGATATGCAAAGTCACAAGCTTGGGGAAACTATGTTTGATGAAGATGATATTTTTAGTCCCCCATGTTTTGATGATAATATTTATTACGATGAAAGCATGCCTCTTATTTATGATGATTATATTGATGAAAGTGGATTTGGAGAGGTCATGACTTTATTTAGTGATGAATCCACTATTTCGGAAGAGGTTCCAATGGATTATGAGAACAAAGTTGCTATCTAGGATGATTATTGTGATGACTTGTATGCAATAAAGATTAATAATAACCATGAAACTTGTAATCATGATTTTAGTTTTCAATTGGATTATGCTCCACATGATAGTTATTTTGTTGAGTTTGCTCCCACCACTATTGACGAGAATGAATTTGCTTATGTGGAGAGTAGTAAAATTTATATGCAAGTAGATCATGATAAGGATGCTTTATGTGCTAGTTATATTGTTGAATTCATTCATGATGCTACTGAAAATTATTATGAGGGAGGAACATATGCTTCTACATATTGCAATAATATCAAGTTTCCTCTCTATGTACTTAGAGTTTTGAAGCTATGCTTGTTTTGCTTTCCTATGCTAGTTGATTATTGTTCCCATAAGTTGTTTGCTCACAGAATCCCTATGCATAGGAAGTGGGTTAGACTTAAATGTGCTAGTCATATTCTTCATGATGCTCCTTTTATGTTTCAATTCTTATCTTTTATGCGAGCATCATTGAAATCATTGTGCCTAGCTAGGGGCGTTAAGTGATAGCGCTTGTTGGGAGGCAACCCAGTTTTATTTTCTTTGCTTTTGCTTCTATTTAGGAATAAATATTGCATCTAGCTTATGTTTAGATGTGGTTTTGTGTTTTAATTAGTGTTTGTGCCAAGTAGAACCTTTGGGAAGACTTGTGTGAAGTTTATGCGATCATACTGTAAAAAACAGAAACTTTAGTGCTCGCGAAATTGGCTACCATTTTTTTACTAGAGAGTGCTTTTTAGTTGATTCTTTTTGCAGATGATTAATAGACAAATTTCTCACGTCCACCAATTTATTTCAGAATTTTTAGAGTTACAGAAGTATTCGAAAGTTACAGATTGCTGCAGACTGTTTTGTTTTTGACAGATTGTGTTTTCTATGTGTTGTTTGCTTATTTTGATGAATCTATGAGTAGTATCGGAGGGTATGAATCATAGAGAAGTTGGAATACAGTAGATATTACACCAATATGAATTTAGAATGAGTTCATAACATTACCTAAGTGGTGGTTTTATTTTCTTATTTCTTTTCCATAAAACAGTGAGTCAAAAGCCTTACTGTAGATCTTTTTCATACAAAAGAATAGGAAGTAACATAGTCTTTACAATGGATGTTGGGGAGACAACCAGGGGAGTTTATTGAAAATTACAAAAGAGTGAAAAAGAAAAAAATATATGTTATCAATTGATGGCTTCTCGCCCCTTGTTGGTTACCCCAAGTGGAAGGTTTGAGATGCAGTGTAGCGGAAGTTTTCCCTTGGCAATACCAAGGATCGATTTCCCTGAGACTCCCTATTTCAACAAGAAGGTGTCAACTACTAACGGCGCCAGATATTAGCAATCAACGTGGACCTGCACACAGATACAAATAACTTTGCTCCCAACGAGTACAGAGAGGTTGTCAATCCCTCCGGCCTTGTAGTTTACAAAGGATCAAACGCAAGTGATAATAGTGATAGGTATAATTGTAATAGTAAGTAAAAGCGGAAAGTAAATAGTGGATGTGATCAATGATGGTAATATGGGCCGGAGTCTCATGATGTTCACTAGTGATGTCTCTCTCCCAAAAGACGATAAAACTGCTATGTGAGGTAAACCAATTACAGCTGGGCAATTGACAGGACCATGTGCGCAAACCAGTGCTGACTAAGTTGCAAGAAAGGTAGAGGTTCAAAGCATGGGCGGTACGCCGAGGTAAGTAGACCGAAATCCATCTGCATCTACTACTAATCATCCACCTTGAGATATCTATCCAGAACATCTCGCTGGTATTAAGTTGCGAGTCCCACCCATAGTGTAAACTTAAAGCAATAGACAACTGCATTAAAAGAACTTTGCGTAAAGTAAACAATCCTTGCACCCGCGGGCACAAGCACCGTTGTTTTCCCCCTTGTGGCAACAGCACATCCCCTAGACTCATGTTTCTGTCACTCAAGCTAGTCATCGAGGGGCATGAACCCACAATCAAGCATAACGTTCCCTCTTGGAGTCACTACCTACTACTTGGCCAAAGCAATAAATAACAATGGAGAACATGCAAGAATTACTTACGAACATAAATATAAAAGAGGTGAATCAAATATATTACTCAAACACAATCTGAACATAATCTCATAATCCATCGGATCCCAGCAAACTCATCATAGCAACAGCATAAGGATTACATATGTGCCTCGATCATGTAGGGCAGCTCACGAGGACTAATTAGTGAAGCACAAGAACGGGAGGAGAACATCACATAGCTACTGGTCATGGACCCATGGTCCAAGGGAGACTACTCACAACTCATCCGGGAGGCGTCCATGGTGGTGGAGAAGCTCCCGGTGGTGATCCTCCCCTCCGGCAGGGTGCCGGGAAGAGTTCTCCTGGTGCTCCCGATCTTGGAAGCGGCGGCGGCGGAACAGAGATGAGATCGCGAAAAAGGGTTTCCGTCTCGAGGGTTTTCGGAGACGGTCTAAATATATGCCAAAGGGGGGCACCAGACGAGGCTCGGGGGGCCCAGGCGCCCCCCCGGCACGGCCAGGGGGGCCGAGCCACCAGGGCGCCTGGAGCCCTGGTGGCCCCCCCCCCCCGGCTGTACTTTGGCTACCGGGAACCTTCTGGAACGCTGATTTTTTATATAATTTTTCCGGGATTTTTCTGGCAGTTATCGTAATGGGAAAACCTGAAATACAAAAACAGCAGAAAACAGAAACTGGCACTGGAGTGCACTGAGTTAATAGGTTAGTCCAAATATGATCAAAAGTGTATGGAAGTGTATAAATATCATAGCAATATCTCCCAAAAGAGGCATGGAGCAAGCAGAAATTATAGATACGTTTTGGACGTATCAACATCCCCAAGCTTAATTCCTGCTCGTCCTCGAGTAGGTAAATCATAACAAGAATAATTTCTGTGGTGACATGCTATTAACCATATAGGACTTTTTCATAGTCACATCACAAAAGCTTACTGAGACAATGAATCTATAGTAATTAAGTTGCCTCATGAGAAAATCACAAAGAACTGAAAGTTTTACAATATGATACTGAAACATCAAATAGATTTGTAATGAACATGGTGTGCAAATATGATAAAGTGATATCTCGCTTGCCCCCTTTAGTGAAGCAAAACATAAATGCAGGGGCACCTCCAAGGTTTAAGTGATGACTAGATACAATGATTTCAAAATAAACGATATCACAATCATGCAAAAGACAACGCTACTTTGGGACAATGCACATTACACTCAGAATGACAATCATGCTCTCAGTAGTTGGTGCTTTAAAAGAAGGTGGAGACTCTCGATCCGTGGCTTTTGTTGGCAAGGTTGAAAACCCGTAGTCGGAAACAAAGACAAAACATGTACCAGAGCTCTTGGTTTTAAAACAGAGGTAATAATTTTTTTTAGATCATGCATGTTTCGTCAACGAATGCTAGCAGACAACTCAATCACTTCTTGAGATGGACAAGTTTCGAGGAACTGCTCCCGAATGAGGACGATCACATCCTCTTAATCTCCTTTGTTTATCACTGCCAAAGTTTTCTGATTTCTCATGAACAAAGCGTGAAGGAGGGTTTGTTTGTTATATTAATTTTGAGCCGGGCGCACTCAATGCCAGTTCCTTCTCGTATTATGGGTTTGCACATTATACATGCAATCCCGGGGTGAAGCTTGTCCAACTTAAAAAGATCATGAATTAACTACTACTTCCTCATGAACTTACAACAGAGGCACAAAATAGGAATGCATTTTTCTTTGAATAATTTCGAGATGGTACATGCAAGTCTCCGTTAGGAATGGCAGGTAAATACCATGTAGGAAGGTATGGTGGACTCATATGGCATAACTGGTATAAAGGAATTTGGATGCACAAGCAGTCAGTCCGCTTAGTACAGGTGGAGGTTAGCAAACGACTGGGAGCAACCAACTAAGAGAGCAATGACGGTCATAATCATGCAGAGCGACAAAGCACCATTGAATCAGGCATGGAAGTTATATCGCTACTCAGAAACAAAAGATCATCAAGGCTTGACAGACTTTCTTTACAGTCTTAAATATGCGTGAGCATACGCCAAGTCAATCAAAATAAATTCTTTGAAGGAAGATATTACTAAACCATACCACATCATAGGCAAACAAATCATGTTGGTACTCCAATAACACATTGGGAACCCCCCAGCTATTTGAGACTAACCATAAGAAAACATGAACTACTAAGCGCCATTATGCACGTAGCATCTTTATCATAGACATATCAACCAATGCAATGGAAACAAACTCTCTTAATAAGATAAACATGATAACTAAAGAGAGTTCAAGCAACCAACTAAACGAAAGCTCTTTAAAAAGATAAGCATGAAAGTTAAGAGCTAAGCATGATAGTAGCTATTAAAATACAAAGAACACACACATCAGAGATAGACATGAAAATTCTATGTTATGTTCTAGGTAGAAGTGGAGCGTGTTTCTCTCCCACATAAAGAAAGCTGAGTTCCGACTCGTTATGAAAAGCTAAAGAAAACTAAAAAGGAAAACTAAAAGCAAGACGCTCCAAGCATAGCACATAACACATGAAGTGATTAAAATATAGTGGAACGAAAGACGAACTGATAATGGTGATGGAGAAGGTGATGCACGGGGGCATCCCCAAGCTTAGACGCTTGAGTCTCCTTGAATATTTCTTGGGGGTGCTCGGGGGCATCCCCAAGCTTGAGCGTTTGACACTCCTGAATCTTTTTATCATCTTCCCTCGCACACTTGAAAACTCCCTTCATACATAACTCATCATAATCTGATTAGCAAGGTTAGTACCCATAATAAAATAATTGTTCCTTGCTGGAAATAAGGATATTCTTGAAGTTCTACTGTTTCTCAAGATTGCCAAAAGGTTTTTGCAAAGAAAAAGCAAGCTCTAGGTTTGCAAAATGAAGGAAAGGCAAAACAGGACAGAATCTGTGAAAAACAGAACAGCAGGTAGTAAATGATTTTTCCGGGGCACTTCTGCAACTCTAATCAAAAAACTCAGAACAGATGCACGAAAGACAATTATATAGAGCACGCTGTCGAAAAATTTCAGACCAAAAAGATGATCTGGTGATTTTATACGATTTTTTCTATCCAAGGACAGAATCTGTTTCCTGGACAGCACGTCACAACTTTTGAACTTTCTTGCAATCAGAGGCTACACTTGGCACAAAGCTGAAAAGTAAAGATACAATGATGATGCTACTGTAGTAACAAACATCAAGACCAATAAAAACTGAAAGAACAAACTGAAAGCAAAGATAACAAGGGTTGTCTCCCTAGAGCTCTTTCTTTATAGCCATAAAGATAGGCTTAAGACTTTAATGATGCTCTCGTAGGAATAAGAGTTGAAGAACAAAAGAGAGCATCAAGAAGCAAATACCAAACATATTTAAGCCTAACATGCTTCCTATGCATAGGAATATTGCAATACAATAATTCATTGAAGCACGAAGCAATAAGCATAGGAAGACAAAACAAGTGCAGCTTCAAAACCTTCAACATAAAGAGAGGGAACTTGGTATTATTGAAATATCTATAAGCATATGTTCCCTTCTCATAATAATTTTCAGTGGGATCACGAATAAACTCAACAATATAAGCATCACATAAAGCATTGTTACCATGATCCACATGCAAAAAGGTACCATTACTCTTCATATAAGCAAAATCTTTCTTATTAGGAATAGTGAGAGTAAAGCAATCATAACCATCATGGTAATCATTGTATTTAGGAGGCATATCATAATCGTAATAAATTTTATCCTCAATAGTAGGTGGACTGAAAACATCATATTCATCATTGTAATCATTATATAGGAAGCAAAGTATCATCTTCAAAAGTTGGGGAACTAAAAATATCATGTTCATCAAACGTGTCATCCCCAAGCTTAGAGCTTTCCATGTCATTAGCAATATTGATATTCAAAGAAAGCATACTAATAACATCACCACCATCATGATTGTTATGCAAATAATAAAGTTCCATAGTTTTTTTAATTTTCTCTTCAAACACATCATGTCCCAAAGCAAGGTAGAGCTTATAAAGCTCTCTCATATTTTTGTTGTTTTCCATTAAGCAAAACTAGTCAAAAGACATAAAGAAAACTGAAAGGTAAACTAACAAGACTAAAAAGCAAAGGTAAAAGATAGCGTGCAACTCCCCTATCTTGAAGAGTGGAGTCCCCGGCAACGGCGCCAGAAAACTTTGCTTGATGGCTTCTCGCCCCTCGTTGGTTACCCCAAGTGGAATGTTTGAGATGCAGTGTAGCGGAAGTTTTCCCTTGGCAATACCAAGGATCGATTTCCCTGAGACTCCCAGTTTCAACAAGAAGGTGTCAACTGCTAACGGCGCCAGATATTAGCAATCAACGTGGACCTGCACACAGATACAAATAACTTTGCTCCCAACAAGTACAGAGAGGTTGTCAATCCCTCCGGCCTTGTAGTTTACAAAGGATCAAACGCAAGTGATAATAGTGATAGGTATAATTGCAAAAGTAAGTAAAAGCAGAAAGTAAATAGTGGATGTGATCAATGATGGTAATATGGACCGGAGTCTCGTGATGTTCACTAGTGATGTCTCTCTCCCAAAAGACGATAAAACTGCTATGTGAGGTAAATGAATTACAGCTGGGCAATTGACAGGACCATGTGCGCAAACCAATGCTGACTAAGTTGCAAGAAAGGTAGAGGTTCAAAGCATGGGCGGTACGCCAATGTAAGTAGACCGAAATCCATCTGCATCTACTACTAATCATCCACCTTGAGATATCTATCCAGAACATCTCGCTGGTATTAAGTTGCGAGTCCCACCCATAGTGTAAACTCAAAGCAACAGACAACTGCATTAAAAGAACTTTGCGTAAAGTAAACAATCCTTGCACCCGCGGGCACAAGCACCGTTGTTTTCCCCCTTGTCGCAACAACACATCCCCTAGACTCATGTTTCTGTCACTCAAGCTAGTCATCGAGGGGCATGAACCCACAATCAAGCATAACATTCCCTCTTGGAGTCACTACCTACTACTTGGCCAAAGCAATAAATAACAACGGAGAACATGCAAGAATTACTTACGAACATAAATATAAAACAGGTGAATCAAATATATTACTCAAACACAATCTGAACATAATCTCATAATCCATCGGATCCCAGCAAACTCATCATAGCAACAGCATAAGGATTACATATGTGCCTCGATCATGTAGGGCAGCTCACGAGGACTAATTAGTGAAGCACAAGAACGGGAGGAGAACATCACATAGCTACTGGTCATGGACCCATGGTCCAAGGGAGACTACTCACAACTCATCCGGGAGGCGTCCATGGTGGTGGAGAAGCTCCCGGTGGTGATCCTCCCCTCCGGCAGGGTGCCGGGAAGAGTTCTCCTGGTGCTCCCGATCTTGGAAGCGGCGGCGGCGGTAGAACAGAGATGAGATCGCGAAAAAGGGTTTCCATCTCGAGGGTTTTGGGAGACGGTCTAAATATATGCCAAAGGGGGGCATCAGACGAGGCTCGGGGGGCCCAGGCGCCCCCCCGACGCGGCCAGGGGAGGGGGGCGCGCCACCAGGGCGCCTGGAGCCCTGCTGGCCCCCCCGGCTGTACTTTGACTACCGGGAACCTTCTGGAACGCTGATTTTTTATATAATTTTTCCGGGATTTTTCTGGCAGTTATCGTAATGGGAAAACCTGAAATACAAAAACAGCAGAAAACAGAAACTGGCACTGGGTGCACTGAGTCAATAGGTTAGTCCAAATATGATCAAAAGTGTATGGAAGTGTATAAATATCATAGCAATATCACCCAAAAGAGGCATGGAGCAAGCAGAAATTATAGATACGTTTTGGACGTATCATCAATCCAAGATGACATGCCCTCCTTTAGACTGGGTTTGGCTCTTAGCAATGTTAATTTGAAAGTTTTGATAAATTCATATCTGCATTCACTGATAGAGCATGTGATTCCTTAAAAAATCAGTCCATTTCTTTGATTCCATAAACTCCAGAATCCTACTATCATAATTTCCATGAAGTGATGATGGATCTTACGAGTTTTCTGTTGAGTTTTGTGTTGTGAAGTTTTGGGTAAAGATTCGGTGGACTATGTAATAAGGAGTGGCAAGAGCCTATGCTTGGGGATGCCCAAGGAACCCCCAAGGTAATATTCAAGAACAACCAAAAGCCTAAGCTTGGGGATGCCCCGGGAAGGCATCCCCTCTTTCGTCTTCGTCTATCGGTAACTTTACTCGATGCTATATTTTTATTCACTACATGATATGTGTTTTGCTTGGAGCATCATTTTGTTTTATTTTGTTTTGCTTGATGTTTGAATAATATCAGAAGATCTGAAATTATTAAATGTCAGAGAGTCTTCACATAGTTACATAATTATTCAACTACTCATTGATCTTCACTTATATCTTTTGGAGTAGTTTGTCTTTTGCTCTAGTACTTCACTTATATCTTTCTAGAGTACGGTGGTGGTTTTATTTTGAAGAAATAGATGAACTCTCATGCTTCACTTATATCTTTTTTAGAGTCTTTTAGAACAGCATGGTAATGTGCTTTGGTTATAAAACTAGTCCTAACGTGATAGGCTTCCAAGATGAATGTAGTAAAAAAATAATACTAAGTGCATTGAATATGATGAGAAGTTGGATGCTTGATAATTGTTTTGAGATATGAGGATAGTGATATTAGAGTCATGCTAGTGGAGTTATTATGAATTTGAGAATTACTTGTGTTAAAGTTTGTGATTCCCGTAGCATGCACGTATGGTGAACCTGTTGGGGAACGTAGTATTTTAAAAAAAATTCTACGATCACGCAAGATCTATCTACCAGATGCATAGCAACGAGAGGGGAGAGTGAGTCTACGTACCCTCGTAGACCGAAAGCGGAAGCGTTAGAACAACGGGTTGATGTAGTCGTACGTCTTCACGGCCCGACCGATCAAGCACCGAAACTACGGCACCTCCAAGTTCTAGCACACGTTCAGCTCGATGACGTCCCTCGAACTCCGATCCAGCCGAGTGTCGAGGGAGAGTTCCGTCAGCACGACGGCGTGGTGACGATCTTGATGTTCTACCGTCGCAGGGCTTCGCCTAAGCACCGCTACAATATTTATCGAGGAGAACTATGGTGGAGGGGGGCACCGCACACGGCTAAGAGATCAAGAGATCAATTGTTGTGTCTAGAGGTGCCCCCCTGCCCCCGTATATAAAGGAGGGAGGGAGAGGCCGGCCCTAGAGGGGGCGCACCAAGTGTGGGGAGTCCTACTAGGACTCCCAAGTCCTAGTAGGATTCCCCTTTCCTTTCCGGAGTAGGAGAGAAGGAAAGAGGGGGAGAGGGAGAAGGAAAAGGGGGCTGCACCCCTTGTCCAATTCGGACAGGGGGGTGCACGCCTCCTTCCTTTTGGCCTCTCTCTCCTCTATTCCCGTAACTCCCCGGTACTCCGAAAATACCCGAATCACTCGGAACCTTTCCGATGTCCGAATATAGTCGTCCAATATATCGATTTTTACGTCTCGACCATTTTGAGACTCCTCGTCATGTCCCCGATCTCATCCGGGACTCCGAACTCCTTCGGTACATCAAAACTCATAAACTTATAATAAAACTATCATCGAAACCTTAAGCGTGCGGACCCTACGGGTTCGAGAACTATGTAGACATGACCGAGACACGTCTCCGGTCAATAACCAATAGCGGAACCTGGATGCTCATATTGGCTCCCACATATTCTACGAAGATCTTTATCGGTCAAACCGCATAACAACATACATTGTTCCCTTTGTCATCGGTATGTTACATGCCCGAGATTCGATCGTCGGTATCTCAATACCTAGGTCAATCTCGTTACCAACAAGTCTCTTTACTCGTTCCGTAATACATCATCCCGCAACTAACTCATTAGCTGCAATGCTTGCAAGGCTTATAGTGATGTGCATTACCGAGTGGGCCCAGAGATACCTCTCCGACAATCGGAGTGACAAATCCTAATCTCGAAATACGCCAACCCAACAAGTACCTTCGGAGACACCTGTAGAGTACCTTTATAATCACCCAGTTACGTTGTGACGTTTGGTAGCACACAAAGTGTTCCTCCGGTATTCGGGAGTTGCATAATCTCATAGTCATAGGAACATGTATAAGTCATGAAGAAAGCAATAGCAGTAAAACTTAAACGATCATAGTGCTAAGCTAACGGATGGGTCTTGTCCATCAGATCATTCTCCTAATGATGTGATCCCGTTGATCAAATGACAACTCATGTCTATGGCTAGGAAACATAACGATCTTTGATCAATGAGCTAGTCTAGTAGAGGCATACTAGGGACACTCTGTTTTGTCTATGTATTCACACATGTATTAAGTTTCCGGTTAATACAATTCTAGCATGAATAATAAACATTTATCATGATATAAGGAAATAAATAATAACTTTATTATTGCCTCTAGGGCATATTTCCTTCAGTCTCCCACTTGCACTAGAGTCAATAATCTAGTTCACATCGCCATGTGATTTAACACCGATAGTTCACATCGTCATGTGATTAACACCCAAAGGGTTTACTAGAGTCAATAATCTAGTTCACATCGCTATGTGATTAACACCCAAAGAGTACTAAGGTGTGATCATGTTTTGCTTCGTGAGAGAAGTTTAGTCAACGGGTCTGTCACATTCAGATCCGTATGTATTTCGCAAATGTCTATGTGTCTACAATGCTCTGCATGGAGCTACTCTAGCTAATTGCTCCTACTTTCAATACGCATCCAGATTGATACTTAGAGTCAGCTGGATTTAGTGTCAAAGCTTGCATCGGCGTAACCCTTTACGACGAACTCTTTATCACCTCCATGTTTCCTTAGTCATCCAGTTACTAAGGATAATTTTGACCGCTGTACAGTGATCTACTCCTGGATCACTATTGTACCCTCTTGACAAACTCATGGCAAGGTACACAACATGTTTGGTACACAGCATGGCATACTTTATAGAACCTATGGCTGAGACATAGGGAATGACTTTCATTCTCTCTATACTTTTCTGCCGTGGTCTGGCTTTGAGTCTTACTCAACTTCACACCTTACAAGTCAGGTAAGAACTCCTTCTTTGACTGATCCATTTTGAACTACTTCAAAATCATATCAAGGTATGTACTCATCGAAAGTCTTATCAAGCGTCTTGATCTATCTCTATAGATCTTGATGCCCAATATGTAAGCAGCTTCACCAAGGTCTTTCTTTGAAAAACTCCTTTCAAACACTCCTTTATGCTTTCCAGAAAATTCTACATCATTTCCGATCGACAATATGTCATTCACATATACTTATCAGAAAGGTTGTAGTGCTCCCACTCACTTCTTGTAAATACAGGCTTCATCGCAAGTCTGTATAAATCTATATGCTTTGATCAACTTATCAAAGCGTATATTCCAACTCCGAGATGCTTGCACCAGTCCATAGATGGATCGCTGGAGCTTGCACATTAAAGAATGCAGTTTTGTTATCCATTTGCCATATTTCATAAAATGCGGCAATTGCTAACATGATTCGGACAGACTTAAGCATCGCTACGGGTGAGAAAGTCTCATCGTAGTCAACTCCTTGAACTTGTTGAAAAACTTTCGCAACAAGTCGAGCTTTGTAAACAGTAACATTACTGTCAGCGTCAGTCTTCCTCTTGAAGATCCATTTATTTTCGATGGCTTGCCGACCATCGGGCAAGTCAACCAAAGTCCACACTTTGTTCTCATACATGGATCCCATCTCAGATTTCATGGTCTCAAGCTATTTTGCGGAATCTGGGCTCATCATCGCTTCCTCATAGTTCGTAGGTTCATCATGGTCCAGTAACATGACTTCCAGAACCGGGTTGCCGTACCACTCTGGTGCGGAACGTACTCTGGTTGATCTACGAAGTTCAGCAGTAACTTGATCCGAAGTTTCATGATCATCATCATTAGCTTCCTCACTAATTGGTGTAGGAATCACTGGAACCAGTTTCCATAGCCATTCTGAGATATATTGCCATGCAACTTTCCACCGTATCGTTCATATGACACACTTCATCATTGTCATATTGCCATGCAGGATCATGTAGTTGACATCGTATATGTGGCAAAGCCACCATGCATAACTTTTCATACATGTCACTCTTGATTCATTGCACATCCTGGTACACCGCCGGAGGCATTCATATAGGGTCATACTTTGTTCTAGTATCGAGTTGTAAATCAATATAAGTGTTATGATCATTATTATTAGGGCATTGTCCCATGTGAGGAAAGGCTAAATAAAGAAAGCCCCTCCAAAAAAAGAAAGGAAGGAAAGGCCAAAGAGAAAAAAGAAAGGCCCAAAAAAAGAGAAAAGAAAAAAGGGACAATTGCTACTATCCTTTTCCACACTTGTGCTTCAAAGTAGCACCATGTTCTTCATGATAGAGAGTCTCATGTTTTGTCATTTTCATATACTAGTGGGAATTTTCATTATAGAACTTGGCTTGTATATTCCAACGATGCGCTTCCTCAAATGCCCTAGGTCTTCGTGAGCAAGCAAGTTGGATGCACACCCACTAGTTTCTTTTGTTGAGCGTTCATACATATTTAGCTCTAGTGCATCTGTTGCATGGGAATCCCTACTCACTCACATTGATATCTATTGATGGGCATCTCCATAGCCCGTTGATATGCCTAGTCGATGTGAGACTATCTCCCTCCTTTTTTTGTCTTCTCCACAACCACCACTCTGTTCCACCTATAGTGCTATGTCCATGGCTCACACTCATGTATTGCGTGAAAGTTGAAAGGTTTGAAAGAATAGAGTATGAAAACAAGTGCTTGGCTGAAACTGGGGTTGTGCATGATATGAATATTTTGTGTGATGAAGAGGGAGCATAGCCAGACTATATGATTTTGTAGGGATAACTTTCTTGAGTCATAGTATTTTGAGAAGACATGATTGCTTTGTTAGTATGCTTGAAGTATCATTATATTATTATGTCAATGTAGACTTTTGTCTTGAATCTTTCAGATCTGAACATTCATGCCACAATTAAGAGAATTACATTGAAAACTATGTTGGTTAGCATTCCACATCAAAATTTTGTTTTTATCATTTACCTACTCGAGGACGAACAGGAATTAAGCTTGGGGATGTTGATACGTCTCCAACGTATCTATAATTTTTTATTGTTCCATGCTATTATTTATGATGTTTTGGATGTTTAATGGGCTTTGTCATACACTTTTATATTATTTTTAGGACTAACCTATTAACCCATAGCCTAGTGCGAGTTTCTGTTTTTCTCCTGTTTTAGGGTTTCGCAGAAAAGGAATATCAAACGGAGCCCAATTGACCTGAAATTTAACGGAGGAGGTTTTTGGACCTAAAGAAGCCCATGATGTGCCGGAGGGGGACAAGAAGACCCACGGGCTGCCCACGAGGGTGGCGCCCCCCTACTGGGCGCGCCCCCTGCCTCGTGGACAGCACGTAGACCCCCTTTGCTTGGCCCCGACTCCAACACCTCCTATATATACTGAAACCTCCAGAAAATAACCTAGATCGGGAGTTCCGCCGCCGAAAGCCTCTATTGCCACCGAAAACCAATCTAGACCCGTTCTGGCACCCTGCCGGAGGGGGGAATCCCTCTCCGGTGGATATCTTCATCATCCCGGCGCTCTCCATGACGAGGAGGGAGTAGTCCACCCTCGGGGCTGAGGGTATGTACCAGTAGCTATGTGTTTAATCTCTCTCTCTCTCTCTCTCTCTCTCTCTCTCTCTCTCTCTCTCTCGTGTTCTTGAGATGGCACGATCTTGATGTATCGAGAGCTTTGCTATTATAGTTGGATCTTATGTTGCTTCTCCCCCCTCTACTCTCTTGTAATGGATTGAGTTTTCCCTTTGAAGTTATCTTGTCGGATTGAGTCTTTAAGGATTTGAGAACAGTTGATGTATGTTTTGCATGTGTTTATCCGTGGCGACAATGGGATATCACGTGATTCACTTGATGTATGTTTTGGTGATCAACTTGCGGGTTCCGTGACCTTGAGAATCTATGCATAGGGCTTGGCACACGTTTTCGTATTGACTCTCCGGTAGAAACTTTGGGGCACTATTTGAAGTCCTATGTGTTGGTTGAATAGATGTTTCTGAGATTGTGTGATGCATATTGTATAACCATGCCCACGGATACTTGAGGTGACAATGGAGTATCTAGGTGACATTATTGTTTTGGTTGATTTGTGTCTTATGGTGTTATTCTAGTACGGACTCTATGATAGATTGGACGTTACTACAGACTCTTGAATAGATCAATCAGAAAGAATAACTTTGAGGTGGTTTCGTACCCTACCATAATCTCTTCGTTTGTTCTCCGCTATTGGTTACTTTGGAGTGACTCTTTGTTGCATGTTGAGGGCTAGTAATATGATCCAGTTATGTTATTATTGTTGAGAGAACTTGCACTAGTGAAAGTATGAACCCTAGGCCTTGTTTCCTATCATTGCAACACCGTTTATGCTCACTTTTACCACTTGCTACCTTGCTTTTTTATATTTTCTTATTACAAAAACCTATATCTATCATCCATATTGCACTTGTATCACCATCTCTTCGCCGAACTAGTGCACCTATACAATTTACCATTGTATTGGGTGTGTTGGGGACACAAGAGACTCTTTGTTATTTGGTTGCAGGGTTGTTTGAGAGAGACCATCTTCATCCTACGCCTCCCACGGATTGATAAACCTTAGGTCATCAACTTGAGGGAAATTTGCTACTGTCCTACAAAGCTCTGCACTTGGAGGCCCAACAATGTCTACAAGAAGAAGGTTGCGTAGTAGACATCACCCGCGCATGAAGAAGGAAGCTGTCAAGAGGTCCAGCGGCCGCAAGGAGGAGCTCCTACGCTCCCACCACCAACATGCCGAGACCGTGCGCCCCCTGTGATGGCGGCTCATGAGAACCAAGACCAAGCTCCGCCTCCATGATGGGTTCCAGTGGCCACAGCAAGCTGCCAAACCTTCACCCCTGAGCTATGCAGCGTCATCTCGCCCGGGAAGTTCAAGCCCGACGAGCCTCTATGCTACGACGACACCCCCGACCCTACTGAGTTCCTGCAGCTTTACGAGCTGAGCATCGAGGCGTCCAACGGCGACGAGAAAATTATGGCGAGCCGCGGGTGACCTGCGGCGCGTCATGCAGCAGCCGGGGGAGACCCGGCATGTAACATCCCAATTTTTCAATTTGGATGTTATTAACTAGATCATTCATCTGCATTCATTATTTGGTGTTATTCTATTTTATTTGGTTTTTAATCCAAGAAAACCTTAAGCAACTCAAGGACCAACTCAAGAAAACCTTAAGCAACTCAACAAATTCTTCCCATTTGTCTCAATAAAAAGAAATATTGGGAAAAGAATTTTGATGTCAAATTTATTTATTTGTATTTTATTTGGTTGCATTTTATTAGTTAGGAAAAAAGTGATTTTTTTGAAAATTTACTCTTAGACCAGAAAAATGTTCACATTCTCCCAGATATTAGGAAGGGATGGTGAAAAATGTTCACATTATCCCTCGGTGGTTCATCGTCCGGCTCACATATCGTGAGCCTTGGTACTTGCTTCCTTGAGGAACCACCTTGGTAAATTTTCCTATGCATTTCTCTCTGAAAAATTTCCGAAAATTTAGTGACTCAAAATAAAAGTGAACAAAACTCAACAAGATTGATAGCAACTACTCCCATAGGTGCCTAGAGGCTATCTCATGCATTAAAACTACTTTTGACCACATAAATTTGACATGCAAGCTCAAGAACAGGGTCACCTAAGAAGAATTTTTTTCCAATAAATAAAGCTCTAGAACAAAAACTAATTGGACCATTAGAGGAGTCACATAACAAAGAACAATCTCCCCAAACAGCTTTGTGAATGGAGCTTTCAGCAAGGAGATCGAAAATAGCAGCAAGATGAGCTAGACCACGGGTTTGAGCTATAGGAGGATTTTTTCTAGAGGAAGATGAAGTGTGTGAGTGCTGGAATAAGTGGAGGGGGGCCACGTGGGGCCCACGAGGCAAGGGGTGCACCCACGGGAGTGGGCACGCCCTGGACCCTCGTGGCCAGGTGGTGTGGCCCCCTGGTGTGTTCTTAGTGCCAAATATTCTTAAATATTCTACAAAAAATCATATTTCATTTTTGGGACATTTGGAGAACTTTTATTTTCGGGGTATTTTTATTGCAAGGATAATTCAGAAAACAGACAGAAAATACTATTTTTGCTTTATTTAATCTAAATAACAGAAAGTAAAAAGAGGGTACGGAGAGTTGTGCTTTCTAACTTCATCCATCTCATGCTCATCAAAAGGAATCCACCAACAAGGTTGATCAAGTCTTGTTAACAAACTCTTTCCGAATGACATGAAACCGGAGAATTTTCGAATAACACTAGGTTACCTCAACGGGGATATGCATGTCCCCGCCAATAAGAATACCACATTTCTTCTTGACAGTAGGAAGAGGAAATTCAAAACCTCCAATAATAATCGTTGAAATTTTTCCAATAGAATTGAGGTTGTTTCCTTGGGAGGTGTACCGTATGCTCATTACCATTGACATGAAAAGTGACATTGCCTTTGTTACAATCAATAACAGCCCCTGCAGTGTTCAAGAAAGGTCTACCAAGGATAATAGACACACTATCATCCTCGGGAATATCAAGGATAACAAAGTTCGTTAAAATAGTAACATTTGCAACCACAAGATGCACATCCTCACAAATACCGACAGGTATAGAAGTTGATTTATCGACCATTTGCAAAGATATTTCAGTAGGTGTCAACTTATTCAAATCAAGTCTATGATATAAAGAGAGAGGCATAACACTAACACCGGTTCCAAGATCACACAAAGCAGTTTTAACATAATTTCTTTTAGTGGAGCAATGTATAGTTGGTACTCCTAGATCTCCTAGTTTCTTTGGTATTCCACCTTTAAATGTATGATTGGCAAGCATGGTGGAAATTCCAACTTCAGGTATCTTTCTTTTATAAGTAATAATATCTTTCATATACTTAGCATAAGGATTTGTGTTAAGCATATCAGCCAAACGCATACGCAAAAAGATAGGTCTAATCATTTCAGCAAAGCGCTCAAAATCTTCATCATCCTTTTTCTTGGATGGTTTAGGAGGAAAAGGCATGGGTTTCTGAACCCATGGTTCTCTTTCTTTACCGTGCTTCCTAGCAATGAAGTCTCTTTTATCATAATGTTGATTCTTTGATTGTGGGTTATCAAGATCAACAGCAGGTTCAGTCTCTACATCATTGTTATTGCTAGGTTGAGCATCAACATGATCATCATCATTATCATTATCACTAGGTTCATGTTCATTATGAGATGTTGTTTCAGCATCAGAAATAGAAATATCATTGGGATTCTCAGGTGTGTCAACAACAGGTTCACTAGAAGCATGCAAAGTCCTATCATTTTCCTTTTTCATTTTCTAAGAAGTACTAGCTGCATCAACATTAGCTCTCTCAGAATCTTGCTCAATTCTCTTAGGGTGACCCTCGGGATACAAATGTTCCAGAGTCATTCTACCCCCTCTAGTCATAACTCTCACAAAATTATCATGTTTCTAACTATTTAATTCATTGAAAAAGACATTTTGTGCTTTAAGTACTTGTTCTACTTGAGTGGTAACCATAGAAGCATGTTTACTAATGAGTGTAAGTTCACCTTTAACTCTAGACATATAATCACTCAAGTGCTCAATCATATAAGCATTACGTTACAATTTTCTACCAACATAAGCATTGAAGTTTTCTTGTCTAACAATAAAATTGTCAAACTCATCTAAGCATTGGCTAGCAGATTTATTATGAGGAATATCACCTTCATGAAATCTATAGAGAGAATTTACCTTTACTACCCGTGTCGGGTTATCAAGACCATGTATTTATTCAATAGGTGGTAAATTCTTAACATCTTAAACTTTAATACCTTTTTCTTTCATAGATTTCTTTGCCTCTTGCATATCTTCAGGACTGAGAAGTAGAATACCCCTCTTCTTCGGAGTTGGCCTAGGAGTTGGTTCAGGAAGTGTCCAATTATTTTAATTACTCAACATATTATTCAATAGCAATTCAGCTTGATCAACAATTCTTTCCATGAAAACACAACCAGCACAATTATCCAGGTGGTCTCTAGAAGCATCGGTTAGTCCATTATAAAAGATATCAAGTATTTCATTTTTCTTAAGAGGGATATCAGGAAAAGCATTAAGTAATCAGAGAAGCCTCCCCCAAGATTGTGGGAGACTCACTTCTTCGATTTGCATAAAATTATATATTTCCCTTAAGGTAGTTTGTTTCTTATGAGCAGGAAAATATTTAGCAGAGAAGTAATAAATCATATCCTGGGGACTACACACACAACCAGGATCAAGAGAATTCAACCATGTTTTAGCATCACCCTGTAAGGAGAACGGAAATAGCTTAAGGATATAGTAGTAACGATTTTTTACCTCATTGGTGAATAGGGTGGCTATATCATTTAATTTAGTAAGATGTGCCACAATAGTTTCAGATTCATAGCCATGGAAAGGATCAGATTCAACCAAAGTAATTAACTCAGGATCGACAGAGAACTCATAATCCTTATGAGAAATACAAATAGGTGAAGTAGCAAAAGCAGGGTCATATTTCATTCTAGCATTCAAAGACTTTTCATTTAGCTTATCTAACAGTTTCTTAAGATCATACCTATCATTGCAAGCTAAAAGATCTCTAGCAGTTTCTTCATCCATAACATAACCCTTAGGCACAACAGGCAATTCATATCTAGGGGGGAATCTTCATCATCACTTTCATCAATATTATCAGTTTCAATAATTTCATTCTCTCTAGCCCTAGCAAGGTTTTCATCAAGAAATTCACCTAGTGGCACAGTATTATCAAGCATAGAAGTAGTTTCGTCATAAGTATCATGCATAGCAGAAGTGGCATTATCAAGAACATGCGACATATCAGATTCAATAGCAGGTGTAGGTGTCGCAAATTTACTCATAACAGAGGGTGAATCAAGTGCAGAGCTAGATGGCAGTTCCTTACCTCCCCTCGTAGTTGAGGGAAATATCTTGGTTTTTTTGTCTCTGAAGTTCTTCATAGTGATCAACAGATATAAATCCCAAGTGACTCAAAGAATATAGCTATGCTCCCCGGCAACGGCGCCAGAAAATAGTCTTGATAACCCGCAAGTATAGGGGATTGCAACAGTTTTCGAGGGTAGAGTATTCAACCCAAATTTATTGATTCGACACAAGGGGAGCCAAAGAATATTCTCAAGTATTAGCAGTTGAGTTTTCAAGTCAACCACACCTGAAAGACTTAATATCTGCAGCAAGGTATTTAGTAGCAAAGTAGTATGGAAGTAACAGTAACGGTGGCAAAAGTAACAGTAGCAGTTTTGTAGTAATTGTAACAGTGGCAACGAAAAGTAACTAAGCAAGGATCAATATGTAAAAATATCGTAGGCATTGGATCAGTGATGGATAATTATGTTGGATGCGATTCTTCATGTAATAGTTATAACATAGGGTGACACAGAACTAGCTCCAGTTCATCAATGTAATGTAGGGATGTATTCCGAATATAGTCATATGTGCTTATGGAAAAGAACTTGCATGACATCTTTTGTCCTACCCTCCCGTGGCAGCGGGGTCCTATTGGAAACTAAGGGATATTAAGGCCTCCTTTTAATAGAGAACCGGACCAAAGCATTAACACTTAGTGAATACATGAACTCCTCAAACTACGGACATCACCGAGAGGGGTCCCGAGTATTGTCACTTCGGGGTTGCCGGATCATAACACATAGTAGGTGACTATTGACTTGCAATATAGGATCAAGAACTCACATATATTCATGAAAACATAATAGGTTCAAATCTGAAATCATGGCACTCGGGCCCTAGTGACAAGCATTAAGCATGGCAAAGTCATAGCAACATCAATTTTAGAACATAATGGATACTAGGGATCAAACCCTAACAAAACAAACTCGATTGCATGGTAAAACTCATCCAACCCATCACCGTCCAGCAAGCCTACGATGGAATTACTCACGCACGGCGGTGAGCATCATGAAATTGGTGATGGAGGAAGGTTGATGATGACGACTGCGACGATCTCCACTCTTCGGAGCCCCGAATGGACTCCAGATCAGCCCCCCCCAAGAGAGTTTAGAGCTTGGCGGAGGCTCCGTATCGTGAAACGCGATGAATCCTTCTCTCCGCTTTTTTCTCCCCGAAAGTGAATATATGGAGTTGGAGACGGGGTCAGTGGAGCCTCAAGGGGCCCACGAGACCGGGGGCGCGCCCAAGGGGGTAGGTGTGCCCCCACCCTTGTGGGCAGGGTGTGGGGCCCCTGGTCTTGATTCTTTCGCCAGTATTTTTTATATATTCCAAAAATAATCTCTGGGGATTTTCAGGTCATTCCGAGAACTTTTATTTCTGCACAAAAATAACACCATGGCAATTTTGTTGAAAACAGCACCAGTCCGAGTTAGTTCCATTCAAATCATGCAAGTTAGAGTCCAAAACAAGGGCAAAAGTGTTTGGAAAAGTAGATACGTTGGAGACGTATCAACTCCCCCAAGCTTAAACCTTTGCTTGTCCTCAAGCAATTCAGTTGACAAACTGAATGTGATAAATAAAAACTTTTTGTTGTTGCAAATATGTAAAGCCAACATTCAAGTTTTCAGCAAAGATTATGAACTAAGCACATTCACAATAACTTTTAGGTCTCATGTTTACTCATATCAATGGCATAATCAACTAGCGAGCAATAATAATAAATCTCGAATGACAACACTTTCTCAAAACAATCATAATATGATATAACAAGATGGTATCTCGCTAGCCCTTTCTAAGACCGCAAAACATAAATGCACGGCACCTCTGAAGATCAAGGACTGACTAGACATTGTAATTCATGGTAAAAGAGATCCAGTCACAGTCATACTCAATTGTAAATTAATAGGAATGCATGCAAATGACATCGGTGCTCTCCAACTGGTGCTTTTTAATAGGAGGATGATGACTCAACATAAAAGTAAATAGATAGGCCCTTTGCAGAGGGAAGCATGGATTTGCAGAGGTGCTAGAGCTCAAGTTTTGAAAAAGAGATAAATAATATTTTGAGCGGCATACTTTCATTGTCAACATAACAACGAAGAGATCTCGATATCTTCCATGCTACACAAATTATATGCGGTTCCCAAACAGAATGGTAAAGTTTATACTCCCCCAACCACAAACAAGCACACTCCACGGCTGGCCCGAAACAATGGGTACCGTCCATACCAACAACAGCCCTGGGGGAGTTTTGTTTAATTATGTTGGTTTGACTTGAGCATGGGACTGGGCAAGCAATTACCGGCTATTTTCTCGTGACTGATGAGCGGAATCCACTCATCGTGAGAATAACCCACCTAGCATGGAAGATATAGCCAACCCTAGTTGCTACATGAGCTGTTCGAGCATACAAAACAGAATTTCATTTGAAGGTTTAGAGTTTGGCACATCCAAATTTACTTGGAACGGCAGGTAAATACCCCATAAAGGAAGGTATGGTGGACTCATGTGGAATAACTTTGGGGTTTATGGAAGTGGATGCACAAGTAGTATTCCCGCTTAGTACAAGTGAAGGCAAGAAAGAGAGTGGGAAGCGACCAGCTAGAGAGCAACAACAGTCATGAACATGCATTAAGATTAATCAACAATGAGTGCAAGGATGAGTAGGATATAAATCACCATGAACATAAATATCGTGGAGGCTATGCTGATTTTGTTTCAACTACATGCGTGAACATGTGCCAAGTCAAGCCACTCGAATCATTCAAAGGAGGATACCACCCTATCATACCACATCACAACCATTTTAAATAGCATGTCGGCACGCAAGGTAAACCATTATAAACTCCTAGCTAATTAAGCATGGCATGAGCAACTATAATGTCTAATTGTCATTGCAAGCATGTTTCATTCATAATAGGCTGAATCAGGAACGATGAACTAATCATATTTACAAAAACAAGATAGGTCGAGCTCATACCAGCTTATCTCATCTCAATTAGTTCATCATATATCATCATTATCGCCTTTCACTCACACGACCGAACGGTGTGGATAATAATAGTAGTGCACGTGCATTGGACTAAGCTAGAATCTGCAAGCATTTAATACAAGGGAGAAGACAAGGTAATATGGCTCTTGGTTAAGTCAACAATAATGCATATGAGAGCCACTCAATATTTTCATCATGGTCTTCTCCTCTTGACCCCAAAGAAAAGAAATAAAACTATTTACACGGGAAAGCTCATGACAAGCAAAAGAAGAACGAGAAATCTTTTTGGGTTTTCTTTTAATTACTACTACTATAGGCATGGAAAGTAAACTAGCGAAAAGCTACAACTATTTTTTTTTTGTTTTTCTTAAGGTTTTTCAGACACACAAGAAAAAAACTTAGGAAAGAAAATAAACTAGCATGGATAGTAGAATGAAAAAGTATGAGCACCGACAACTGGAATGAGTGTGTGAACATGAATGTAATGTCGGTGAGAAATACGTACTCCCCCAAGCTTAGGCTTTTGGCCTAAGTTGGTCTATGGCCATGGCTGGCCTGGTGGATATCCAAAGTTGTAGTTGGGGTTGTACTGCGATGCAGCAGCTATTGCCTGATGAGCTGCAGCTTGGAGACGAGCCGCCTCCGTCCTCTCCTCATACTCATTCGCCTCCTCCCTGGTTATAACATATCTCCTTTTTGCCTAAAAGTCAAAGAAAGTAGGAGTAGGGAGAGCAATATGGACAATGCGACGTCTGTCAAAGATTAGTCGGTACTGGAGGAATTGTTCATTCCTCTCAACTAACTGATGACGAACCATAGCATTATAATCTAGATAAGCAGGAGGCAACTTCATATCATTTTCATGTATGGGTACTCGAAGATAATTAGCCGCACGAGTTGCATAAATTCCACTAAACAAATCTCCACTTAAACCGTTAAGATGTAACCTTCGTGCAACAATAGCCCCCAAGTTATATTGTTTATCACCTAATATCACACTCTTGAGGACACAAAGATCTCGAACGCACATGTGGCAAGCCTCATCTTTACCGTTAATGCATCTACCAACGAAGAGAGCAACATAATTTATGGAAGGGAAATGAATGCTCCCTATGGTAGCTTGTGTGATTTCTCTAGATTCCCCCACAGTAATACAAGCAAGAAAGTCTTTATATTAAGATTTGTGTGGTTCACTAATGTTACCCCACTACGGGAGCTTACAAGCATCATTAAAATCTTCTAAGTCCATGGTATAAGATTTATCATAAAGATCAAATAAGACAGTGTGAGAATTGCGTGAAGATGTAAATTTAAACCTTCTCACAAAGGAATCGGTTAGGTAGTGGTATTGTGGGCACTTATCTGACACGAAGTTCTCAAGATCAGCATTGCGCACATACGTGTCAAATTCTTCCTTAATGCCTGCCTGGACGATAAACTCCTCCGACGGCCATTCACAAGGCCGCACTTGAGCTTCCCTCAGTGGTTCATCGTCCGGCTCATGTATCGTGAGCCTTGGTACTTGCTTCCTTGAGGAACCACCTTGGTAAATTTTCCTATGCATTTCTCTCTGGAAAATTTCTGAAATTTTAGTGACTCAAAATAAAAGTGAACAAAACTCAACAAGATTGATAGCAACTACTCCCATAGGTGCCTAGAGGCTATATCATGCATTAAAACTACTTTTGACCACATAAATTTGACATGCAAGCTCAAGAACAAGGTCACCTAAGCAACAAAAATTGCAATAAATAAAGCACTAGAACAAAAACAAATTAGACCATTGGAGGAGTCACATACCGAAGAACAATCTCCCCAAACAGTTTTGTGAATGGAGCTTTGAGCAAGGAGATCAAAAATGGCAGCAAGATGAGCTAGAACACGGGTTTGAGCTATGGGAGGATTTTTTCTGGAGGAAGATGAAGTGTGTGAGTGCTGGAATAAGTGGAGGGGGGGGGGGCTCGCCCAAGGGGTGGGCACGCCCCGGACCCTAATACATCTCCAACGTATCTACTTTTCCAAACACCTTTTCCCTTGTTTTGGACTCTAACTTTCATGATTTGAATGGAACTAACCCGGACTGACGCATTTTTCAGCAGAACTGCCATGGTGTTATTTTTGTGCAGAAATAAAATTTCTTGGAATGACCTGAAATTCAACGGAGATTTATTTTCAAATATATAAAAAATACCTGCGGAAAGAACCAGACCAGGGGGCCACACCCTGTCCACGATGGTGGGGGGCGCGCCCCCTGCCTCATGGGCCCCCTGAGGCTCCACCGACATCACCCCCGACTCCATATATTCACTTTTGGGGAGAAAAAAACCAGAGAGAAGGAATTATCGCGTTTTACGATACGGAGCCGCCGCCAAGCCCTAATCTCTCTCGGGAGGGACGATCTAGAGTCCGTTCGGGGCTCCGGAGAGTGGAGATCGTCGCCATCGTCATCATCAACCTTCCCCCATCACCAATTTCATGATGCTCACCGCCGTGCGTGAGTAATACCATCGTAGGCTTGCTGGATGGTGATGGGTTGGATGAGATTTACCATGTAATCGAGTTAGTTTTGTTAGGGTTTGATCCCTAGTATCCACTATGTTCTAAGATTGATGTTGCTATGACTTTGCTATGGTTAATGCTTTTCACTAGGGCCCGAATGCCATGATTTCAGATCTGAACCTATTATATTTTCAAGAATATATGTGAGTTCTTGATCTTATCTTGCAAGTCAATAGTCACCTACTATGTGTTATGATCCGGCAACCCCGAAGTGACAATAATCGGGACCACTCTCGGTGATGACAGTAGTTTGAGGAGTTCATGTATTCACTATGTGTTAATGCTTTGGTCTGATACTCTATTAAAAGGAGGTCTTAATATCCCTTAGTTTCCACTAGGACCCCGCTGCCACGGGAGGGTAGGACAAAAGACGGCATGCAAGTTCTTTCCCATAAGCATGTATCACTATATTCGGAATACATGCCTACAATACATTGATGAACTGGAGCTAGTTCTGTGTCACCCTATGTTATAAATATTACATGAGGAATCACATCTGACATAATTATCCATCACCGATCCAATGCCTACGAGCTTTTTACATATTGCTTGTCGCTTATTTACTTTACCGTTGCTACTGTTACAATCACTACAAAAATACTACTATTACTTTTATCGATGTTACCATTACTACCATACTACTTTGCTACTAAATACTTTGCTGCAGATATTAAGTCTGCCAGGTGTGGTTGAATTGACAGCTCAACTGCTAATACTTGAGAGTATTCTTTGGCTCCCCTTGTGTCGAATCAATAAATTTGGGTTGAATACTTTAACCTCGAAAACTGCTGCGATCCCCTACACTTGTGGGTTATCAAGACTATTTTCTGGCACCGTTGCCGGGGAGCATAGCTATATTCTTTAAGTCACTTGGGATTTATATCTGTTGATCACTATGAAGAAATCGAAGGACTCAAAAACCAAGATCTATCCCTCAACTATGAGGGGAGGTAAGGAATTGCCATCTAGCTCTGCACTTGATTCACCCTCTGTTATGAGTAAACTTGCGACACCTACTTCTGCTATTGAATCTGATATGTCGCATGTTCTTGATAATGCTACTTCTGCTATGTATGATGAAACTACTTCTATGCTTCATAATACGGTGCCACTAGGTGAATTTCTTGATGAACAAATTGCTAAGGTTAGGGAGATTGCAAATATTGAAACTGATAATATTGATGAAAGTGATGATGAAGATTCTCCCCCTAGATATGAATTGCCTGTTGTTCCTGAGGGTTATCTTATGGATGAAGAAACTGCTAGAGACTTTCTTGCTTGCAATGATAGATATGATCTTAAGAAACTGTTAGCTAAGTTGAAAGAAAAGTCTTTGAATGCTAGAATGAAATATGACCCTGCTTTTGCTACTTCACCTATCTTTATTACTGATAAGGATTATGATTTCTCGATCGATCTTGAGTTAATTACCTTGGTTGAATCAGATCCTTTCCATGGTTATAAATCTGAAACTGTTGTGGCACATCTTACTAAACTAAATTATATAGTCACCCATTTCACCAATGAGGAAAGAATCCGTTATTAATATATCTTTAAGTCATTTCCGTTCTCCTTAAAGGGTGATGCTAAAACATGGTATAATTCTCTTGATCCTAGTTGTGTGCGTAGTCCCCAGGATAAGATTTATTACTTCTCTGCTAAATATTTTCCAGCTCATAGGAAACAAGCTGCCTTATGGGAAATATATAATTTTGTGCAAATTGAAGAAGAGAGTCTCTCACAAGCGCGGGGGAGGCTTCCCCAATTACTTAATGCTTTGCCTGATCATCCTCTTCAGAAATAAATACTTGATGTCTTTTACAATGGACTAACTGATGCTTCGAGAGACCACTTGGATAGTTGTGCTGGTTGTGTTTTCAGGGAAAGAACTGCCGATCAAGATGAATTGCTATTGAATAACATGTCAACCAATGAAAATAATTGGACACTTCCCGAACCAACTCCAAAGAAAAGGGGTGTTTTGTTTCTCAGTCCTGAAGATATGCAAGAGGCAAAAAAATCTATGAAAGAAAAAGGTATTAAAGCTAAATATGTTAAGAATTAACGACCATTGAAGAAATACATGGTCTTGATAACCCGACACAGGTAGTAAAGGTAAATTCTCTTTATGGATTTGATGAAGGTGATATTCCTTGTTATAAGTCCGCTAGCCAATACTTAGATGAGTTTGACAATATTATTGTGAAACAAGAAAACTTCAATGCTTATGTTGGTAGACAATTGCAACGTAATGCTTATATGATTGAATGCTTAAGTGATTATATGTCTAGAGTTAAATGTGAACTTAAACTCATTAGTAAACATGCTTCTATGGTTACCACTCAAATAGAATAAGTACTTAAAGCACATAATGATTTGCTCAATGAATTAAATAGTAAGAAGAATGATAATGCTATTAGAGTTGTTACTAGAGGTGGTAAAATGACTCGGGAACATCTGTATCCTGAAGGCCATCCTAAGAGATTTGAGCAAGATTCTCAGAGAACTAATGTAGATGCACCTAGTCCTTCTAAGAAGAAGAAAAAGAAAAATGATAGGACTTTGCATGCTTCTAGTGAACCTGTAGCTGTAGCGACCACGATCCGAATGGACTGAAGTCTCTGTGTTTCCGTGTCATCCCTAGATTGGTAATGCTGACACACACAGTACTTATTACAAAAGTCTATGGCATAAGTCCATCTAACAAAATAACAACGGAAGGCTTGGAAGATAAGTGAGTCCATCAACTCCAGCGACATAACTGAGTGCATGACAAACGACCTAGCACGTCTTACTCCTCGTTTGAAAAGTCTGCAACGTAACATGTTGCAGACCGAAACGGGTCAGCACATGGAATATGCTGGCAAGATAACACAGTAGAGCAAGTAACAGAAGTAAAGGCTAACACTATATGCATATTTGGCTGGTGGAGGCTCTAAGGTTAAAGTCTTTGCAAAAAGCAAATTTTTTCCTACAACAAAGGAATATATTCTATTTTAACTATCGTGGTAGTTGAAACATCATTGAGAAGGTATCTCCAACTCAATCCCAATTAAAGTAGTCATCATTAACCCAACAAATTAATTATAGAGTGATGAGATCAACAAATAATTCAAGTACCATATACTCAAGATTGTCCATAACCGGGGACACGACTAATCATGATTAGTTTGTACACTCTTCAGAGGTTTGCGCACTTTTCCCCACAAGACTCGATCTCCTCCGTTGGATTTCTCGCACTGCTTGGTGTTTGAGAAACGGATGACCGGGACACAGTTTTTCGGAAGCATTCACTCTTTACCCCGGGTGGACCAGTACACCTAAATTCCCCTACATCTGCTAGTCCACCACTGAAAGAGCTCACACAACTTACTCATACAATGCCAGAGCCCATAATGGCATTGTGGCTGCACACAGAAGTTTCTCGCATGAATAGTTTTATGATCCCTTTGGGCCTGGGTGGCATTCCATAGGATAATCACATGGTACCCCCGGGATTTCCTAGGACAACACTGGATTCTCCAGGTGCCCTGCAACCAATCCACACAGATGTGTATTCAAGTAGCCACCTTAAGTTGAACCATTAATTATAAACTCACATCTGTCATGGATTTCACTCAAACCCAAACCACGTCTATGAGCATAGCATGGCAACCTAAGAATAACGTAGAAGTAACTCCCACGGGTTTGAAAATAATGCAGTTAATAGGTTCTACCTCAATCTACTTCCCAGACCCACAAGTTAAGAGATCCTACTCATGCAATGTGTGAGGGTTTGATCTAATGCATAAAAACTGGGTAATAAAGGGGTATGATCAAAGTGTTACTTGCCTTGCTGATGATTCGCGAAACCTAGAGACTCGTAGTAGCACGCTTCGCACTCCGGGAATTTTATCGCAAGCAAACAATATCATACATAAGCAAACAAGCAAAGATGCACAGACAAAACTTCAAATAATAAGATCTAACCAAAAAGTTCAACTTAAGTACTCCGGTTTGCAAAAAGAATCAAATCAAATGGAGCAACGAAACTCAAACTACGAAAGAAACAAGATCCGTTTACTAGATTGGTCTAAGATCAAATTTTACAGTAGCAAAACCATGTTCAAGTTGGTTAAACGGAAAGAGGGCTTTGAGACGAAGATCTGGACTTTTGAATCGCCTGATTTCGACTCTCGAGCCAAAAGAAAAACTAAAAACCGGACCAGGGTAGAAATCGCGATCGAAAATAATCGCGGAAAAAGCCCTGAAAAAGAAAACAGACGAATAGGTTAACGAACGAACGTTCTTTGTCTGTGACTAACAAGCGGACAACGTTCGTTAAAATGAACGTACGGATGAACGTCCGCTACTTAACGAAACTGAAGAAAAACCAAACCGATCTAATTAAAAAATAGATCTAGGGTTTTGAAAACAAAACCGAATGGTTTTTACAAAAACCCGGCCGTACCTTAATGGGTCGGGCGGCGAGACAGGCGGGGCGGTGGGTTAGCGGAGCGGGGCGGCAACGACGGCATCCAAGGAGGCGGCGGCGGAGTGCGGCAACGGAGCGGCTGCGGCGGCTGGCGGCTTAGGCGGCGGGGCTCGGCGGCCGCGGTG
>LR738711.1:811057821-811091060 GCA_902687465.1 Secale cereale | reverse complement strand
GCGGCGGTGGTGGATGGCGTGCGGCGGCGGGCGGCGGTGGCTTCCGTGCGGCGGCGGGCGGCTCGGCGGCGTGGTGGCTGGGAGGCGAGACGGGGGCGGCGGCGTTGCTTATAAAGGCCGGGGGGCTCGACTTGGGCAAGGGGGCGACGAGGTGGCCGACTCGGCCACGAGGGAGCCGGGCGGCGGGCGGACTCCGCCTGGAGGTAGGCGGCAGCGAAGCGGGCCGGCTGGGCCTTCGGCCCAGTTCGGTGTGAAACTCTTTTTTTTTAAATAAAATCCTGACGTAGAAAAACACGAAAATAAAATACTAAACGGAGACGAAAATTTTCGAAATAAATTTTCACCGTCCTCTAATAAAAACTAGGACAAAGTGAACATTTTTCCCGGACCTAAATGCAATTTTGAAAAACGCGCATTTTTCGTAGGCAAATAAAATCGCAAATAAATGAGAAATAAAAACCAAAAGTGATTTTAATATTTTTCCTCCAATATTTCTTTTATTTTGGAGAAGTCATATTATCTCCGCTCATATGTTTTATTAAGAAATATTTTTAGGGAAGAAAAATAATTAAAACCACAGCGATCTCCATACCGGTATTTGAGAAAACTCAAATACGAAAACGGTAGAATTCCCAACTCTCTCCGTAGGTCCTTGAGTTGCTTAGAATCTTCGAGGATCGCCATGCACGAAATGCAATAAAATATGCAATGCAATATGATCTATGTATAACATTCCAAATTAAAAATTTGGGATGTTACAAACCTACCCCCCTTAGAATGAATCTCGCCCTCGAGATTCGGCTTGGCTAGAGAACACGTGTGGGTGGTCCTTGCGTAGATCGTCCTCTCATTCCCAGGTGGCTTCTTCCTCGGTGTGGTGACTCCACTGAACTTTGCAAAACTTGATAACCTTACTGCGGGTGACTCGGCTTGAAAGCTCAAGGATATTGACGGGTTTCTCCTCGTAAGTTAGATCACTATCCAACTGAATTGCTTCCAGGGGTACTGTGTCTCTTAAAGGAATCTCGGCCGTCTCTGCATGACACTTCTTAAGCTGAGAAATGTGAAACACATCATGCACTCCTGACAATCCTTCCGGTAACTCTAATTTCTAGGCAACCTCTCCCATGTGTTCCAAAACACGGTATGGTCCCACAAATCTCGGGGCTAACTTTCCCTTGACTCCGGAACGTTTAACTCCTCGCAGAGGTGACACTCTCAGCTATGCTCGGTCTCCAATTTCATAGACTACTTCCTTACACTTCGAGTCTGCATAGCTCTTCTGCCTGGACTGAGCTACCATTAGTCTATCTCGAATCAGCTTAACCTTCTCTTCTGACTCTTTGATCAGATCTGGTCCAAATAACTGACGGTCTTCGACTTCATCCCACATCAACAGCGTTCGGCATCTCCTTCCGTACAATGCTTCGAACGGTGCCATCTTCAAACTAGCCTGGTAACTGTTGTTGTACGAGAACTCCGCGTAGGGCAAATTGCCATCCCAACTAGATCCATAATCTAGCGCACAATCTCTCAACATGTCCTCTAGAATATGATTGACTCTCTCGGTCTGTCCATCGGTCTGCGGGTGAAAAGTTGTACTGAATTCCAGCCTCGTTCCCAAAGTTTGGTGTAACTGATGCCAAAACATTGAGGTAAACTGTGTTCCTCTATCTGATACAAGGGTCCTCGGAACTCCATGCAGACATACGATCATGTTCATGTATATCTTGGCCAACTTCGCACTGGTATACGTGGTTTTCACGGGGATAAAGTGGGCTACTTTGGTCAAGCGATCCACTACTACCCAGATTGAGTCATATCCTGATTTGGTCCTAGGCAATCCGGTGATAAAGTCCATGCCAAGCTTATCCCACTTACATTCGGGTATCGGCATAGGCTGTAGCAATCCTGCTGGCTTCTGATGTTTCGCCTTCACTCTCTGGCATACATCACATACTGCTACATACTCGGCAATATCCTTCTTCATTCCTGTCCACCAGAAACATACCTTCAAATCCAAATACATCTTAGTGTTTCCGGGGTGTATCGAGTATGGCGAATCATGTGCTTCCTGTAGTATCAACTTCCTGATCTCGGCGTTGTTGGGCACATAGATTCGATCCTCAAACCACAAGGTGCCGTGTTCGTCCTCACGAAAACCCTTGGCTTTTCCTTCACCCATCTTCTCCTTTATCTCGGCAATCTCTTTGTCATCCTTCTGGGCTTCTCGTATCTTTCCCAACAATGTTGACTGAACCTCCAATGTTGCAACCAAACCTTTAGGAACTATGTCCAAACGAAGATCCCTGAGATCTTCTGATAACTCCTTTGGCAATCCTCCCTTCACTAGGGTATTTGCGTAACTCTTCCAGCTCAAAGCGTCTGCAATGACATTGGCCTTTCCTGGGTGATAGTGCAGCTTCATATCGTAATCCTTTATAAGCTCCAACCATCTCCTCTGTCTGAGGTTCAGCTCCTTCTGGGTGAAAATGTACTTCAAACTCTTGTGATCCGTGTACACATCACAACGATTCCCAATAAGGAAATGTCTCCAAGTTTTGAGTGCATGCACCACTGCTGCTAGCTCCAAATCATGCGTCGCATAATTCAACTCGTGCGGTCGCAGTTGACGGGATGCATAAGAAACAACTCTTACATCCTGCATGAGTACTCCTCCAAGTCCTAAGCGTGAAGCATCGCAGTACACTTGGAAATCCTTGCGTATATCGGGCAAGATCAGCACTGGGGCTGTCGTCAACCGTTTCTTCAACTCCTGGAAACTTTCTTCGCACTCTTCAGTCCAATGGAACTTTGTCTCTTTCTTCAACAATGCCATCATAGGCTTTGCAATCTTGGAGAAATTCTCAATGAATCTCCGGTAGTATCCTGCGAGTCCAAGAAAACTGCGGATCTCTCCAACTGAAGTGGGTGCCAACCACTCAGTGACTGCCTGCACTTTGATGGGGTCCACTGCTATACCTTCTCCTGATATAACATGCCCTAAGAATCCAACTTCCTTCAACCAAAACTCGCATTTGCTAACTTGGCGTACAACTGATGTTCTCTGAGCTTCTCCAGAACCAAACACAAATGCTCCGTGTGTTCCTCTTTGTTCTTCGAGTACACCAAAACATCATCAATGAATACCACGACGAACGTATCCAAGAACTCCATGAACACCTTATTCATCATACTCATGAAATAGGCAGGGGCGTTAGTCCATCCAAATGACATAACCGTATACTCGTATAGCCCATACCTTGTGGTGAAGGATGTCTTAGGCATATCCTTCTCTTGGATCTTCAACTGGTGGTATCCTGATCGTAGATCTATCTTGGAGAATACTTTAGCTCCTTGAAGTTGGTCGAACAAATCATTTATCATCGGTAGTGGGTACTTATTCTTAATCACCACTTCATTCAGTGCCCGATAATCAACGACCATCCTTAAAGAACCATCCTTCTTTTCGACCAAAAGCACTGGGGCTCCCCAAGGTGATGAACTTCGTCGAATAAATCCTTTCTCCAATAACTCCTTAATCTACTTCTTGATCTCCTCCAGATCATTTGCTGGCATCCGATACGGTCTCTTCGATATGGGTCCGGTGCCAGGCAATAGTTCAATCAAAAACTCAATATCCCTATCCGGCGGCATGCCTAGTAGCTCCTCTGGAAACACATCCGGGTAATCCTTTACTATGGGCACTTTCTCCTGGACAACTCCTGTGAGAGAATGCACTTTTGTCCTTCTAGGCGAATGCCTAGATACATACTTGATCCTTTTTCCCTCCGGGGTGGTAAGCAAAATAGACTTACTGGCACAATCGATATTCCCTCCATACATCGATAGCCAATCCATACCTAGTATCACATCCAATCCTTGTGACTCCAAAACTATCAGGTCTGAGGGAAAAACATGTCGTCCAATGATCAATGGCGTCTGAAAACATCCCTGATGTGCCATATATTCTGCTCCTGGGGAACTTACTACCATGGGGGTCTTAAGGACTTGGGTGGGCAACTTATGTCTATTTACGAATTCCCATGAAATGTATGAATGCGACGCACCAGTATCGAAAAGAACAACTGCGGTAAATGACTTAACCAAAAACTTACCAACAACTGCATCTGGTTGCTCTTCAACCCCCTCCACGGTCACATGGTTCACTTGTCCTTTGTTGAACTGGTAGGGCTTCTTCCCGGCGCTTCCATTGTCGTTCCCGTTCTTAGATTCACGGAAGTCCATGGCGTAGTGTCCATTATTCCTGCACTTGAAACAGGTAACGTGGCTCAAATCCCTCTTGGCGGGTGTGGATGGAGTAGAGCGGTCTGATTATTATTTGCTCCATTCCTATTCCCATTCTTGGGGCCATTGTGGTTGTGAGTACTCCCTCCATTATGGGTGTGGCTTCCATGGTTATGGGTGTATCCTCCCGAATTTGGGGTGAAATGGGGCTTCTGCTGGGCTCCAGAATTATTCCTTCCTTGTCCATACTTCCTCTTGCGGCTCTCAATCTGCTGTTGCTTCCCTTCAATCATAAGAGCCTTGTCTACCAACTCCTAGTAGTTGTTGAAGGTTGCCACCATCAACTGTACACTCATCTCATCATTCAGCCCTTCCATAAACCTTTCCCGCTTCGCGGCATCTGTGGCCACATCATCCGGGGCATAACGAGATAGGGTACTAAACTCATCTACGTACTGAGCCATGGTATGATTTCCTTGGCGCAAGTTGCGAAACTCTCGCTTCTTCATGCTCATAGCTCCAGTTGAGACATGGGCAGTGCGAATAGCTTGCTAAAACTGATCCCAAGTGATATTTGCTACAGGGAAAGTGGCTGTGTAATTCTCCCACCACGCTGCTGCTGGTCCAGCCAACTAATGTGCGGCAAATCGCACCTTCTCAGCATCCATGCAATTGGCAGTGGTCAAATCCCTTCCAATCTTGCGCAGCCAGTCATCAGAAACTATTGGTTCAATGCTGCTGGCAAACACCGGTGGTTGCAACCTTAGGAAATGTGTCAGGTTGTCCACGGGTGGTGGTGGTGGAGGGTTGGTGTTGTTGTTCTGATTTTTCTGATTGTTCTGGACAAGAAGTTGCATCAAAGTGTTCTGCTGCTGGATCAACTGACTGAGCTCAGGGGGAAACTGAAATCTGGGCTCACGTCTCGGAGGCATCTGAGGGTGTAGAGGGAAGAGATTAGAATAGAAATGAGGTCTAAGGGAAATTCACTACCCATTTGCACATGAGACAAACACAATCATATTACACCAATCAATTTTCAAACAAGGGCATACAAAGATCTAACTAACGTTACAAGGTGATCTAAAATCTACTATAGGGGGGAAAACTACTAGTCATAGGGTGGTCATCTAGAAATTTTGATCGGCGGAAGATTCCATGATATCTGCTCCTGCTTCATCTTCATAGTCTTCATCACTATCATCGGGGTCTGAGTCCGTGTCGTCGATGATGATGTAGTCTTCAGAACGAATCTCCTTGGGTTCTTCTTCTTCTTCCTCTCCTCCTGGTGCTGGATTTCCCATGAATACTCCTAGCTTCCTTGTCAAGTCATCATTCTTCTCCACAAGTATTGTCATCTCCTCGTATCCGTCGCGTGTAGACTTGAGTTCCTCTTCTAGCTCCAAGTTCCTGGTTAGCGCCTTCTTCAAATCTATCATCCCTGCGCACATCTGGTGCTCCTATCGACGAATGTGCTGGATGAACGCTGCAATGGACAGAAATCTCTGTGTTTCCGTATCATCCCTGGATCGGTAATGTTGACACACACATAGTACTTGAAGGATTTATAACAGAGTGGCAATCACACACTTATTACAAGGAATGTCTCAAAAGAGAACTTATTACAAAAGTCTATGGCATAAGTCCATCTAACAAAATAACAGCAGAAGGCTTGGAAGATAAGTGAGTCCATCAACTCCAACGGCATAGCTGAGTGCATGACAAACGACCTAGCACGTCTTACTCCTCGTCTGAGAAGTCTGCAACGTAACATGTTGCAGCGCGAAACGGGTCAGCACATGGAATATGCTGGCAAGATAACATAGTAGAGCAAGTAACAGAAATAAAGGCTAACACTATATGCATATTTGGCTGGTGGAGGCTCTAAGGTTAAAGTTTTTGCGAAAAGCCAATTTTTTTCTACAACAAAGGAATATATTCTATTTTAACTATCATGGTAGTTTTTTTGAAAGATCCAACAAACTGCTGGCATTCCATATCATAAGCAGAAAGCAATGGGAAATACAAAAGGTGGAATGCTGGTCCTAGGACCTGTCTAAAGTTACAAAAAACAGAAACTCAAAATTGGAACCGCATGGTTTACAACTCATGGTGGATCCCAGAAAGGGCTCACTAGGTGGACGGCTCCCGCTTGCCGCCAGAGCTCGATGGAGTGGTCGATGGCCCTTGTCATGTCTTGGACCGAGGGGATCTTTCAGCTGAACATGCATCGGTTTCTTTCTCTCCAAATTTCCCAACATGTGAGAAGCATCATAGCCTGGCTAGCCACCCTTTGTGTAGGTTGCGTGTTAACCATCAAATACTGGAAAGAGGTGATTGAGTCTTCTCCCTGGGGATGGTGTCTTGTGTCTAGCATGTGGCATCCTCCTCTCGCTCCTACCCTTGTCCAAACCTCGCGGGCTAATGGGCATGACCAAAATAGGTGGTGCGCCGTCTCCAGGTTGCGAATGCACAAAGGGAAAAAGTAGCTGTTTGGCCAGCCCCGTCTTTGTAGTCTATCACAAGTCCATAGCCGGTTTTGCACTAGCAGCCAGATGAAGATCTTGATATTCCCTGGTACCTTTGCTTCCCAGATGAGTTTTTCCCAGTCGACTTGCATTCTTCCTTGAAATTGTGCCGCATAAGCTGATCTTGATGAGTATTGGCCCTTCCCGTCCAGATTCCACCGAATCTCGTCCTTATGTTCCTCTGTGAGCGCCGTGTCCATTGTTCTGATCTTGCGGTGTAGATGGATGAAATCCGACAGTAGAGGCTGAATATTTCCATGCCACATGTCTTTGATCCAGGTGTCGTCCGTGAGGGCCTCCTTCATTGTCCTGTTTTTTCGTCTAGAATGCTTGTAGAGGAGAGGGTGTGCGCTAGCTAACGTGTTTGCTCCTATCCATGATGAATGCCAGAACAGGGCTGTTTTACCATCTCCGATGGATACTATTGTTGCCGCCGCAAACAGGGCCCTATCAGTAGCGTTGCAAGGTGTTTCCGTGCCAACCCATGGACGCTCTGGGTTAGTCCAGGAGGTCCAGAGCCATCTCAGTCTGAGGGCTCGGCTGAAGCACTCGAGATCAAGGATCCCCAGTCCTCCGAGCGATGTTGGTGTGCAGACCGCCGGCCAGTTAACCTTGCAGCTACCTCCTGGAATCTCTTCTTCCTGTTTCCAAAGGAATCTACGTCTGCATTTGTCTATTTCTTTGAGTATTTTCTTTGGGACTTGCAGCAGCGTCAGCGCAAAGGTTGGCATGGCGCTTAGGACGCATCTAACCAGTACTCGCCTACTAGCTATGGGCAGGAGTTTCCCTTTCCATCCCGCTAGCCTTGCTTTTATCCTATCTAGGATGAACTGCAGGTTTGCTAGTTTGAGCCTGGATAGAGTGAGGGGCAGACCTAGGTAAGTTGATGGGAAGGAACCTTGTGTTCCCCCAAAATTCTGTAGCACTCTAACTAAGTCAATATGCTCGCATCTGATCGGTAGGGCGGTAGACTTTGCTGGGTTAATGTGCAGACCAGTGGCTGCACCAAACTCATGTAGAATATTCATTAGTGCATCAATCTCCTGCCTGACTGGGTTAGCGAAGATGACGGCGTCGTCAGCATAAAGACTGATCCTGAGTTTTAGCTCCCGGCCCGGCAGCGGCGCGATGGTGCCTTGTTCTGCTGCCGCCTGCAGCAGGTGGTGTAGTGTGTCGATTGCGAGGATGAACAGGAAGGGTGAGAGGGGGTCACCCTGTCGTAGGCCTCGTCGGTGATGTATACTTTTGCCGGGGGTGCCGTTTAGGAGGAAAGATGATGAGGACGTGGATAATAGCAGTGCAATCCAATCTCTCCAATGAGCGCTAAAGCCTCTATGTTGCAGCAGCTCAAGGATATATTCCCATGAGACATTATCGAAAGCCTTTGCGATGTCCAGTTTGAGCAGCAACGCTGGTGTCTTCCTTCTATGTAGGGCTCTGATGCAGTTTTGGACATACAGAAAACTATTGTGGATGCACTTAGTGTGTAGGAAGGCTGATTGAGCTGGTGAAATGAGCGTGTGCACTATACTAGCTAGCCAAAGAGAAAGCACTTTCGAGATCAGCTTCGGAATGGAGTGGATTAGGCTGATCGGTCTGTAGTCATTGACTGAGGCTGCACCATCCTTCTTTGGTATTAGAACGACCGCCGCCGTGTTGATAGCTCTAAAGTGTCTGCCTAGCAGGTTGTAAAACTGGTTGAAAGCCGTCATGATATCTCCTTTGATCGTAGCCCAACATGATCTGAAGAAGGAACCGGAGAAATCGTCCGGCCCCGGCAAGTTGTCGGCCGGCGATGCCTTGATTGCACGCCAGACTTTGTCCTATGTGAAGGGGTTGTCTAAACCTCCCCCTTGTAGCCTAGGCATCTCTAGGGATTGCCAGTTTACGGATGTGTCGCGGTGCACTGTCGTGCCTAGTATAGAGGAGAAGTGTGCATGAATGGCGTGTTCCTTGTCCTCGTGTGAGAAGGTACCTCCAACTCAATCCCAATTAAAGTAGTCATCATTAACCAAACAAATTAATTTTAGAGTGATGAGATCAACCAATAAATTCAAGTACCAGATACTCAAGATTGTCCATAACCAGGGACACGGCTAATCATGATTAGTTTGTACACTCTGCAGAGGTTTGCGCACTTTTCCCCACAAGACTCGATCTCCTCCATTGGATTTCTCGCACTGCATGGTGTTTGAGAAACGGATGACCGAGACACAGTTTTTCGGAAGCATTCACTCTTTACCCCAAGTGGACCGGTACACCTACTTTCCCCTACATCTGCTAGTTCACCACTGAAAGAGCTCACACAACTTACTCATAATATGCCAGGGCCCATAATGGCATTGTGGCTGCACACGGAAGTTTCTAGCATGAATAGTTTTATGATCCCTTTGAGCCTGGGTGGCATTCCATAGGATAATCACACGGTACCCCTAGGATTTCCTAGGACAGCACTGGATTCTCCAGGTGCCCTGCAACCAATCCACCCAGATGTGTATTCAAGTAGCCACCCTAAGTTGAACCATTAATTAACAACTCATATATGTCATGGATTTCACTCAAACCCAAACCACGTCTACGAGCATAGCATGGCAACCTAAGCATAACGTAGAAGTAACTCCCAAGGGTTTGAAAATAATGCAGGTAATAGGTTCTACCTCAATCTACTTCCTAGACCCATAAGTTAAGAGATCCTACTCATGCAATGTGTGAGGGCTTAATCTAATATATATAAACTGGGTAATAAAGGGGTATGATCAAAGTGTTACTTACCTTGCCGATGATTCACGAAACCTAGAGACTCGTAGTAGCACGCTTCGCACTCCGGGAATTCTATCGCAAGCAAACAATAGCGTACATAAGCAAACAAGCAAAGATGCACAGACAAAACTCCAAATAAGAAGATATAACCAGAAAGTTCAACTTAAGTACTCCGGTTTGCAAAAAGAATCAAATCAAACGGAGCAACGAAACTCAAACTGCGAAAGAAACAATATCCGTTTACTAGATTGGTCTAAGATCAAATTTTACAATAGCAAAACCTTGTTCAAGTTGGTTAAACATAAAGAGGGCTTCGAGACGAAGATCTGGGCTTTTGAATCGTCAGATTCCGACTCTCGAGCGAAAAGAAAAACTAAAAACAAGATTAGGGCAGAAATCACGATCGAAAATAATCGCGGAAAAAGCCCTGAAAAAGTGTCGGAGATATTGGCCACGGGTATCCTCAGCAAGCACCCTTGGTATTTCAAGAAAATTTGGGGCCGCATGTTACATCCCCCGGCCGTCTGCTCATCGGGCCACCTCCTAGGATAGCTCGCCCTAGGAGCCGGCTGCCAGCAGGCGGTAGGGGCCCAAACAGACTGCACCATCACAGCTAGCAGCTAGCAGACGGTCCTACGCCCCTCCCTCGGGATACGGGCTGGGGGACCACCGCGCAGCTGAGGCATGGCTAAAGTCGAGCACGTCCTTAGAGAATCTAAAAGGGCGTGGCTATAGTGAATGTCTACCTTATGGCCATCTCCTAAGCGGCGAGTTACTGTGGCCACGCTGCCAATGACCAAGCCTCAGTCAGATGAAGCCACGATCCCTCCACCCGCAGACGGCGGGGCCAGCAGGCGGCAGGCCCCACCGACCAGTGGGTAAGACGCAGACAAGCCGCCCCTGGCAGGCGGCCGGGGAAGGCGGCCGCCTGGTAGCCGACGGCGAATCCTGCCATAGAAGTCTGAACCTCATCATGACGACAAGACAGGGCGTGGCGGCAGTGTACGGCAAGAGACAGCGGCACTGTAGCCACTACCCCCGTGACGGCACTGCCGTCAGCAGAGGCACGCCTACAGTGAAAGGCAATCCCATGGGCCCGCATGAGGCGGGCCCCATCAGACAGGTGGCGAGGCCAGCGCCCGAAGACACTGGCAGCCGAGGGCCACCTCACCGAGATTACAATTGTACCCCTGGGGGGTAGGCCTATATAAACCCCCCAGGGCCCTCCATGAGGAGGGGTTGGAAGATTGAACCCTTAGAAGAAGAAGAGCATAGAGAGAGAGAAAAACCCTAGCAACCACCCCCGATCCCTAGAGCGAAGGTAGTGAACTAGCCTGGTTCATCTTCCTCCTTTAGACGACACAACTCGAGGAGCAACCTTGTAGCTACCATAGTGACATTAGTCATGACGCGGAGTCCCCGCAGAGCAGGACTAGGGGTGTTATCTCTACGGAGAGCCCCAAATCTGGGTAAGATCCGAAGGCGTCCTAAGTTCCGCTTTATTTCGCTTCCAGTTTTTCGGAATCGCTCTATTGTCCCCATGCATGATAAGCCATCCGTTGGCTTATGTCGCCCCAAAACCCCAACATTTGGCGCCCACCGTGGGGCTAGGTGCACCGTCGTCCGGAGACATGTTTTGGACGGGAACTTTGTTCCTCCCTGGCGAGCACGGCCAGCCCGGCACGCCCGCAGGCGTGGAGACCGGGATGCTTCGCAGCGCTGAGGCCGCAAGCGCCGCGAGCGGACTCGCCGACCTTCTTGGCGGCGTCCACATTCACGACGAGCCCTCTCCGGCGGTCGAGCCAGTAGCTCCGGAGAGTTTCCTCTTCGAGCTCCTCGACAAGCTCCACATCGTCGACGAGCGCGCCTCTGACGTGGGGTCAGTGGGCTCTTCTGACGCACCAGTAGACATGATCATCGACCACGACGCAGAGCACATCGATTCCTTCCCCGAGCACGTGGTGATCATTGACGACCCCCTCCCTGCTCCAATGGGCAGCGGCACCACCAGCACCGTCATGGAGGTGTTCGTCACCAACCATGATGAACCGTCCGACGGGGCGGACCAAGACCCGCTCCAGGCCGCCTTGCAGAACCTCGCCGCGCCTGTTGCGGCGGGGGCAGACGGCACGTCGTTGGAGGCACTTCGCGTCTCGCTCCTCGACAGCGCCAACAAGCTGGCCTCTTCCCGACGCCTTACCGAAGCCTACTGCCGCGAGATGGACCATGCCATTTGCGGCACGCCGACTGCTGGCGAGCCCAGCCGGGCTGGCGCCGTTCGCGATCGCGGCGGACTGCTAGCAGACATGCTTGGAGCCCCGTGGCCTGTGTACCTCACTCCATCGGAAAACCTAAGGGCTGCCCAGGCGGCAGTTGATGAGATGGGCCACTTGGAGGGAGACGAGCTTCGTTGCGTGACTCAGTGCGCCCGCCAGCTCCTCGACGTTGCTGCCGCACAGCAGGAGGCCCGTCACCGGGTATCAGAGGCCGGCGCACACGCTGATAACCGCCCCCTTCGGCGGGAGCAAGGAGCCACGTCTTGCTCTCCAACAGTCGGCGCCCCCAATGGATCAGGCTCAAAGCCGGCTGCTAGCCGCAGCCGGCAGACTCGTGTCACGATCGAGCGCGACGAAGACGGTCGCCCAAGGGCTGTAGAGAAGCGAGGGGAAAACCCGCCTCCTCCTAGGCGGGAGAGGCACGTGTCTCCTCCGCCCGTTGACCACCCCTCTCTGGCAGGCCGCTTGGGCCGCCGCAAGGGGGTTGGGGAGAACGACGCCCGCCACCGCCTAGACCGACTATCTCGGTCCCAGGCAGTCGAAGAAGAAGATGACCTCGGCCCGGCCTGTTTCGGCCCCCGCATCCGCAACGAGCCTTTCCCTAAGGGTTTCTCGCTCCCTGGAGATACGCCCAAGTACAACGGATCAATGAAACCAGAGAACTGGCTGGTGGACTACTCCACAGCCGTCAGCATAGCCACCGGCAACAGGCGTGTTGCGGTGAAGTACGTGCCGCTTATGCTCTAGGGCACGGCCCGGACGTGGCTGAACAGCCTCAAACCCAACAGCATCAACGGCTGGTTGGACTTCACCAACGCCTTCACTCGCAACTTCACCAGCACCTACAAGCGTCCTCCCAAGCCGCGCCAGCTCTCCCTATGTGTCCAAGGCCCAGATGATTCAGCCCGCGACTATCTAACACGTTGGGCAGAGCTGCGAAACTCTTGTGAAGGAGTGCACGAAGTACAAGCCATCGAGTATTTCACGGCCGGGTGTCGAGAAGGCACTCAAACACAAACTCCTTTGTGACGAGCCGGCCACACTGGACGAGTTGTTGAGCATAGCAGACAAGTACGCCACCGCCGACTCCTCCATGAAGACCGAGCTGCAAGTGGATGCTTCTGGCAAGATGACTCCTCCCACTCCCAAAACGCCGGCTGGAGAGTCCAGCAGACGCCAGCAACCGAACGATCATAAGCGCAAGACCCACGCGCCGGCTGCCAACAGCCGGCTGGTGGCAGCAGTTGATGGCCAGCAGCCAGAAGCTCAAGCAGGACCCAAGCGCCAGAAGGGCGGCAAGCCGGCCTGGCAGCCAGCTTTCTCCTTCGACCAAGCTTTGGACGCCCCCTGCAAGTTCCACAGTGGTGCGAAGCCTTCCAACCACACCACACGAAAGTGCCATTGGCTCACAAGGATTTCCAAGAGAGAAGCTCTGCCACCGCCGCCTGCTGGGCAGGCAGCCCCGCCTCCCAATCCGTCGGCTGCTCGTCTGGGCGGCCAGGTCCAAGATGAATTCCCAGAAGAGAACGGGGCATATGTCGTCTTCACCAGCCAGACGGACGATAGGCACAGCCGGCGCCAGCAGCGCAAAGAAGTCAACACCGTTGCCATCAAAGACCCAGATTTCATGCAGTGGTCTGAGAAGCCCGTCAGCTGGAGCCGGGAGGATCACCCGGCTGTCATGCCATCACCAGGGGCCTACGCCTTGGTCCTGGATGCTACTCTCTCCCCCGACAGGCGGGCCTGTCGTTTCTCCCGAGCACTGATAGACGGCGGCAGCAGCATCAACATCATGTACCGCGACACCATGGAGAAGTTGGGCATCAAAGAAAAGCAGCTTCAGCCTACCAGGACTGTGTTCCACGATATTGTGCCATGCCTTTCTTGCTCACCGATCGGCAAGGCCAAGATTGATGTCATGTTTGGTGACAGGATGCATTTCCGGAGGGAGCCAGTCTGGTTTGAAGTAGTGAACCTGGAAAGTCCCTATCACGTGATCTTGGGCTGGCCTGCTCTTGCAAAGTTCATGGTAGTACCCCATTATGCCTACCTCAAGATGAAGATGTCGGGCCCCAAGGGAATAATCACCGTAGTTGGGGACTACGAGAAGTCCATCGCGTGCGCAGCAGCCAGCAGCCGTCTGGCCGAGTCCCTTGTCGTAGCGGAAGAGAAGCACCGCCTGGAACGGCTGGTGGCAATGGCTGGCGAGCAGTCAGCCATACAAGCCGATCCCAGGGAGGCGAAGCCGCAAGGCTCGTTCCAGCCGGCCAAGGAGACAAAGATGATTGCCTAGGCCCCGTCTCACCCAGAGCGATTTGCTGCCATAGGGTCAAACCTAACCAGCAAATAGGAAAGCGAGCTCGTCGATTTCCTCCGTGAGAATAGGGACATCTTTGCATGGTCCCCCAAGGACATGCCGGGTGTCCCGACGGATTTCGCTGAGCACAAATTTCATGTGAGAGAAGATGCAAAGCCTGTCAGGCAGCCGCTGCGCCGCCTGTCAGAAGAGAAGAGAAGAGTTGTTGGGGAAGAAGTTTCCCGCCTGCTAGCGGCCGGCTTCATTATGGAAGTCTTTTATCCAGAGTGGCTCGCAAACCCAGTCCTAGTGCTGAAGAAGAACAACAAATGGCGCATGTGCATTGATTACACCAGCCTCCACAAAGCTTGCCCTAAAGATACATTTGCTCTACCGCGAATAGATCAAGTGATTGACTCCACAGCCGGATGCGAGCTGTTGTCATTCCTTTATGCTTATTCCGGGTATCACCAGATCAAACTCGATCCGGCTGACTGTCTCAAGATCGCCTTCCTCACACCATTTGGGGCCTTCTGCTACCTGACCATGACGTTCGGCCTGAGAAACGCCGGCGCCACCTTTCAGCGCTGCATGCAGAAGTGTCTCCTCGAGCAACTTGGCAGAAACGCCCACGTTTATGTGGATGATATCGTGGTGAAGACGAAGAAGAGAGGAACTCTTTTGGAGGATCTCCAAGAGACGTTTGAAAACTTGCGCCGCTTTCGGATCAAGCTAAACCCGGAGAAATGCGTCTTCGGGGTACCAGCCGGCCAACTCCTTGGCTTCCAGGTATCTGAACGCGGCATCGAGTGCAACCCCGCCAAGATCAAGGCCATTGAGAGGATGGAGCGGCCAACCCGTGTGCGAGATGTCCAGAAATTCACGGGGTGTGTGGCGTCTCTCAGCCGTTTCATCAGCCGGCTAGGAGAAAAGGCACTCCCCCTGTATCAACTGATGAAGAAGACCACTTGCTTCGAGTGGAACGACCAGGCAGACGAAGCTTCCTAGCAGCTCAAGAGACTGTTGTCCACCCCGCCTGTCCTGGCGGCACCAACAGACAAGGAACCCATGTTCCTTTGCATAGCCGCCACCAGCCGGGTGGTCAGCACGGTCTATGTGGTCGAGCGCCCAGAGGACGGCAAAGCCTTGACCGTCCAGAGGCCGGTCTACTACTTGAGCGAGGTGCTGTTAGTGTCCAAGCAGAACTGCCCCCACTATCAGAAGATGTGCTACGGCGTGTACTTCACCGCCAAGAAACTCAAGCAGTACTTCCAAGAACATCCAATCACGGTCGTCTGCACGGCCCCGCTTGCTGAAATCATGGGCAACAGAGATGCTTCAGGAAGAGTGGCCAAGTGGGCCATCGAGCTGGCCCCCTTCACCATCTTTTACCAGCCACGCACCACCATCAAGTCGCAAGCATTGGCCGACTTCCTCGTTGACTGGGCCGAAACCCAGTACCTGCCGCCTGCTCCAGACTCAACCCATTGGCGTATGCACTTTGAGGGGTCAAAGATGTGCACTGGCTTGGGAGCCGGCATCGTCCTCACCTCCCCCAAGGGCGACAAGCTTAAATACACCTTGCAAATCCAATTCGCCGCCTCTAACAACGTGGCCGAGTATGAGGCACTTATCCACGGGCTCCGGATGGCCAAAGAGATTGGTATCCGTCGAGTGCTATGCTATGGTGACTCGGACTTGGTTGTCCAGCAGTCATCCGGGGACTGGGACGCCAAGGACGCAAATATGGCAAGTTATCATTTCCTTGTCCGGCTGATCAGTGGACACTTTGATGTGAGTTCCTCCACATGCCACGAGCCGACAACATGCACGCCGACACCTTGGCACAAATCGGCTCCACCCGCCAAGCAATACCAGCCGGCGTGTCTCTCCAATGCCTGCGCAAGCCGTCTATCAAGCCTTGACGAGAATCGGAGTCAATCTTCATACCAGCCGATCCTGGAGCAGACGGCCCGACAACTCCAGCAGGCGGCCCGGAGACTTCTCCAGCAGGCGGCCTTGATACTCCAACTCCAACAGATGGTCCACCAGTCGCTGCGCTGGTTCTCGGCCCGGAGACTATGGAAGCAGGCGGCCAAGAGGCGCCAGCCCTAGCAGACGGCCCAGGGACCGTCGCAGCCGGCTCGGGGACTGTGGAAGCACAGCAGACGGCTCAGCCCAGCCCTTCGCCTCCCGGCCCAACCACCCTGGTCTCTTTGGCAGAGGAAACATGAGTCTCAGTGCCGTCTTGGGCACAGCCAGTCCTCACCTTCCTGCTCAGAAGAGGGCTGCCAGCAGATGAAACCTTGGCACGGCGAGTTCAACGCCGAGCCTCGGCATATACCATAGTCAACAAAGAGCTTGTCAGAAGAAGTGCAACAGGTGTCTTTCAGCGCTGCGTGGAAGCAGAAAAGGGTCTGGCTATTCTAAAGGACATCAACCAAGGGGAATGTGGCCATCACGCGGCCTCAAGATCTCTCGTCGCCAAAGCCTTCCGCCACAGTTTCTTCTGGCCGACTGCTTTGGACGACGCCAAAGATTTGGTAAAAAAGTGCAACGGCTGTCAGCGCTTCAGTTCCAAGCAACACTTGCCGGCTTCTGCACTCAAGACCATTCCGATCACTTGGCCATTTGCCGTCTAGGGGCTGGATATGGTGGGCCCTTTCAAGACAGCCCGAGACGGCTTGACACATTACTCGTGGCAATAGACAAACTCACCAAATGGATCGACGCAAAACCAATCAAGAAACTCAATGGCCCAACTGATGTGACATTCATCACAGACATCAAAGTCCGGTATGGCATACTGCACAGCATCATCACCGACAACGGCACCAATTTTGCCAAAGGCGCACTTGCCCGTTTCTGTGCAACACAGGGCATTCGGCTGGACCTAGCGTCCGTTGCTCACCCACAGTCCAACGGCCTTATCTTGTCTGGCATCAAGCCTCAGCTGGTCGAACCTTTGGAACGATCAGCCGGCTGCTGGATTGAAGAGTTGTCGTCCGTCCTCTGGAGCCTCAGAACTACTCCGAACAAATCCACCGGCTTCACTCCTTTCTTCCTTGTTTATGGGGCCGAGGCTGTCATCCCAACAGACGTTGAGTTTGACTCGCCTCACATCACCATGTACACAGAAGCCGAAGCCAAAGAAGCACAAGAAGACGGCGTAGACCTGCAGGAGGAGGCCCGGCTGGTAGCACTCAGCCGCTCCACCATCTACCAGCAGGGCCTCCGTCGCTATCACAGCCGGCGAGTCAAGCCATGCTCCTTCCGCGAGGGGGGCCTTGTGCTCCGGCTGATCCAGCGAACAGCCAGCCAGCACAAGCTTTCAGCTCCTTGGGAAGGACCGTTCATCATTAGCAAGGTGCTAGGCAACGATGCCTACTACCTCATTGATGCCCAAAAGCCAAGAGCACGCAAGAGAGACGACTCGGGCAAGGAGTCGGAGCGCCCGTGGAACGCAAACCTACTTCGTCGCTTTTATAATTAAAAGACAGTATGTGTCGCGCTATCTATTTTATTTTGAGAACCAGTGGGACCCCCGAAGAGTTCTCGGGGACTGCCAAACCTTTTATCTATATGATAAGAATTATGCCTATGAATGAATATTGTTCATTCCTTTGTCCGGCACCGGAGCCTAGCAGACGGCCCGGGGACTGGCCGCCTAGCCCTATGTTTAAAACTTCTCCTTAAAATAGTCAGGCAAGTAATGTGATGGCATCCAAGCCCTCTCCCGCCTTCAGTCATAGACTCGCAGAACGCAGCTGTCCGACTGGCAGGAGCCAAAGGCAAGAAGTGGTGTCCACATGAAAAATGGCTAAGGAAAACAAACATAGGGCAAGACGGCCCTTCATACAAACTAGCCGGCTCTTACGCAGCCGGCCAGCCGACTTTGGGCTTAGCCACGCCGCCTTCCAGAGGGCGGGATACTTGCTCATCCGGAAAGCAGCTAAGTACCTGACCCAGCCACAGAACCACAGAGTGGCTGTCTGGCTGGCAGGACGGCAGTTAAAGGAGACGGCGAAAGAAAGTCGCCCTAAGGAGCCAAGGGCGGGGCTAATCCCAAAACTCGGCCAAATTGCATAAACACCATGCAGCATTAAAAGAATATTTACATCAAAATAGGCCTCAAAGGCCGCCTTCCAGTAGCAGCTCACTTATACACCCAGCGGGTGGAATTGTTCGGACAAATCCTACCATGTCTTACGAAGAAACATGAACCAAAATATACAAGAATAAAGCCTAGGGAGCGGCAGGCGGAGCGTGTGGCACGACGGAGCCCGCTTCTGGGGCGGCCGCCTGGTGGGTCTCGGCCTGGCTGCCTCCTGCAGCAGGCGGAGCCGCCACACCTGGTCCGCTTGTAGAGGATCGGTCAGGCTGATGGCCAGCGGACGGATCCGCCTCCTGGGAGCTAGCCTCCTCGTTGCTGTCTTCCTCCTCCTCGCCCTCATCGCTGGATGCGATCTCTTCATCCGGCTCCTCTAACACCGCCAGGTCCCGCCCAAAGTTGCTGGGTGGCACCACATGGCCATTTTCATCTAGCTCTGGGACGAAGATAGAGGTGTCGACATACTCGTCAAGGGTGGCGGCGCGTCTGGCGAGGTCCCTTTGCACCGCGGCCAACTCAGGCTCAGCCTCCACGCGGAAGGTCGTCGAGACTCAAGTCCGGGTACCAGCCCTTGGCAAACTCCAGGGCGGTCCGCGCACCAGCCCTCGCAGCGGCACCCTTCCAGGCCTCAAAGCGGTGGCCGACCGCCTCTAGCCAGTCGGCAGTCCGGCTGGGGGTGCGGAGTACCGGAGCGCCTGGCCAGAGGGCAGCCAGCACTTGGGCACCACCGCACTGCAGGCGGCGAAGCAGGCGATGGACCGGCTAGAAGCGCACCTTGACAGCAAGAAGCTGCTCGGCTGGAGTCCTGGGCGCATTGGGTGCGATCACCCGGCCCGCCTTGCTCTTCTCGTCGCGCTCGGCCTCGATGGCCTGGATGGCGGCCACAGAGTGGCCCAGGAAGAACTCTGCCAAAGCTAGAAGAAGAATCAGAAGAAAAGAGAGGCGGCCATAACAGATGGCAGGTGCAAGAAGGAAGGACAGGCATCTCACCATCGACCATGTCTGCAATGGCTCCATAGCCGTCTTGCAGAGCTGCCTCCTTCTCAACCCAGTTCCAGCGCTCGGCCTCGAACTCTGCTCGAAGAAGCGACTCGGCGTCTGACATCTTCCCGAGCTCAACCTTAAGGGCTGCCGCCTGATCTACTAGCTCCTTGGCCAGACAGTCACGATCCTGAGCAGCAAGATCGCGCTCTCGCTCCTTGGCAGCCAGCCCCGACTGGGCCTCGCCCAGCTGGTTGCGGAGGCCGGCTGCGACCGCTGGCAAGAAAAGAAGAAGAAGAACAATGTCAGAGTCAGCAAAAAGATAACGTTGGAGTTCCAAGCCGCCTGCTCAGCAGCCGGCTCGGAACTCGGGGACTACACCAAGCGGGTGCGCTAACGCGCCCCCGCAAGGAGAAGGGAAGCACTCACCCTGACTGTCTGCCAGGGCAGCCTGCAGCTGCGCCAGCTCCTGGCGCTGGGCGTTGTAGGAGGCCACCCGGAGGTTGTGGTAGTCCTACAACAAGACACAAGATTAGCCCACGACGTACACTTTGGAGTTCCAAGCCGCCTGCTCAGCAGCCGGCTCGGAACTCGGGGACTACACCCAGTGGGTACGCTAACGCGCCCCCATAGAAGAAATTGAAAGAATAAAAAGAGCATGGATTCAACGTACCCGAACAGAGGACCGTGCTGCCACGAACTCCTGCACCATTGTCTGCACGACGTTGCCCAGGGAGGTCAAGCGGTCAAGAACGTCCCGCGATGCGACAATCAGTGTGCCGCCACCTCCGGGCCTCCAGCCTGACGGCGCCGCGCTGGTGGCTTTGCTCTCTGGCGCGGACGAGCTGGCGACGCCGGCCTCCACCTGTTGCGGCACGGAGACTGCCCTCGAAGGTCGCGGACGGGCAGGGGCTTGGGGGGGGCGGCTGCGGGCCTGTCACCAGAACACCCTCAGCTGGCGGCACCTCCGCCCCTGCAGGCCGGCTGCCCTGCGTCTTTGCAGGCGGTGCTGGGGGCGGCGCTTCTGTCTCCATGGCGACGCGGCCGTCCCCTTCGCCGTCTAGAGCTGGCTGCTCGTCAGCAGCCGGCACCTGGGCGGACGGCTCCAGAGAGCCCGCCTCTGGGAAGACGGTGCGGCCCGCAGGCTGCTGGGAGCCCGTCTCCTGTGCCTGGGCGCGGGTGGCATCTGCCTGGGCCTTCATGACCGTTGCGGCCTCTGCCCTGGCTGCGGCATCAGCCACCGCTCGCTCGCGGTCCGCGGCCTCCTACTCCTCGCGCACCTCGCGAGCGTTCCTCTCCGTTGCCTCCCGGAGCGCGGCGGCTGGATCCACGCGGCGGGGCACAAGGGGGACATCCGTGCCCCCCACAATGGAGCCCACCGGCGCCCGTGAGAGGGAGAGCGGCGCGCTGCGTGGATATCCCGAAGAAGATGGGGAATCAGCCAAAATGGGAACGGCTGAGGAGGATAAGCACCAAACAACAAAGGAACACCAGATACTTACCCGGATACGACCGGTCTGGCCTTGGGAACCCTGGGCAGGATTGCCTTGGCGGCCGCCTCCCGGCGCCTGGTGGCGGCGGTCGACAGCCGGAGCTTCTTGGGCTGGGTACCAGACGGCCCTGAAGAGGACCGCCGCTTCACGCCGCCGGCTGCACCAGACGGCCCCGCCTGCTGGCTGTCGCGACCAGGCGGATCCGCCTCCCGAACGCGGACGGGCGCTTCCTCCTCCTCCTCATTATCGTCTGGCCAGTTCTCGACGCGGCCTTCTGGCAGGCCGCCTGATGGTTGGCCCCCGCCGCCTGTCACCTCTTCCTCCTCCATGGCGGCGGCCCCAAGATCAGGGTCGCTCGTATAACTCTGGGAGCGATTTGGTTCCACAGGGAGGCCCGGCTCACCAGAACCCGGCGCCGACTGGCCGGGGAAGATCTGGAGACGGCACCAAGATCAGACGGCTATGACAGCCGGAAAGAAAAGAAAGAAAAACAAGAGAAGGCAGAAAAAACTCACCGCAGGCGGCTGGTTGCTGCGGCTGTATGGCGGCTTGCCAAAGGCCCAGCCGGAGTAGGAGACCTTGCAGTTGGATATATAGTTCACCAAGTTTGCAACCTCCTTGTATGGCATTGACTTGGTGCACGTCCGGCTAGGGTCCCGGCGCCCGCTCATGTCACAGATCAGGTGAGGGCGGTGCTACAGCGGCAGCACTCGGCGCTCCGCGAATGTGAGCAACAGGTCTGCAAAGACCAAACCCTCGCTGTCCCTCAGCTCCCGGAGACGCTGCATGGCAATGGAAGCACCCGCCGTGAGAGAAGTAGGCCGACTCCTCCAGGAGTTGCGAGGCTCAGCGGGCGGGCCTGGTGCCCAGTCCGGCAAGCAAATGAAGTCTTGGTCGGGATCGACGTTGGAGACGTAAAAGTATGTTTTCTACCATAGTTTTACCGACACCACGAGCTGCGGCGCCAGGAAGAAGTTCCTTGATCCGCTACGCTTCACCGCAATACAACCCCAGCACTGGGCGGCCACGCTCTGGATTGCGGTACCGAGCTTCATGTAGAAAAGCTCGGTCCTCAACTCCATGGTGGGGAGGATGCCGAAGTATGCCTCGCACAAGATGATGAAGGCAGACAATGTCACCACCGTATTCGGCGTGAGGTGGTGGGGTTGGATGTTGAAGAACTCCAAGAACGACCGGAGGAAGCCGCTCGCGGGGAGGCCGAAGCCGCACGGGAAGTGCGAGCGGAAGACGACCCGCTCGCCCAACCATGAGGCCGGCCTAATCTCCGCTGCCGGCGCTAGGCGCACGGCGACCTTGTCGGCAGGAGGCAGCTTCCGCGACCGGCGAAGGTTGTCGATGTGATCCTCCAAGACGTCACTGCCGTCCCACTCTCCGTGGTGGCGGACCGGTGCTGCGGCGGCCATGGCTCAGGCGGCAGCTTGCTGCGGAGTTGGCGAGAGGAGCGGACGGGAGCAAGGAAGAAGAAGGATAGTGGGGAGGGGCGAGCGCGAGAATGGCGCTAACCCCTCTCCCCCGGCCTACTTATAGGCTCAGGGCGGCAAAGCCGAGGGGGCGGGCGTGGGATCAACTGCTCCACACCCCGCACGACCCCCACATTTTGTGCGCCTAATCCGCGCGCATTAAATGCGCGTGGGGAGGGCAATCGATTACCCCTGCCACACTGGATCCGCGTGCGGATCGAGGCCCTGTAGTGGCGGGCCCCGGCCTGCTGCTATGTCCCGTCACGCGCGTGGGCTGGCAGGCCGGCGAGACGGGGCGGTGATACGTCTCAAACGTATCTACTTTTCCAAACACTTTTGATATTGTTTTGACCTCATTCTTGCATGATTTGAACTAAACTAATCCGGACTGACGCTGTTTTTAGCAGAGCTGCCTGTATGGTTTTATTGTGTGCAGGAAAACGGATTTTTAGGTATCTCAGAAAAATCCACGAAAAATCACAGAAAATCCACGCACCCGAAGGAACCCGGAGCCAGAAGTGGGGCCAGAGGGGGGCCAGGGGGTGCCCAGGCGCCCTGGTGGCGCGGCCCAGCCACTGGCCGCGCCGGGGGGGTCGCCTGGGTGGGCCCCACCTCCCCTGGTGCCCTACTTTGACTCGTATTTAGCCCGTGATGGAGAAATCCCAGATCAGAAGTTCTTTTCGCAGTTTTCGTCGCGGAGCCGCCGCCACCCTTTGTTCTTCTTCGGGAGGGCTAATCTGGAGGCTGAATTGGCCTCCGGAGAGGGGAGATCGTCGCCATCGTCATCATCATCACCACTCCATCATCCCTCCATGACTTCTCCTTCCGTGTGTGAGTAATCCCCTGCTGTAGGCGAAGGGGGTGGTAGGGATTGGATGAGTTAGATCATGTAATAGTTTGTCAGATCGTTGGGGGCATGTTGCCTATCATCTACTATGGTGTTTATCATCTTTGCTTCAACTTGTTATTCTTAATGCTTGACACTTACGGCCCGAGTGCCATGATTTCAGATCTGAACCATATGTGTTGCATGAATATATTTGTGTTCTTGATCCTATCTATGAGTTGTTTGCACCTGTTACGGTTCGGAACCGGCAATCCCAAAAGTGATAGCTTGGGACACCAAAGGGGATGGTCCGTAGTTTGAGGATTACATGTATCCATTGAGTTCATTGCTTTGTTCCGGTGCTCTTTGACAGGAGCACCTTAATCTCCATAAGTTCCTTTTGGCCCCGTTCGTAGCGGGATGGTAGGACAAAAGATGTTGTGCAAGTTCTTATTGCAAGCACGCACAACTACCTACGGGATACATGCCTAATGTTTGATATTTGCCTAGATGATCATTACTTTTCCGTGTGCCGTGCCCCAAGTTAGAATCATGATATATCTCATCCATGCAGCGCCCAACCATCCATCTCCCTAGCCTACAGTGTTTTAAATCCTGCTTGTCACTAGTTGCTACTTTTGCCATTTACCTTTACTATTTACTTTTGCTGTTTACTTTTACTATCACTATAATCACTATCATACCACTGTTGCCATTTATCTTTGTTGCAAGTAAGAATATTTCAGGTGCGGTTGAATTGACAACTCAACTGTCAAAGCTTATAAATACTCTTTGGCTCCTCGTGTGTCGAATCAATAAATTGGGTTATTCTTACCCGCGAAGACTATCTCGATCCCTTACGGTTGAGGGTTATCAAGTACCGTTTTCTGGCGCCGTTGCCGGGGAACATAGCAATATTTACAAGTCTACTTGAAGTATCCTACCTGCTGCACTTCATCCGCTATGGGTAAGAAAGGAGACCCCAAGGTTCCGATCTTACTATCCACTAGAAGAAGAGAGAAAATGATGATGCTATTGCACACCTAACTAAACTCGGTGAGTTGGGTGGCCTGTTTACCACAGATGAGAAGATACGATACTTTTATGTGACCAAGCTTCTTCCTTTCTCCTTGAAGGAAGGTGCTAAAGCATGGTATGATTCACTCCCATGCGGTTCCATTAAGAGTCCTCAAGACTTAGCTCACTCTTTTGTTCATAAGTACTTTCCTGCTCACATGCAACATGCTGCTTTACAAAGAATTTATAACTTTAAACAGTTGCAGGATGAGTCCCTCCCTAAAGCTTGGGGGAGGTATAGCGGTCTGATTCTGGCTAGACCAGGACATGAAGTCCCTAAGAACGAATTAATCGATATATTCTATGCTGGTCTAACTGATGAATCCAGGTCCTATTTGGACAGTTGTGCTGGTTGTGTTTTCAGGAAAAGGACGCCGGAAGATGCAGAAGATTTGATGGGCAGGATTGCCAAAAACCATGAAGATTGGTCTGTCCCTGAACCACCACCACCACCAAAGAAGAGGGGCATGTTTGTTCTAAGCCCCGAAGATAAGCGAGAAGCAAAGAAGTCTATTAAAGAGAAAGGTATTAAAGCTGAAGACGTGAAGAATCTACCCCCTATTGAGAAGCTGTGTGAGCCTACCACTCACCCTCCTATGGTAGAGGTACACTCTCTTTTAGATTTCAACGCAAGTGACATCCCTCATGGTAAGCCTCCTGATCAATGTTTAGATGACTTTGATAATTTTATTATGAAACAAAATCATTTTAATGAGAGGATACAAAGTCCGTTGCATGATAATTCCCTTGCTATCAAAAGTTTGCTTGATGTTCTAGGTAGAACGGTTAATGATGCTCAATGTCTTGTGAAGCATTTTCATATGGTTAAAACTCAGCTTGACCAAATTTCTAATGTGCAAAAAGATTTGCTTGCTAACAATGCCAAACAAGATAATTTGCAGGCTTTTGGGATTAAGACCCGAGGAGGAACTAGCACTCAAGATCCTCTCTATCCAGAGGGGCATCCGAAGAGAATCGAGCAAGATTCTCAAATGCAGGAAGAAGAAATTGTTGGCTCTCCAAAGAAGAAGAAGAAACATAAAGAGGCTGACAATTCTAATGATCCTATTGTAGATGAAGAGCCAGCTGTTGATCCCAACAGTGTATCTATCTCCGATGCTAAGACTAAAGACGGTGCTGAACCTGAAGGTAAGGATAATGAGAAGAATGATCCGCCTGAAGTTCGAGAAGAAGAAGCACCTGACAAACGTAAGAGGTACACTAAAGAAGACTTCATCGCAAGAAAACATGGGAAGGAAAGAGAACCATGGGTGCAGAAACCCATGCCCTTTCCAGGTAAGTCCATCAAATCCAAAGAAGAAGAGCATTACAATAAGTTTTGTGAGTGGATTAAACCTCTTTTTCTTCAAATCCCTTTGACTGAAGCTATTAAGTTACCTCCTTATTCAAAATATATGAAAGATATTGTCACTAATAAAAGAAAAGTTCCTAATGAAGCAATATCTACTATGCTTGCTAACTACTCTTTCAGTGGCAAGATTCCTGAGAAGCTCGGTGATCCAGGTATACCCACCATTCCTTGCTCCATAAAGAATAATTATGTCAAAACTGCTTTATGTGATCTTGGAGCAGGAGTGAGTGTTATGCCTCTCTCTCTTTATGAGAGGCTCTGTTTAGAGAAACTAATTCCTACAGATATCTCCCTTCAGATGGCTGACAAGTCAACCGCCGTTCCAATAGGTATTTGTGAGGATGTTCCCGTAGAAGTTGCTAATTGTTTGATTCTTACTGATTTTGTTGTGCTTGACATGCCCGAGGATGGAAGCATGTCCATTATTCTTGGTAGACCTTTTCTTAACACCGCAGGTGCTATTATTGATTGCAATAAAGGAAAGGTTACCTTCCATGTGAATGATAAAGAACAAACGGTATATTTTCCAAAGAAGATCGACAGGAGGCATGGACTCAACTCTATAGAAAATATCGAGACCGTGAAGATTGGAGAATGGGATTGTCCACTACATGTGCCTCACAAATACAAAACTATCATGGTGGGGACAATGTCCATCAAAATAAAGGTTCAGTGATTACTTCGTAAGAGGTGAGACTTTTTGCTCTATATATCGCCTGTTTGATTGTAAGACTTGATCAACCTTACTAGTAAACATGTTTTATATAGATAAAAAGTTGAGCTTGTTATGTTTTCATTTGTTTTTAGCTTTTGTCCTACTTGCTGTACCAAGTATTTATGTTTTGAAGCTTCACAATACTACTAACTGCTTCAAGTTTTCAGAGAGTTTCGCAGCTTTTTGAACTTCGAAAAAAATTCAACAGTGAAGTTTTCACAAAAATTCCAAAAAAAATAAAATAAAAATTTCCACATCGGGAGTGACCCAGAGGGACCTGGGGCCAGCTAGGGGGACCCACCAGTGGCCCAGGCGGCCAGCTGGCGCGGCCCAGCCCCTGGCCGCGCCCACAGGGCGCCTGGGGCCCACATGCCCCCCCTCCAGGTATGTCTTCTTCCACCCTCTCTCATTTTCTCCAAAAACACGAGTTCTGCACTTGTTCTTGTGTTCTTGCTGTTCTTGGAGGCGATTCTTCGATCTCTCTCTACAGCCCACCATTTGAGCTGAGATTTTGAACAAATACTCGCTGGTATGTGACTCCTCCACCCTCCAATTAGATTTCTGATTGGTGGCTTCATTTGTGAGTATTTAGTAGTTCTTGGTGCTGTATAGATGAGCTTGCATGCATGTGTAGAAAGTTATTTTCCAAGTTTTGATGCAAGTTTATGCCTTGGGCAAGTGAGTTGAGTAGTTTGCCTTAGCTCACCTTGTTTTAATCCTCGTTTTTGTAAATTGCCAAAAATTTCAGAAATGAGTTTGTTAGGAAGGGCAAAAGGGTGGCTTGAGAAGAGGAGGCCCGCACACTCTGATCGAGTCACTAGAGCCGCAGCTTCACCCTCGACTGCTAGGGTGAGCTATAATGAAGATCATGTGCCCCTGGAGTTGTTGGAAGACACAAGTCTAGCACGTGCGATGACGTTTCCATGTGATGAATTCCTTGAAGCTGCGGGAATCAAGGATGAGTTTTATAATCTTTGTGCTAATGCGGGTTTGACACGGCTCGTCACGTGCCGTGTTACTCAGTATCAAAAACTCACCTCCAGTTTCATTAACAGTTTTAGATATAATCCTGATTCAGGTGGTATTGAGTTTAAAATTTACAATGATCTTATCACCATGACTTTGGGAAGGTTTTGTGAAATAATAGGTGTGCCAAACGTTGGGAGGACGGCTAGGATGGCCACTCAGCCCTCCGAGCTGAAAACCGTCATCAACTCTCTCTGCAGCATGGGTACGAGGGATATTCATCGGTCGAAGATCTCCAACATCTTATTTCCTCACCTCAGGTATTTTGCATATTATGTTGCTAGAGGGGTGTTAGCTCGTGACAACACGAGCAACATTTCTGCTCCAGATATTGCTATCCTGGCAGCAGCCCTCTCAGGGAGGTCTGATTATAATCTGGGTGCCTTAATTGCTCGACGCCTTGCTATGAACGGTAACAAGGGGGACTTATATGGTGGCATTTATGCCACACTTATCTTAGAACATCTTGGAGGCACCCCACACCCTGATGATAATCCTTTTACTTATTTAAGCTTTGATCTTGCTGCTATGAAAAGGCATAAGTTTGTTACCATGGCTTCTGAGCTGGATAATTTTGTTTATATCTTGCGTTTCGGAACTACCGCGGAACGCGAGATTCGTCTACCTGCACCTCTTTTGTTTGATTTTTCTCGCAGGAACGGATGGTCCTTTGATGTTGTCCAGTTCGATGAGTTCATGGTCCAGCATCGGTTTCATAACCCCATGGAGGGGGTTGTGCCCGACGAGGAGGAGCACGGTGAGTTACCACCTTTTCAGGGAGATACTGCCACCGAGTTTGGTGAAGGGTCTTCCTCTGCTTGGCGTACGGACCCTTCCTCGTGGGAGACTCCGAGGAGTTCGGTATACGCGCCGGCATCCTTCTACGACCCTTGGACTCACCACCATACCCCCGGAGCAGGAGGCTCCTGGGGGCAGTAGCTGCTACCAACTTAGGCCAAAAGCCTAAGCTTGGGGGAGTACGTGCCCCTCTCACTTTTTCATTGTATTATCCTATTTATTCGTTTTGATCTTTTCGAAGCTTTTGCCCGTTCTTCTTTATTTCTCTCTTTGCAAAAACAACAAAAAGATTTTCTCTTTCTTTTGCTTTCGTTCAAACCTTGAAATAATCCAAAAAGATTTCCTTTTTTCTCTTTAGTTTGCTTTGTTTTCAGAGTTCAGCTCGAGTCCGTGATGGCATTTAATTATATTTCCTACGTTCGATCGTGCAAGTGACAAGCAGTAATGACGAAGATCGACTGAAGGGAAGCAACAAGGAAGACCGGTATGAACTCTTCTTGTTTCTACTTTTGTACATATGCCTGTACTTATGATCTAGAGACCAGCTTGTAGCGACATAGTGCTATGTTTACAATGCTCTTCCAGTGGTTCATGCTTTCCTTGTGGCTAGTCTCGAATAACTAGAGTATATAATGTGTTATTGAAATGATCTACATGCATTGCACTGTTCATAGTTCGGTATACTAAGGTGGTATTTCCCTTTAGAGAATTTTTGGATTGACTTGGCACATGTTTACACATGTTTAAGACTAAAAAGTCTGCTCTGCCTTGATGATCTTTGAGTTTCAGAATAGTTATACCACTTTCATGCCCGATTCAATGTTGCTTTGTCGCTCTGCATGATTATGGCCGTTATTGCTCTCTAGTTGGTTGCTTCCCAGTCTTTTGCTAAATCTCCACCTGTACTAAGCGGACTGACTGCTTGTGCATCCGAAATCATTAAAACCTGTTATTCCATATGAGTCCACCATACCTTCCTATACATGGTATTTACCTGCCATTCCTAACGAAGACTTTCGTGTACCATCTCGAAATTAATCAAAAGCATTTCTCTTTTTGTGCCTCTGTTTTAGCTCATGAGGAAGTAGTAGTTAATTCATGATCTTTTTAAGTTGGACAAGTTTCACCCCTGGATTGCATGTCTAATGTGCAAACCCCTAATACGAGAAGGAACTGGCATAGAGTGCGCCCGGCTCATAAAAGATAATACAACAAACAACCCTCCTTCACGCTTTGTTCATGAGAAATCAGAAAACTTTGGCAGTGATAAACAAAGGAGATTAAGAGGATGTGATCGTCCTCATGCGGGAGCCGTTCCTCGAGACTTGTCCAGCTCAAGAAGTGATTGAGTTATCTGCTAGCATTCGTTGATGAAATATGCACCTCTCAAAAACGTTTTTACCTCTGTTTTTAAAACCAAGAGCTCTGGTACATGTTTAGTTTTTGTTTCCGACCACGGGTTTTCAACCTTGCCAACAAAAGCCACGGTTCGAGAGTCTCCACCTTCTTTCTTCAAAGCACTAACTAGGAGAGCATAATTGTCATTCTGGGTGTAATGTGCATTGTCCCAAAGTATTACATTGTCTTCTGCATGCTTGTGATATAATTTATTCTGAAATTCTTAGTTCTAGTCTCCTTTAAAACTCTGGAGGAGTTTCTGCATTTATGTTTTGCTTCACTCATGGAGGCTAGCGAGATACCACCCTAATATGCTCAAGCTATGTGCAATGTGATCTTGTCTTGATTTTCAGCAATATATTATTTACTTTTAGGAATTTGTGATTGGTCACTTGAAAGAAGGATTGCTCCATGCATTGTCCTCATAGTACTGTTTCAATACTTGCTAGACTCTTTTCGTAGTACATGCTTATATACATCTAATGAAGCAAAAGAGTTTGTCAAAGTTTTCTTTGTCGCGTCCAGTTCGTTGAACTGAATTGCTTGAGGACAAGCAATATGCTAAGCTTGGGGGAGTTGATACGTCTCAAACGTATCTACTTTTCCAAACACTTTTGATATTGTTTTGACCTCATTCTTGCATGATTTGAACTAAACTAACCCGGACTGACGCTGTTTTCAGCAGAGCTGCCTGTATGGTTTTATTGTGTGTAGGAAAACGGATTTTTAGGTATCTCAGAAAAATCCACGAAAAATCATAGAAAATCCATGCACCCGAAGGAACCCGGAGCCAGAAGTGGGGCCAGAGGGGGGCCAGGGGGTGCCCAGGCGCCCTGGTGGCGCGGCCCAGCCCCTGGCCGCGCCGGGGGGTCGCCTGGGTGGGCCCCACCTCCCCTGGTGCCCTACTTTGACTCGTATTTAGCCCGTGACGGAGAAATCCCAGATCAGAAGTTCTTTTCGCAGTTTTCGTCGCGGAGCCGCCGCCACCCTCTGTTCTTCTTCGGGAGGGCTATTCTGGAGGCTGAATTGGCCTCCGAAGAGGGGAGATCATCGCCATCGTCATCATCATCACCACTCTATCATCCCTCCATGACTTCTCCTTCCATGTGTGAGTAATCCCCTGCTGTAGGCGAAGGGGGTGGTAGGGATTGGATGAGTTAGATCATGTAATAGTTTGTCAGATCGTTGGGGGCATGTTGCCTATCATCTAGTATGGTGTTTATCATCTTTGCTTCAACTTGTTATTCTTAATGCTTGACACTTAGGGCCCGAGTGCCATGATTTCAGATCTGAACCATATGTGTTTGCATGAATATATTTGTGTTCTTGATCCTATCTATGAGTTGTTTGCACCTGTTACGGTTCGGAATCGGCGATCCCAAAAGTGACAGCTTGGGACACCAAAGGGGATGGTCCGTAGTTTGAGGATTACATGTATCCATTGAGTTCATTGCTTTGTTCCGGTGCTCTTTGACAGGAGCACCTTAATCTCCATAAGTTCCTTTTGGCCCCGTTCGTAGCGGGATGGTAGGACAAAAGATGTTGTGCAAGTTCTTATTGCAAGCACGCACAACTACCTACGGGATACATGCCTAATGTTTGATATTTGCCTAGATGATCATTACTTTTCCGTGTGTCGTGCCCCAAGTTAGAATCATGATATATCTCATCCATGCAGCGCCCAACCATCCATCTCCCTAGCCTACAGTGTTTTAAATCCTGCTTGTCACTAGTTGCTACTTTTGCCATTTACCTTTACTATTTACTTTTGCTGTTTACTTTTACTATCACTATAATCACTATCATACCACTGTTGCCATTTATCTTTGTTGCAAGTAAGTATATTTCAGGTGCGGTTGAATTGACAACTCAACTGTCAAAGCTTATAAATACTCTTTGGCTCCCCGTGTGTCGAATCAATAAATTGAGTTATTCTTACCCGCGAAGACTATCTCGATCCCTTACGGTTGAGGGTTATCAGGCGGTGACGCGTGGGGAGCCGCCAACTATCGGCAGGACTACGCGGCTGCCTGCTGACCAGGCGGTGCCTCCCCCCCCCTCGAAGATTTGAAGACAGAGGTCCGGTTGTCAGAGGCCGGCCCCTTGACGCATGCCCGGCTGCCAGCAGACGGACCTTTACGGAAGACGGGTGAAGGACACTGGTCCTGCCTAGGGAGGGAAGCTGCTGGAACCCCGCAGCCCTCCAACACCAACCACGGAGTTCCACTAGCTTCGGGGACTACTGTCGGAGATATTGGGCACGGGTATCCTCAGCGAGCACCCTTGGTATTTCAAGACAATTTGGGGCCGCTTGTTACATCCCCTGGCCATCTGCTCATCGGGCCGCCTCCTAGGATAGCTCGCCCTAGGAGCCGGCTGCCAGCAGGCGGCAGGGGCCCAAACAGACGGCAGCATGACAGCTAGCAGCTAGCAGACGGTCCTACGCCCCTCCCTCGGGATACGGGCTGGGGGACCACCGCGCAGCTGAGGCATGGCTACAGTCGAGCACGTCCTTAGAGAATCTATAAGGGCGTGGCTATAGTGAATGTGTACCTTATGGTCGTCTCCTAAGCGGCGAGTTACTGTAGCCACGCTGCCAATGACAAAGCCTCGGTCAGATGAAGCCACGATCCCACCACCCGCAGACGGCGTGGCCAGCAGGCGGCTGGCCCCACCGACCAGTGCGTAAGACGTAGACAAGCCGCCCCTAGAAGGCGGCCGGGGAAGGCGGCCGCCTGGTAGCAGACGGCAAATCCTGCCATAGAAGTCTGAACATCATCAAGACGACAAGACAGGCTGTGGCGGCAGTGTACGGCAAGAGACGGCGGCACTGTAGCCACTACCCCCGTGACGGCGCTGCCGTCAGCAGAGGCACGCCTATAGTGAAAAGCTATCCCATGGGCCCGCAGGAGGCGAGCCCCAGCAGACAGGCGGCGAGGCCAGCGCCAGAAGACACTGACAGCCGAGGGCCACCTCGCCGAGATTACGATTGTACCCCTGGGGGGTAGGCCTATATAATCCCCCAGGGCCCTCCATGAGGAGGGGTTGGAAAATTGAACCCTTAGAAGAAGAAGAGCATAGAGAGAGAGAGAGAGAGAGAGAGAGAGAGAGAGAGATAGAGAGAGAGAGAGAGAGAGAGAGAGAGAGAGAGAGAGAGAGAGAGAGAGAAAACCCTAGCAACCACCCCCGATCCCTAGAGCGAAGGTAGTGAACTAGCCTTGTTCATCTTCCTCCTTTAGACGACACAGCTCGAGGAGCAACCTTGTAGCTACCATAGTGACATTAGTCATGACGCGGAGTCCCCGCAGAGCAGGACTAGGGGTGTTATCTCCACGGAGAGCCCCGAACCTGGGTAAGATCCGAAGGCGTCCTAAGTTCCACCTTATCCCGCTTCCAGGGCCCGGCGACGCTCTATTGTCCCCATGCATGATAAGCCATTCGTTGGCATATGTCGCCCCAAAACCCCAACAAAAAGAAAACTGACGAATAGGTTAACGAACGAACGTTCGTTGTCTGTGACTAACGGGCGAACAACGTTCGTTAAAACGAACGTCTGGACGAATGTCCGCTAAATAACTAAACCAAAGAAAAACCGAACCGATCTATTAAAAAAATAGATCTAGGGTTTTGAAAAGAAAATCGAATGGTTTTTAAAAAACCGGCCGTACCTTAACGGGCCGGGCGGCGAGACGGGCAGGGCGGCAGGTTAGCGGAGCGGGGCGGCAACGGCGGCGTCTGAGCCGGCGGCGGCGGAGAGCGGCTGCGGTGGCTGCCGGCGCAGGTGGCGGTGGCTGGTGTGCGGCGACGCAGCGGCTGCGGCGGCGGGCGGCTCGGCGGCGGTGGTGGGTGGGAGGCA
>LR738711.1:810999613-811057811 GCA_902687465.1 Secale cereale | reverse complement strand
GCGGCGGCGGGCGGCTCGGCGGAGGGGGTGGCTGGCGGGTGGCGGCGGAGCGGCTGCGGCAGCGGGCGGCTCGGCGGCGATGGTGGCTGGGAGGCGAGACGGGGGCGGCGACGTGGCTTATAAAGGCCGGGGGCTCGACTTGGGCAAGGGGGAGGCGAATTGGCCGACTCGGCCACGACGGGAGCCGAGCGGCGGGCGGACTCCGCCTGGAGGTAGGCGGTGGCGTAGCGGGCCGGCTGGGCCTTCGGCCCAGTTCGGTCTGGAACTCTTTTTTTTTAAATAAAATCCTGACGCAGAAAACCACGAAAATAAAATACTAAACGGAGACGAAAATTTCCGAAATAAATTTTCACCGTCCTCTAATAAAAACTAGGACTAAGTGCACATTTTTCCCGGACCTAAATGCAATTTTGAAAAACGCGCATTTTTTCTATGCAAATAAAATCGTAAATAAATCCGAAATAAAAACTAAAATTGATTTTAATATTTTCCTCCAGTATTTCTTTTATTTTGGAGAAGTCATATTATCTCCACTCATATATTTTATTAAGAAATATTTTTAGGGAAGAAAAATAATTAAAACCACAGTAATCCCCATACCGGTATTTGAGAAAACTCAATTACGAAAACGGTAGAATTCCCAACTCTCTCCGTAGGTCCTTGAGTTGCTTAGAATCTTCGAGGATCGCCACGCACGAAATGCAATAAAATATGCAATGCAATATGATCTATGTATAACATTCCAACTTAAAAATTTGGGATGTTACAGTAGCTGACACACCTGAGAATCCTAATGATATCTCTATTTTCGATGCTGAAACACAATCTGGTAATGAACATGAACCTAGTGATGATGTTAATGATGATGTATATGATGGTGCTCAACCTAGCTATAACGATGATGTAGAGATTGAACCTGCTGTTAATCTTGATAACCCACAATCAAAGAATCAACATTATGATAAGAGAGACTTTGTTGCTAGGAAGCATGGTAAAGAAAGAGAACCATGGGTTCAGAAACCCATGCATTTTCCTCCTAAACCATCCAAGAAAAAGGATTATGAGGATTTTGAGCGCTTTGCTGAAATGATTAGACCTATCTTTTTGTGTATGCGTTTGGCTGATTTGCTTAACACAAATCCTTATGCTAAGTATATGAAAGATATTATTAATAATAAAAGAAAGATAGTTGAAGTTGAAATTTCCACCATGCTTGCCAATTTTACATTTAAAGGTGGAATACCAAAGAAACTAGGAGATCCAGGAGTACCAACTATACCTTGCTCCACTAAAAGAAATTATGTTAAAACTGCTTTGTGTGATCTTGGAACCGGTGTTAGTGTTATGCCTCTCTCTTTATATCGTTGACTTGATTTGAATAAGTTGACACCTACTGAAATATCTTTGCAAATGGTCGGTAAATCAACTTCTATACCTGTCGGTATTTGTGAGGATGTGCCTGTTGTGGTTGCAAATGTTACTATTTTAATGGACTTTGTTATCCTTGATATTCCCGAGGACGATAGTGTGTCTATTATCCTTGGTAGACCTTTTTTGAACACTGCAGGGGCTGTTATTGATTGTAACAAAGGCAATGTCACTTTTAATGTCAATGGTAATGAGCATACAGTACACTTCCCGAGGAAACAACCTCAGGTCCACAATATCAATTCTACTGGAAAATTTTCAACGATTACTATTGGAGGCTTTGAATTTCCTCTTCCTACTGTCAAGAAGAAATATGATATTCTTATTGTTGGGGACATACACATCCCCATTGAGGTAACCTAGTGTTATTCGAAAATTCTCCGATTTCATGTTATTCGGAAAGAGTTTATTAACAAGACATGATCAACCTTGTTAATGGATTCCATTTGATGAGCATGAGATGGCTGAATCTAGATAGCACAACTTTCTGTACCCTTCTTTTACTTTCTGTTATTTAGATTAAATAAAGAAAAAAATAGTACTATCTGCCAGTTTTCTGAGTTATCCTTGCAATAAAAAATACCCCGAAAATAAAAGATCTCCAAATGCCCCGAAAATGAGATATGATTTTTCTAGAATATTTAAGAATATTTGGCACTGAAAACACAGCGGGGGGAGCCAGTACCTGACCACGAGGGTGCGGGGCGCGCCCACCCTCCTGGGCGCGCCCCCTGCCTTGTGGGCCCCACGTGGCCGCCCTCCACTTACTCCAGCACCCACACACTCCTTCTTCCTCCCGAAAACATCACCAACCATCTCAAGCACGAGTTCTAGCTCATCTTGCTGCCATTTTCGATCTCCTTGCTCAAAGCTCCTTTCCGAAAACTGTTTTGGGAGATTGTTCTTCGGTATGTCACTCCTCTAATGGTCCAATTAGTTTTTGATCTAGTGCTTTATTTATTGCAAATTTTTGCTGCCTAGGTGACCCTGTTCTTGAGCATGCATATCAAAATTATTGGGTCCCAAGTAGTTCTAATGCATAATATAATCTCTAGGCACTTGAATGAGTAGTTGCTATCAATCTTGTTGAGTTTGGTTCACTTTTATTGTGAGACACTAAAAATTTCAGAAATTTTCAGAGGAAGAAAATGATGAGGAGATTGTTGAGAGACTGTTCCAGTCAAGGCTCAAAGGATAAGCAAAACGAAGAGAACAAGAAGCCCAAATACAGTCTTCCTCGCACTGCGGAAGTTCGGCCGTGTGAATGGCCTTGCAATGAGTTCTTGGAAGCCGCCGGGATTTATAAAGACTTTTACTATTTGGCAGAGAATGCAGGCCTCACCGACTTCCTCCACGACTAGCATGAACATCATCTCTTGCTCACTAATGTTTTCACGCAAAACTTCCATTTTCATGCTAAGAAATCACCACCTTTAGTGGAGTTTCATTTATATGACGAGGTTAAGGAGATGTCGTTCTATGAATTTTGTCAAGTATGTAAGATAACCTTTGCTGGTAGTCTTGAGCAACCACATCGTAAGGATGTTGAGGGATTTATTGATATAATAGTTGTACGGGAAATGAGGCAAGTTTCTGGGGCAAGAATTACCAGTATACATTTTCCTGTTCTACGCTACTTCGCGATATTTGCTAGTAGATGCTTAATTGGTCACGGGAATAGTGGGAATTTTAGTGCCCCTGATATTGTTATTTTGTGCCATGCTTTGTTTCGAGATAAAACTTTTAGCTTGGGTGATGTTGTTGCCAAATGATTAAGTTTGAACCGTACAAAAGGCCCCATCTTCGGAGGCATCTTTGCTTCACGCCTTGCTGAACACTTTAAAATACCTATTAGGCATCATGAGAAGGAAGAAAAGTTGCTGGCCCCGGCTTACCTACATTATAAGAGTATGATAGCACATGATTTTATTGTTAAATATAAGAAGAAATTGCTTAAGTATAATTTGATGTTTGATGAAAAATATTGTGAGATTATTACCTTGCCTGCACCATCTTTGTTTGATTTACTTTCAGGCACGTACCTCGTTTTGCCGGATGTCGTTTATGTGGACTGGAGCCAAGCACAAGCTTCAAAGCCGGAGCCACCACTTGACCCTCATCGTCAGTCGGTTTACTGGTGGGATCCGGATGAGATTGCCAACCAGTGGCACCTAGAGGACGCTCCTCCGTGCACCGGAGAGAGTAGCTTCGATCCGTGGCAATAGACCAACTTTGGCCAAAAGCAAAAAAAGTAGTTGTAGCTTTTAGCTAGTTTACTTTCCATGCCGATAGTAGTAGTAATTAAAAGAAAACCCAAAAAGATTTCTCGTTCTTCTTTTACTTGTTGGGAGCTTTCCTGTGTAAATAGTTTCTTTTCTTTTCTTTAGGGGTCAAGAGGAGAATACCATGATGAAAATGCTTAGTGGCTCTCATACGCTTTGTTGTTGATTTAACCATGAGCCACATTACTTTGTCTTTTCTCTTGTATTACATGCTTGCAGATTCCAGCTTAGTCCAATGCATGCGCACTATTATTATTATCCAGACGGTTCGGTCGTGTGAGTGAAAGGCAATAATGACGATATATGATGGACTGATTGAGATAAGAGAGGCTGGTATGAACTCGTCCTCTCTTGTTTTTGTAAATATGATAGTTCATCATTCTTGATTCAGCCTATTATGAATAAAACATGCTTGCAATGACAATTACAGATCATAGCTTCTCATGCCATGCTTAATTAGCTAGGAGTTTATAATGATCTATCTTGCGTGCCTACATGATATTAAAATGGTTGTGATGTGGTATGATAGGGTGGTATCCTCCTTTGAACGATTCAAGTGGTTTGACTTGGCACATGTTCACGCATGTAGTTGAAACAAAATCAACATAGCCTCCACGATATTTATGTTAATTGTGATTTATATCCTACTCATGCTTGCATTCATTGTTGATTAATTTTAATGCATGTTCATGACTGTTGTCGCTCTCTAGCTAGTCGCTTCCCAGTCTCTTTCTAGCCTTCACCTGTACTAAACGGGATTACTGCTTGTGCATCCACTTCCATAAACCACAAAGTTATTCCATATGAGTCCACCATACCTTCCTATATGCGGTATCTACCTGTCGTTCCAAGTAAATTTGTATGTGCCGAACTCTAAACCATCAAATGAAATTTTGTTTTGTATGCTCGAACAGCTCATGTATCAACTAGGGTTGTCTATATCTTCCATGCTAGGTGGGTTATTCTCACGATGAGTGGACTCCGCTCATCATTCATAAGAAAATGGCCGGTAACCGGGATGCCCAGTCCCATGCTCAAATCAAATTAATTAAACAAAACTCCCTCAGGGCTGTTGCTGGTTTGGATGGTACCCGTTGTTTCGGGCTAGCCGTGGAGTGTGCTGGTTGGTGGTTGGGGAGTATAAACTTTACCATTTTGTTTCAGAACCTCCTATAATGTGTGTAGCATGGAAGATATTGAGATCTGTCGGTTGTTATGTTGACAATGAAAGTATACCACTGAAAATATTATTCATCTCTATTTCAAAATCGAGCTCTGGCACCTCTACAAATCTCTGCTTCCCTCTGTGAAGGGCCTATCTATTTACTTTTATGTTGAGTCATCATACTCTTATTTAAGAGCACCAGTTGGAGAGCACCGCTGTCATTTGCATGTATTTCTATTAATTTACATTGAGTATGATTGTGATTGGATCTCTTTTACCATGAATTACAATGTCTTGTCAGCCCTTGATCTTCAGAGGTGCTCTGCATTTATGTTTTGCGGTCTCAGAAAGGGCTAGCGAGATACCATCTTTTCATATCCTATTATGATAGTTTTGAAAAAGTGTTGTCATCCGAGGTTTATTATTATTACTCGCTAGTTGATCATGCCATTGATATGAGTAGACATGAGATCTGAAAGTTATTGTGAATGTGGTTAGTTCATGATCTTTGCTGAAAACTTGAATGCTGGCTTTACATATTTACAACAACAAGAGCAAACAGAGTTTGTCAAAGTTTTTCTTTATCACCTTCAGTTTGTCAACTGAATTGCTTGAGGACAGGCAAAGGTTTAAGCTTGGGGGAGTTGATACATCTCCAACGTATCTACTTTTCGAAACACTTTTGCCCTTGTTTTGGACTCTAACTTGCATGATTTGAATGGAACTAACCTGGACTGTCGCTCTTTTCAGCAGAACTGCCATGGTGTTATTTCTGTGCAGAAATAAAAGTTCTCGGAATTACCTGAAATTCAAGGGAGATTTATTTTGGAATATATAAAAAATACATGCGGAAAGAACCAGACCAGGGGGCCCACACCCTGTCCACGAGGGTGGGGGCGCCCGCCTGGGCACGCCCCCTGCCTCGTGGGCCCCCTGAGGCTCCACCGACATCACCCCGACTACATATATCCACTTTCGGGGAGACAAAAATCAGAGAGAAGGAATTATCGTGTTTTACGATATGGAGCCGCCGCCAAGCCCTAATCTCTCTCGGGAGGGCTGATCTGGAGTCCGTTCGGGGCTCGGGAGAGTGGAGATCGGCGCCATTGTCATCATCAACCTTCCTCGACCACCAATTTCATGATGCTCATCGCCGTGCGTGAGTAATCCCATCGTAGGCTTGCTGGACGGTGATGGGTTGGATGAGATTTACCATGTAATCGAGTTAGTTTTGTTAGGGTTTGATCCCTAGTATCCACTGTGTTATAAGATTGATGTTGCTATGACTTTGCTATGCTTAATGCTTGTCACTAGGGCCCGAGTGCCATGATTTCAGATCTGAACCTATTATGTTTTCATGAATATATGTGAGTTCTTGATCTTAGCTTGCAAGTCAATAGTCACCAACTATGTATTATGATCCGGCAACCCCGAAGTGACAATAATTGGGACCACTCCCGGTAATGACCTCAGTTTGAGGAGTTCATGTATTCACTATGTGTTAATGCTTTGGTCTGGTACTCTATTAAAAGGAGGCCTTAATATCCCTTAGTTTCCACTAGGACCCCGCTGCCACCACTACAACAAAAACCTACCTATAACAACGCATACGTAGCAACGAAACATAACATGTGTTGTGGATGGTCCACCTCCCACGTAAAGGTAACCTCCCCATACTAATCTCCACATTATCTGTACCTCCCGGTCCAAGTATCACGCAACAAAACGAGTCAATCTTTTATATCCACCTCCTCTCTCCGCTAGTATTCGGTAACTCCTTTCTCACGAGCTTCGTGCCCGCAAAGCTGCAGCCACAAGGCCCACAACCTCCGACTCCGGCTAGATCTAATGCTCTTCTACACCGCCGCTCACTGGGCCAGTCCCCCTGCTTTCCTCCTTCCCTTCGCGGCGGCGAGTTCGTCCGCGCCGCCGGTCGCCGTCCCAGCTCCGCCTCACTGCTATGCTCCGATGCCCGGCCGCCGCGAAGGCATCCACTCCCCTGCTCACCCGCTCATGGGATCGAGAATTCCCCACCGCTCTCCTTCAATCCATTGCCGCGGGGATGACTTTCGTTCCCCTGCACACGCCTCCGCCGGAACCCTAGTCGCCACGGTTTGCTAGTGCGGCCCCCACGCCTCCTCTCATTTGTCTTCCCCTCGGGCTCGACCGTGCTGCTCCACCTCGAGTCCTCGACTACCTGGACCGACGCCAGATGTTTCAGTAAGGCCCTCCTCCTTCAAATAATGTTTCCACAATTACGAGATCATAGGAACCGCCCCGGATAAAAAATTGATTTTGAAGCAGCATACATCGTTTGGACTTATTGATGGATTCTTACATTTTCTGCTAAATTCTTTCATTCAGCATTTTTCAAATTTACCCTATTTCCTAAAGATTCATATAGGAACTCAAAATTCTAATGGGTTTATCTGCAGGCTGCAGAGACAACAACGCCTCTTTGGTCACAGGCTCAAAAGTAACACCTGTAAGATCCCTTATGTTGCACCAGATATGTTCTCTAATAGCGGACAATTACAATAATTTGCAATAAATCATCACTGTAACATCTAGAAGCATATTGTCACCCCAATCTATAGTACCTAAATAGTTCATCCCCACTATTCTATTTCTCTTGACATGCAACCTATCCACCTCATCACACATGTCACCTTCTATTTCACCTCATCGCATGTGCCACATCAGCAACCCTGCTCTAATAAAAATGGCTCTATTTCTGACAAATAGCCGAAGAGTCCAACTCACACGCACACACACAAAAAAACGAAGGGCCAAGCTTCCGGAACATACGCGGTATTTGAAGAGACATGATCGTTCAGCCGAAGAGCCAAGCTTCTGGAACCGGCGTGGGGATCCGAAGAGATATGATCGTTCCCTTTATATAACATGCTTTGGCTTCTTGAGAAATCTGGGCCAGCGCCTACATCTTCAAATCTTGGTAGAGCGGATGGGGTAAGGTAGGAGGGGAAGGACTGAGAAGGAGCAGTGGTGCATAGGGAGGTGGGAGGGCCGCATCTTGGATCTCCATAATGTGTCGCGGCTGCAGAGTCCGAGGATGTTGCCGATCAAGTCGACCATTCACGCCGATGTGCTCCCCTCATGGTGGCACGACCTTTGGGAGCAGCAGCAGCCCGTGTCCCTTGCTGTGCCTCGGAGTTTCGTCGTCGTCCGGCATGTCCCCATTGGCAGGGACGGAGGGCCAACGCGCAGCCAGCGTCGACATGTGAGGGAGTTTAGGTGAAAGGAGAGCTGCTCAGCCGCACCGGCACAGTCGTTGTGCCGACTGCCAGCGTCGCTGGATGTTGCCGGCAGTGGGTTGATCCACACGGACACACTCCTATCGCAGGTGTTCTAGAGCTGTTGGAAACGCGGCCAATTACTGAAGGATCATCATGGGGAGCTGCTGCTACAACGCTACGATAAGTACTCTGGCTTCAGTCGGGAAACTTGCAAAACTGAAACAAAAATACATGTACCTTCTTCTTTACAGGCGTACTGATAGGCTACTGGAGTACAATATTGTAAGTTATGAGTTTGTGGTGCGGTCATTTATTCCAGTCTATCAGCTAATGTTTCAACAAGCTAATGTTTTCTTTGACAAAATTACAGGGAAGAACACATCATCCTATTACAAAAGCAGGATATGTAAGTCTGTAAGTGGCCACTTTTTTTTCCTTTTTGTTTCTGATTCTCACTTACGCATGTGAACTACTTTTTAGCTTATTTTGATTTCTTTTTGTGCACAAACTTAGTAGCTTATTTTGGTTTCTTTTTGTGCATACTTACGATAATACTCTTTTAAGCAATATTAAGGAGATGTCCGGTTGCTGGAAATTAATTTGGTTTGCTTGCTGTACCTGCAGTTCTACACTATTTACTGAATGAACACTCTATTCATGTGTCATGTCAATCTTCAGCTTCTTTCTTCTGTGGTTGAGCGATTCATTATTTGTCTGTACCTGTCCTGTTGATTCAGGCTTGTGATTCTATAGGCTTTAATTTTCTTGCTTCTATGTGAGTGGGTAATTAACCAATGTTTTTGTGAGGATGACCATGGTAGATTAGTTAAATAAGTTGTGATAATATCTCCAGAAATCCTAGTTAATAGCCTGTGACCATGTCATTAAAGAACATTTCTGCAAGTATCAGTTAATAGGTGAGCACTATTATCCATAACATCATGATTATTTTTAGGAGACAAAAGAATCTCCTCATTAGTGTTATGAATACTTACTGCTTTCTGTCACACGTTTGTGTAATACTACAGAAATAATCCCCACATCCATATATCTGTCCTAATATTTTCTATATTGTATATTCCCTAATTTCATCTTCCCTCACACATTCGGAAGGTTACTTTGCTTCAGCCAACATCTGTTTGTTTGTTCTTTTTCTTAACAGGTATATCTCCTGGACATGTGCATATTGCAATTAGGGGATATAAATCAACACTTCTATAAAATAGCCCGTAAAATGAATCTGAAGCCTCCGGAAACTGTGTAGTCAAGATTATTGGTTACCTATTATCATGTAGTTGGCATATGAATTCATATAATTGTTAATATAATATAATGTTTGGATAATCTTTAGTATACTAACTACTCCCTCCGTCCCAAAATAACTGACTCAACTTTGTACTAACTTTATACTAAAATTAGTACAAAGCTAAGTCACTTATTTTGGGACGAAGGGAGTACATGCTAATGGTTCAAAATGAATAGCCACATACAATTATTCTAAGATGCTCGGTGTTTTAATATGCAGTTTCTTATCTTAACAAGCGTTGGATATTCAGAACTTGTGCAAGCTAATTGAGAGAATAGAATGTTGTCAGTTTACGGATATTAATGTTCAATACTCGAAGTCTCTGTGTTCCTACTTCATAGCATGGTGACAACCCTTTTGCTAGTGTTTATTATGATGAGTCATATAGTTAGCTGAGGCAGGATGCAAAATTTAGTTAGTACACAGATATAGGGTGCACTATCTGCAATTTTATTAATAAACTTCTGTTAAAAAATTGTATTCAGATTATTAATTATCCCGGATCTATATATAAATTAGTGTCTTGGTAAGGCATATTTGTGAGTATGTACAACTAAATTTAGCCTCGTGTGAATTATTTTCTTTTAAGTAAAGTATTTTTGAATTGCTGAAATCTTGCATCCACTTTTGTTTTGTGGAGAACTGCAGGTCTTTCTTAGAAAACGAAGGATGTGTGGTATGTCATTACATGTTTTTTTTCAAGGGTGGTACCTCGTGTCTTACTTAGTACTTGTGTTCTTTTGAGGCTTATGTTACTCAATTGACATATAGCATGTTTGTCCATAAGAAAACAAGGATCAAAAGTGATTGTCAGATGTAGGCTAATACTCTCCTTTTCTACATACAAAGCTACTAATGTCATGGCCCTCGATCTTTCTATGCAACTCCTCTAGAAGTTTCTGCTCTGTTGATTTTATCCATCATAAGTTACTAATCCCATTTCCTTGTTGTTCTAGATTGCAAGATAAATTGAAGATGCATGGATGTTGATTGCAAGGTCGAGAATGGGGATATTACTAGATAATTAGAATGTCATTTTCAGTTGTAATGTTCAAACACTATAGCTGATTGAATGGTCAATAATTGTGCTAGTACTTGATGGTTTCACACCTTGTAATATTTGGATCGTGTTCTTTGTAATGCAATACATTCTTCTTAATATAATATGAGGATTCCTACTTGTTGTATTGTGGCTCCTATCTATCGGCATTGGCCTAATAATTTTGGATCACAATATATAAAATAACATTAAATTGTTCATATATGGCAAAACTTCGTGTCGCTGTAATGATATGGTATGTCCATTTGAAACTCGTTTTGTGCACCGGTGCCACCAACGCATATGAATTGTTGCTAGGCTTCAGATCTATGCATTGCTATCTTGCAACGCTTCTGCACGTCGTTTACCAACGGATGTATATACATTGCTGTAGACCCTTGCAACGCCACCAACGACAACGCATCCTAATCCGTTGGTGTAGACCTTAGCAACACATATATGGACATACGACAACGCATTGATGCGTTGCTGAAGGGGGGTTCCTGTTGTAGTGCACGGGAGGGTAGGACAAAACATGTCATGCAAGTTCTTTCCCATAAGCACGTATGACTATATTCGGAATACATGCCTATATTACATTGATGAACTGGAGCTAGTTTTGTGTCACCCTATGTTATTACTATTACATGAGGAATCGCATCTGACATAATTATCCATCACCGATCCAATGCCTACAAGCTTTTCACATATTGCTTGTCGCTTATTTACTTTACAGTTGCTACTGTTACAATCACTACAAAAATACTACAGTTACTTTTATCACTGTTACCATTACTTCCATATTACTTTGCTACTAAATACTTTGCTGCGGATATTAAGTCTACCAGGTGTGGTTGAATTGACAACTCAACTGCTAATACTTGAGAGTATTCTTTGGCTCCCCTTGTGTCGAATCAATAAATTTGGGTTTTATACTTTACCCTAGAAAAATGTTGCGATAGCCTACACTTGTGGGTTATCAGACCCTCGTGGCCAGGTGGTGTGGCCCCCTGGTGTGTTCTCAGTGCCAAATATTATTAAATATTCTACAAAAATCATATGTCATTTTCTGGACATTTGGAGAACTTTTATTTTCGGGGTATTTTTATTGCAATGATAATTCAGAAAACAGATAGAAAATTCTATTTTTGCTTTATTTAATCTAAATAACATAAAGTAAAAGAGGGTACGAAGAGTTTTGCTTTCTTACTTCATCCATCTCATGCTCATCAAAAGGAATCCACTAACAAGGTTGATCAGGTCTTGTTAACAAACTCTTTCCGAATAACATGAAACCGGAGAATTTTCGAATAACACTAGGTTACCTAAACGGGGATATGCATGTCCCCAACAATAAGAATATCATATTTCTTCTTGACAGTTGGAAGAGGAAATTCAAAACCTCCGATAATAATCGTTGAAATTTTTCCAATAGAATTGATATTGTGGTATTGAGGTTGTTTCCTCGGAAAGTGTACCGTATGCTCATTACCATTAACATGAAAAGTGGCACTGCCTTTGTTGCAGTCAATAACAGCCCCTGCAGTATTCAGAAAGGGTCTACCAAGGATAATCGACATACTATCGTCCTCAGGAATATCAAAAATAAAAAAGTTCGTTAAAATAGAAACGTTTGCAACCACAACAGGCAAATCCTCACAAATACCGACATGTATAGCAGTTGATTTATCGGCCATTTGAAAACATATTTCAATAGTTGTCAACTTATTCAAATCAAGTCTACGATATAAAGAGAGAGGCATAACACTAACACCGGCTCCCAGATCACATAAAGTAGTTTTAACATAGTTTTTTTAATAGAGCATGGTATAGTTGGTACTCCTGGATCTCCTAGCTTCTTTGGTATTCCACCTTTAAAAGTATAATTGGCAAGCATGGTGGAAATTTCAACTTCCGGTATCTTTCTTTTATTGGTCACAATATCCTTCATATACTCAACATAAGGATTTGTTTTAAGCACATTAGTCAAACGCATACGCAAAAAGATAGGTCTAATCATTTCAGCAAAGCGCTCAAAATCCTCATCATCCTTTTTCTTGGATGGTTTAGGAGGAAAAGGCATGGGTTTCCGAACCCATTGTTCTCTTTCTTTACCGTGCTTCCTAGCAATGAAGTCTCTTTTATCATAACGTTGATTCTTTGATTGTGGGTTATCAAGATCAACAGCAGGTTCAATCTTTACATCATTGTTATTGCTAGGTTGTGCATCAACATGAAAATCACCATTATCATTATCACTAGGTTCATGTTCATTACCAGATTGTGTTTCAGCATCAGAAATAGAAATATCATTGGGATTCTCAGGTGTGTCAACAACAGGTTCACTAGAAGCATTTCTTTTTCTTTTTCTTAGAAGGACTAGGTGCGTCAACATTAGCTCTCTGAGAATCTTGCACAATTCTCTTAGGGTGACCCTCAGGATACAAAGGTTCCTGAGTCATTCTACCCCCTCTAGTCATAACTCTAACATCATTATCATTTCTCTTACTATTTAATTCATTGAGCAAATCATTTTGTGCTTTAAGTACTTGTTCTACTTGAGTGGTAACCATAGAAGCATGCTTACTAATGAGTTTAAGTTCACCTTTCACTCTAGACATATAATCACTCACGTGCTCAATCATATAAGCATTACGTTTCAATTGTCTACCAACATAAGCATTGAAGTTTCTTGTTTAACAATAAAATTGTCAAACTCATCTAAGCATTGGCTAGCAGATTTATTATGGGAAATATCACCTTCATCAAATCTATAGAGAGAATTTACCTTTACGACCTGTGTCGGGTTATCAAGACCATGTATTTCTTTAATAGGTGGTAAATTCTTAGCATCTTCAACTTTAATACCTTTTTCTTTCAAAGATTTCTTTGCCTCTTGCATATCTTCAGGACTGAAAAATAGAAAACCCCTCTTCTTCGGAGTTGGCTTAGGAGTTGGTTCAGGAAGTGTCCAATTATTTGCATTACTCAACATATTATTCAATAGCAACTCAGCTTGATCAACAGTTCTTTCCCTGAAAACACAACCAGCACAACTATCCACGTGGTCTCTGGAAGCATCGGTTAGTCCATTATAAAAGATATCAAGTATTTTATTTTTCTTAAGAGGATATGATCAGGCAAAGCATTGAGTAATCGGAGAATCCTCCCCCAAGCTTGTGGGAGACTCTCTTCTTCGATTTGCACAAAATTATATATTTCCCTTAAGGCAGTTTGTTTCTTATGAGCGGGACAATATTTAGAAGAGAAGTAATAAATCATATCCTGGGGACTACGCACACAACCAGGATCAAGATAATTAAACCATGTTTTAGCATCACCCTTTAAGGAAAACGGAAATAGCTTAAGGATATAGTAGTAACGAATTTTTTCCTCATTGGTGAATAGGGTGGCTATATCATTTAATTTAGTAAGATGTGCCACAAAAGTTTGAGATTCATAGCCATGGAAAGGATCAGATTCAACCAAAGTCATTAACTCAAGATCGACAGAGAAATCATAATCCTTATCAGAAATACAGATAGGTGAAGTAGCAAAAGGAGGGTCATATTTCATTCTAGCATTCAAAGACTTTTCTTTTAGCTTGGCTAACAGTTCCTTAAGATCATACCTATCATTGCAAGCTAAAAGATCTCTAGCAGATTCTTCATCCATAACATAACCCTCAGGCCCAACAGGCAATTCATATCTAGGGGAGAATCTTCATCATCACTTTCATCAATATTATCAGTTTCAATAATTTCATTCTCTCTAGCCCTAGCAAGTTATTCATCATGAAATTCACCTAGTGGCACAGTATTATCAAGCATAGAAGTAGTTTCATCATAAGTATCATGCATAGCAGAAGTGGCATCATCAAGAACATGCCACATATCAGATTCAATAGCAGGTGTAGGTGTCGCAAATTTACTCATAACAGAGGGTGAATCAAGTGCAGAGCTAGATGGCAGTTCCTTACCTCCCCTCGTAGTTGAGGGAAAAATCTTGGTATTTTCGTCTCTCAAGTTCTTCATAGTTATCAACAGATATAAATCCTAAGTGACTCAAAGAATATAGCTATGCTCCCTGGCAACGGCGCTAGAAAATAGTCTTGATAACCCACAAGTATTGGGGATCGCAATAGTTTTCGAGGGTAGACTATTCAACCAAAATTTATTGATTCGACACAAGGGGAGCCAAAGAATATTCTCAAGTATTTGCAGTTGAGTTGTCAAGTCGACCACACCTGAAAGACTTAATATCTGTAGCAAGGTATTTAGTAGCAAACTAGTATGGAAGTAACGGTAACGGTGGCAAAAGTAACAATAGCAGCTCTGTAGTACTTATAACAGTGGCAACGGAAAAGTAAGTAAGCAAGGATCAATATGTGAAAAGCTCGTAGGCATTGGATCAGTGATGGATAATTATGTCGGATGCGATTCCTCATGTAATAGTTATAACATAGGGTGACACGGAACTAGCTCCAGTTCATCAATGTAATGTAGGCATGTATTCTGAATATAGTCATACGTGCTTATGGAAAAGAACTTGCATGACATCTTTTGTCCTACCCTCCCGTGGCAGCGGGGTCCTGTTGGAAACTAAGGGATATTAAGGCCTCCTTTTAATAGAGTACCGGACCAAAGCATTAACACTTAGTGAATACATGAACTCCTCAAACTACGGTCATCACCAAGAGGGGTCCCGATTATTGTCACTTCGGGGTTGCCGGATCATAACACATAGTAGGCAACTATAGACTTGCAAGATACGATCAAGAACTCACATATATTCATGAAAACATAATAGGTTCAGATCTGAAATCATGGCACTCAGGCCCTAGTGACAAGCATTAAGCATGGCAAAGTCATAGCAACATCAATCTTAGAACATAATGGGTACTAGGGATCAAACCCTAACAAAACTAATTCGATTACATGGTAAATCTCATCAAACCCATCACCGTCCAGCAAGCCTACGATGGAATTACTCATGCACGACGGTGAGCATCATGAAATTGGAGATGGAGGAAGGTTTATGATGACGACGGCGATGATCTCCACTCTCCTGAGCCCCGAACGGACTCCAGATCAGCCCTCCCGAGAGAGTTTAGGGCTTGACGGCGGCTCCGTATCGTAAAATGCGATGAATCGTTCTCTCCGATTTGTTTTCTCCCCGAAAGTGAATATATGGAGTTGGAGTCGGGGTCGGTGGAGCCTCAGGAGGCCCACGAGACAGGGGGTGCGCCCAGGGAGTGTAGGCGCGCCCCCACCCTCGTGGGCAGGGTGTGGGCTCCCTGGTCTTGATTCTTTCAGAAGTATTTTTTATATATTCCAGAAATATTCTCCATGGATTTTCAGGTCATTTCAAGATCTTTTATTTCTGCACAAAAATAATACCATAGCAATTCTGTTGAAAACAACGTCAGTCCGGGTTAGTTCCATTCAAATCATGCAAGTTAGAGTCCAAAACAAGGGCAAAAATGTTTGGAAAAGTAGATATGTTGGAGACGTATCAAGGTTGAGTCTAGAACCATGGCGTGAGCACCCGGTGATGGCATCACGGCCGGGTGGTCGGCACGGCTCCAGCTGATGGGCCTCTCGGACCAATGCATGAACTCCAGGGTTTCTGAGGTGGCAGCATTCACCTCCCAGTGTTGCTGACCCCGGTTGTGCTTATCGTCGATCACATTGGTGAAGACGACGTAGGCCCCATGTGCTTCGGGGAACTCATCTTGGACTGCGCCGACTGGTCGACCCGCCGGTTGTTGAGCAGGCGGAGCTGGCGGGCCGGCAGGCCCTCGTCCTTGGCGATTCTGGTGAGCCAGTGGCACTTCCGAGTGGTGTGGTTAGACAGCTTCATGCCGCTGTAGAACTTGCAGGGAGCGTCAAGGGTCTGCTCCAAGGAGAAGGCAAGCAACCATGCAGGCTTGCCACCCATCTGATGCTTGGGGCCGGCTTGCTCTTACGGCTGCTGGTCTTTAAGAGTTGCCACTTGCCGCTAGGTAGAAGTCGGCTGCAGGGTCTTGCGCTTGGTGTCACTTGGTTGCGGTCGCCGGCTAGATTCACCAGCCGACGTCCGAGGAGCCGGAGGGATCATCTTCCCAGATGCGTCCACTTGTAGCGCCAACTTCATGGAGGAGTCGGCCGTGGCGTACTTGTCTGCTATGATCAGCAGCTCGTCTAGCATAGTGGGCTCGTCACAGAGGAGCGTGTGCTTGAGCAGGGTGCCTTCTCTGCACCCGGCGGTGAGGTACTCAATGGCTTGCACGTCATGCACCCCTTCACAAGAGTTACAAAGCTCGGACCAGCGCGTCAGATAGTCGCGGGTGAACTTAGTCGGGCCTTGAACGGGAGAGTTGGTGGGGCTTGGGCGGCCGCTTGTAGGTGCTGGTGAAGTTGCGGGTGAAGACGTCGGTGAAGTCTAGCTAGTTGTTGATGCTCTATGGCTTGAGGTTGTTCAGCCATGTCTGGGTCGTACCCTAGAGCATGAGTGGAACGTACTTCACGGCGCCGCGCTTGTTGTCATTGGCTACCCTTGACGGTCGTGCAGTAGTCGACCAGCCAGTCCTCCGGTTTTACGGAGCCATTGTACTTGGGAGTGTCTCGGGGGAGTGAGAATCCTTTGGGAAAAGGCTCATCGCGAATGCGGGGGCCGAAACAAGGCGGCCCGATTGCATCTTCTTCTTCTAGCGCAAAGGATCGAGCGAGCCGATCGATCCGGTGGCGGGCGTCGTTCTCTCCGACTCCTTCGCGATGGCCCAGCTGGCCAACAGGCGGCGGGGAAGCGCGCCTCTCCCTACGGAAAGGAGGAGGCGGGCGATCGTCCCGCCGTTCCATCGCTCATCGAAGTCTGTCTTGGTCGTGCTCAGTCGAGATGTGAGTGCGCCGACTATGGCTGGCAGCCGGCTCTTGATTTCGCCAAGAGGGAGTAGTGCATGTTGGAGTCCGTGTGATAGCCCCTTGCTCACGGCGGGGGGAATGATTTTCGACACGCACGCCGGGATCCAACACGCGGCGGAGAGCCTCCTGCTCCTCGGCCTGCCGCGTCGAGGAGCTACTGGATCCATGCCGTCATGTAGCGGCGCTCATCGCCCTCCAAGTGGTATAGCTCATCTATTGTCGCCTGCGCGGCATGTAAGTTCTCCATCGTGGTGGCGTACACCAGTCGTTCGGCCCCCAGCATGCTAGCGATGGCAGCGCCCCGCTACCAAGCTAGCCCGGCTTGGCTCGCCGGCGGCTGATGTGTCACCCACAATGCGATCGATCTCACGCTCATAGGCTTCAGCGAGGCACCTCATGGTCGTCAACTTGTTTGCGCTGTCGAGGAGCGAGACGCGGAGCGTTTCTAGCATTGCTCCGTCGGCCCCCGCAGCTATAGGGGAGGACAGATCCCGCACTACCGCCTGCAGCGGGTCTTGGCCAGCGCCATTGGAGGCTCCGCTAGTGACCATCACCTCCGTGATGGTGCTGGCGCTGGCACTGCTGATCGCAGGAGGGAGCAGATCGTCGATGTCCACCATGTGGTCAGGGAATGCGTTAGTAGACGCCACGTTGAAGTCGATGAGCATCTCGACGGGCGGGTTGATACGTCTCCAACGTATCTACTTTTCCAAACACTTTTGCCCTTGTTTTGGACACTAACTTGCATGATTTGAATGGAACTAACCCGGACTAACGCTGTTTTCAGCAGAACTGCCATGGTGTTATTTTTGTGCAGAAACAAAAGTTCTCGGAATGACCTGAAAATCAACGGAGAATTATTTTGGAATATATAAAAAATAACGGCGGAAGACACCAGACAAGGGGGCCCGCACCTTGTCCACGAGGGTGGGGGGCGCGCCCCCTGCCTCGTGGGCCCCCTAAGGCTCCACCGACATCAGCTCCGACTCCATATATTCACGTTCGGGGAAAAAATTAGAGAGAAGGATTCATCGCGTTTTACGATACAGAGCCGCCGTCAAGCCCTAATCTCTCTCGGGAGGGCTGATCTGGAGTCCCTTCGGGGCTCCGGAGAGTGGAGATCGTCGCTGTCGTCATCATCAACCTTCCTCCATCACCAATTTCATGATGCTCACCACCGTGCGTGAGTAATCCCATTGTAGGCTTGCTGGACAGTGATGGGTTGGATGAGATTTACCATGTAATCGAGCTAGTTTTGTTAGGGTTTGATCCCTAGTATCCACTATGTTCTAAGATTGATGTTGCTATGACTTTTCCATGCTTAATGCTTGTCACTAGGGCCCGAGTGCCATGATTTCAGATATGAACCTATTATGTTTTCATGAATATATGTGAGTTCTTGATCCTATCTTGCAAGTCAATATTCACCTACTATGTGTTATGATCCGGCAACCCCGAAGTGACTATAATCGGGACCACTCCCGGTGATGACTGTAGTTCGAGGAGTTCATGTATTCACTAAGTGTTAATGCTTTGGCCCGCTACTCTATTAAAAGGAAGCCTTAATATCCCTTAGTTTCCAATAGGACCCCGCTGCCACGGGAGGGTAGGACAAAAGATGCCATGCAAGTTCTTTTCCATAAGCATGTATGACTATATTTGGAATACATGCCTACATTACATTGATGAACTGGAGCTAGTTTTGTGTCACCCTATGTTATAACTATTACATGAGGAATCGCATCCGACATAATTATCCATCACTGATCCAATGGCTACGAGCTTTTCACATATTATTTGCTGTTGTTACTTTTGCCACTGTTACCGTTATTTCCATATTACTTTGCTACTAAATACTTCGCTGCAGATATTAACTCTTCCAGGTGTGGTTGAATTGACAACTCAACTGCTAATACTTGAGAGTATTCTTTGGCCCCCCTTGTGTCGAATCTATAGATTTGGGTTGAATACTCTACCCTCGAAAACTGTTGCGATCCCCTACACTTGTGGGTTATCAAGACTATTTTCTGGCGCCGTTGCCGGGGAGTATAGCTATATTATTTAAGTCACTTGGGATTTATATCTGTTGATCACTATGAAAACTTAAAATACTCAAAAACGGAGATTTATGCCTCAACTACCAAGGGGAGGTAAGGAACTGTCATCTAGCTCTGCACTTGATTCACCCTCTGTTTCGAGTAAATTTGTGACACCTACACCTGCTATCGAATCTGATATGTCGCATGTTCTTGATGATGCCACTTCTGCTCTGTATGATGAAACTACTTCTATGCTTGATAATACTATGCCATTAGGTGAATTTCTTGATGAACAAATTGCTAGGGTTAGAGAGAAAGAAAATATTGAAACTGATAATATTGATGAAAGTGATGATGAAGATTCTCCCCCTAGATATGAATTGCTTGTTGTGCCTGAGGGTTATGTTATGGATGAAGAAACTGCTAGAGAATTTCTTGCTTGCAATGATAGATATGATGTTAAGAAATTGTTACTAAGCTGAAAGAAAAGTCTTTGAATGCTAGAATGAAATATGACCTGCTTTTGCTACTTCACCAATATGTGTTCCTGATAAGGATTATGATTTCGCTGTCGAACCTGGGTTAATTACTTTGGTTGAATCTGATCCTTTCCATGGCTATGAATCTGAAACTGTTGCGGCACATCTTACTAAACTGAATGATATAGCCACCCTATTCACCAATGAGGAAAAAATTTGCTACTATTATATCCTTAAGTTATTTCCGTTCTCCTTAAAGGGTGATGCTAAAACATGGTTTAATTATCTTGATCCTGGTTGTGTGCGTAGTCCCCAGGATATGATTTAGTACTTCTCTGCTAAATATTCCCCCGCTCATAAGAAACAAGCTGCCTTATGGAAAATATATAATTTTGTGCAAATTGAAGAAGAGAGTCTCCCACAAGCCTGGGGAAGGCTTCTCTGATTACTTAATGCTTTGCCTGATCATCCTCTTAAGAAGAATGAAATACTTGATATATTTTACAATGGACTAACCGATGCTTCCAGAGACCACCTGGATAGTTGTGTTGGTTGTGTTTTCAGGGAAAGAACTATCAATCAAGCTGAATTGTTATTGAATAATATGTTGACCAATGAAAACAATTGGACACTTCCTGAACCAACTCCTAAGCCAACTCCGAAGAAAAGGGGTGTTCTATTTCTCAGTCCTGAAGATATGCAAGAGGCAAAGAAATCTATGAAGGAAAAAGGTATTAAAGTTGAAGATGTTATGAATTTACCACCTATTGAAGAAATACATGGTCTTGATAACCCAACACAGATAGTAAAGGTAAATTCTCTCTATAGATTTGATGAAGGTGATATTCCTCGCTATCAGTCTGCTAGCCAATGTTTATATGAGTTTGACAATTTTATTGTTAAACAAGAAAGCTTCTATGCTTATGTTGGTAAAAAATTGCAACGTAATGCTTATATGATTGAACGCTTGAGTGATTATATGTCTAGAGTTAAAGGTGAACTTAAACTCATTAGTAAACATGCTTCTATGGTTACCACTCAAGTAGAACAAGTACTTAAAGCACAAAATGATTTGCTCAATGAATTAAATAGTAAGAAAAATCATCATGCTATAAGAGTTGTGACAAGAGGGGGTAGAATGACTCAGGAACCTTTGTATCATGAGGGCCACCCTAAGAGAATTGAGCAAGATTCTCATAGAGCTAAAGTAGATGCACCTAGTTCTTCTAAGAATAAGAAAAAGAAAAATGATAGGACTTTGCATGCTTCTAGTGAACCTGTTGTTGACACACCTGAGAATCCCAATGATATCTCTATATCTTATGCTGAAACACAATCTGGTAACGAACATGAACCTAGTGATAATGTTAATAATGATGTTCATGATGATGCTCAACATAGCAATAATGATGATGTAGAGATTGAACCTGCTATTGATCTTGATAACCCACAATCAAAGAATCAACGTTATGATAAGAGAGACTTTGTTGCTAGGAATCACGGTAAGGAAAGGGAACCATGGGTTCAGAAACTCATGCCCTTTCCTCCTAAACCATCCAAGAAAAAGGATGATAAGGATTTTGACCGCTTTGCTGAAATGATTAGACCTATCTTTTTGCGTATGAGTTTGACTGATATGCTTAAAACAAATCCTTATGCTAAGTATATGAAAGACATTATCACAAATAAAAGAAAGATACCTGAAGTCGGAATTTCCACCATGCTTGTCAATTATACCTTTAAAGGTGGAATACCAAAGAAACTAGGAGATCCAGGAGTACCCACTATACCATGCTCCATTAAAAGAAACTAGGTTAAAACTGTTTTGTGTGATCTTGGAGCCGGTGTTAGTGTTATGCCTCTCTCTTTATATCGTAGACTTGATTCGAATAAGTTGACACCTACTGAAATATCTTTGAAAATGGCCGATAAATGAACTACTATACCTGTCGGTATTTGTGAGGATGTGCCTGTTGCGGTTGCAAATGTTACTATTCTAATGGACTTTGTAATCCATGATATTCCCGAGGACGATAGTATGTCTATTATCCTTGGTAGACCCTTTTTGAATACTGCAGGGGCTGTTATTGATTGCAACAAAGGCAATATCACTTTTCATGCCAATGGTAATGAGCATACGGTACACTTCCCGAGGAAACAACCTCAGGTCCACAGTATCAATTCTATTGGAAAAATTTCAACGATTACTATTGGAGATTTTGAATTTCCTCTTCCTACTGTCAAGAAGAAGTATTATATTCTCATTATTGGGGACATACATATCCCCATTGAGGTAACCTAGTGTTATTCGAAAATTCTCCGGTTTCATGTTATTCGGAAAGAGTTTATTAACAATATCTGATCAACCTTGTTAATGGATTCCTTTTGATTTGCATGAGATGGTTGAATCTAGAAAGCACAACTCTGTGTACCATCTTTTTACTTTCTGATATTTAGATTAAATAAAGCAAAATATTATTTTATGTCTGTTTTCTGAGCTAACCGTGCAATAAAAAATACACGGAAAATAAAAGTTCTCCAAATGCCCCGAAAATGAAATATGATTTTTTTCTAGAATATTTAAAAATATTAGGCACTGAGAACGCAGCAGGGGGAGCCAGCAACTGGCCACGAGGGTCGGGGGCACCCCCCTAGGTGTGCCCCCTGCCTCGTGGGCCCCACGTGGCCCGCCTCCACTTACTCCAGCACCCACACACTTCTTCTTCCTCCCAAAAAATCACCAACCAGCTCAAGCACGAGTTCTAGCTCATCTTGCTGCCATTTTTTATCTCCTTGCCCAAAGCTCCATTCATAAAACTGTTTAGGGAGATTGTTCTTCGGTATGTGACTCCTCCAATAGTCCAATTAATTTTTGTTCTAGTGCTTTATTTATTGCAAAGTTTTGCTGCTAAGGTGACCCTGTTCTTGAGCTTGCATGTCAAATTTATATGGTCCCAAGTTGTTCTAATGCATGATATAGTCTCTAGGCACTTGTGGGTGTAGTTGCTATCAATTTTGTTAAGTTTGGTTCACTTTTATTTTGAGTCACTAAAAATTTCAGAAATTTTCAGAGGAAGAAAATGATGAGGAGATTATTGAGAGGCTCTTCGAGCCAAAGCTCAAAGGATAAGCAGAAGGAGGAGAATAAAAACCCCAAATACAATCTTCCTCGCACTGCAGAAGTTCGGCCGTGTGAATGGCCTTGTGATGATTTCTCGAGAGCCGCCGGGATTTATAAGGACTTCTATTATTTGGCTAAGAATGCAGGCCTTACCGAGTTCCTCCACGACCAGCGCGAACAGTATCTCTTACTCACTAATATTTTCATGCAAAAATTTCATCTCCATGCTAAGAAATCACCTCCTTCAGTGGAGTTCCATTTATATGATGAAGTTCAGGAGATGTCGTTCTATGAATTTTGTCAAGTATGTAAGATACCCTTTGCTGGTAGTCTAGAGGAACCACATCGAAAGGATGTTGAGGGGTTTATCGATATGATAGTTGTAGGGGAAACGAGGAAGGTTTCAGGGCAAGAATTACTAGTATACATTTTCCTGTTCTACGCTACTTTGCGATATTTGCTAGTAGATGCTTAATTGGTCGCGAGAACAGTGGAAACCTTAGTGCCCCTGATATTGTTATTTTGCGCCAGGCTTTATCCGAGATACCACTTTTAGCTTGGGTGCTATTGCAGCTAAACGATTAAGTCTGAACCGTACAAAGGGCCCCATCTTCGGTGGCATCTTTGCATCACGCCTTGCTGAACACTTTAGAATACCTATTAGGCATCATGAGAAGGAAGAAAAGTTGTTGGCCCCGGCTTTTCTAGATTATAAGAGTATGATAATGCATGATTTTATTGTTAAGGATAAGAAGAAGATGCTTAAGTATAAATTGATATTTGATGAAAATTATTGTGAGATTATTACCTTGCCTGGACCATATTTGTATGATTTACTTTCAGGCACGTACCTCGTTTTGCCGGATGCCGTTTATGCGTACTGGAGCCAAGCACAGGCCTCAGAGCCTGAGCGGAGCCATCACTTGACCCCTATCGGCAGTCGATTTACCGGTGGGATCCAGATGAGATTGCCAACCAGTGGCACCCTGAGGACACTACTTCGTGCACCAGAGAGAGTAGCTTTGATCCGTGGCAATTGACCAACTTAGGCTAAAAGCCTAAGCTTGGGGGAGTACGTATTTCTCACCGACATTACATTCATGTTCACACACTCATTCCAATTGTCGGTGTTCATACTCTTTCATTGTACCATCCTTGCTAGTTTATTTTCTTTTATAAGTCTTCTTCTTGTGTGCTAGAAAAAACCCAAAAAAATATTAGTTGTAGCTTTTTAGTAATTCAAAGAAAACCCAAAAAGATTTCTCGTTCTTCTTTTGCTTGTTGGGAACTTTTGCGTGTAAATAGTTTCCTTTCTTTTCTTCGGGGGTCAAGAGGAGAAGACCATGATGAAAATGTTTAGTGGCTCTCGTATGCATTAGTGTTGATTTAACCATGAGCCATATTACCTTGTCATCTCCTTTGTATTAAATGCTTGCAGATTCCAGCTTAGTCCAATGCACGTGCACTATTATTATTTTCCACACCGTTAGGTCGTGCGAGTGAAAGGCAAAGGCTGGTATGAACTCGACCTCTCTTGTTTTTTTAAATATGATAGTTTGTCATTCCTGATTCAGCCTATTATGAATGAAACATGCTTGCAATGACAATTAGAGATCATAGCTGCTCATGCCATGCTTAATTAGCTAAGAGTCTATAATGGTCTTCCTTGTGTGCCAACATGCTATTAAAATGGTTGTGATGTGGTATGATAGGGTGGTATCCGCCTTTGAACGACTCAATTGGTTTGACTTGGCACATGTTCACGCATGTAGTTGAAACAAAATCAACATAGCGTCCACAATATTTATGTTCATGGTGATTTATATCCTACTCATGCTCGCATTCATTGTTGATTAATTTTAATGCATGTTCATGACTGTTGTCGCTCTCTAGCTGGTCGCTTCCCAGTCTCTTTCTAGCCTTCACTTGTACCAAGCGGGAATATTGCTTGTGCATCCACTTCCATAAACCCCAAAGTTATTCCATATGAGTCCACCATACCTTCCTATATGCGGTACCTACCTGTCGTTCCAAGTAAATTTGTATGCGCCACACTCCAAACCTTCAAATGAAATTCTGTTTTGTATGCTCGAACAGCTCATGTATCAACTAGGGTTGTCTATATCTTCCATGCTAGGTGGGTTATTCTCATGATGAGTGGACTCCGCTTGTCATTCATGAGAAAATGGCTGGTAACCAGGATGCCTAGTCCCATGCTCAAATCAAAATAAATAAACAAAAGTCCCCCAGGGCTGTTGTTGGTATGGACGGTACCCGTTGTTTTGGGCCAGCCATGGAGTGTGCTGGTTGGTGGTTGGGGGAGTATAAACTTTACCATTCTATTTGGGAACCGCCTATAATGTGTGTAGCATGGAATATATCGAGAACTCTTGGTTGTTATGTTGACAATGAAAGTATACCGCTCAAAATATTATTCATCTCTATTTCAAAATCAAGCTCTAGCACCTCTACAAATCCCTGCTTCCCTCTGCGAAGGGACTATCTATTTACTTTTACATTGAGTCATCATCCTCTTATTAAAAAGCACCAGTTGGAGAGCACCGCTGTCATTTGCAGGTATTGCTATTAATATACATTGAGTATGATTGTGACTAGATCTCTTTTACCATGAATTGCAATGTCTAGTCAGTCCTTGATCTTCAGAGGTGCTCTGCATTTATGTTTTGCGGTCTCAGAAAGGTCTAGCGCGATACCATCTTGTTATATCATATTATAATTGTTTTGAGAAAGTGTTGTCATCCAAGGTTTATTATTATTGCTCTCTAGTTTATTATGTCATTGATATGAGTAAACATGAGGCCTAAAAGTTATTGTGAATGTGGTTAATTCCTAATCTTTGCTGAAAACTTGAATGTTGGCTTTACATATTTGCAACAACAAGAGTAAACAGAGTTGATACGTCTCCAATGTATCTACTTTTCCAAACACGTTTGCCCTTATTTTGGACTATAACTTGCATGATTTGAATGGAACTAACCCAGGTTGCTGTTCTTTTCAGAAGAACTGCCATGTTGTTATTTTTGTGCAGAAATAAAAGTTCTCGGAATGACCTAAAAATCAACGGAGAATTATTTTGGAATATATAAAAAATATCGGCGGAAGAAACCAGACCAGGGGGCACACCTTGTCCACGAGGGTGGGGGCGCCCCCCAGGGCAGGCCCCTTGCCTCGTGGGCCCCCTGAGGCTCCACCGACATCAGCTCCGACTCAATATATTCACGTTCGGGGAGAAAAAAATCAGAGAGAAGGATTCATCGCGTTTTACAATACGGAGCCGCCATCAAGCCTTAATCTCTCTCGGGAGGGATGATCAAGAGTCCGTTCCGGGCTCCGGAGAGTGCAGATCATCGTCGTCATCATCATCATCAACCTTCCTCCATCACCAATTTCATGATGCTCACCACCGTGCGTGAGTAATCCCATTGTAGGCTTGCTGGACGGTGATGGGTTGGATGAGATTTACCATGTAATCGAGTTAGTTTTGTTAGGGTTTGATCCCTAGTATCCACTGTGTTCTAAGATTGATGTTGCTATGACTTTGCCATGCTTAATGCTTGTCACTAGGGCCCGAGTGCCATGATTTCAGATCTGAACCTATTATGTTTTCATGAATATATGTGAGTTCTTGATCCTATCTTGCAAGTCAATAGTCACCTACTATGTGTTATGATCCGGCAACCCCGAAGTGACAATAATCGGGACCACTCCCGGTGATGACCGTGGTTTGAGGAGTTCATGTATTCACTAAGTGTTAATGCGTTGGTCTGGTACTCTATTAAAAGGAGGCCTTAATATCCCTTAGTTTCCAATAGGACCCCGCTGCCACGGGAGGGTAGGACAAAAGATGTCATGCAAGTTCTTTTCCATAAGCACGTATGACTATATTCGGAATACATGCCTACATTACATTGATGAACTAGAGCTAGTTCTGTGTCACCCTATGTTATAACTATTACATTAGGAATCGCATCCGACATAATTATCCGTCACTGATCCAATGCCTATGAGCTTTTCACATATTGTTTGCTTCTGTTACTTTTGCCATTGTTACCGTTATTTCCTTATTACTTTGCTACTAAATACTTTGCTGCAGATATTAAGTCTTTCAGGTGTGGTAGAATTGACAACTCAACTGTTAATACTTGAGAGTATTCTTTGGCTCCGCTTGTGTCGAATCAAGAAATTTGGGTTGAATACTCTACCCTTGAAAACGTTTGTGATCCCCTACACTTGTGGGTTATCACTGGTCGGTGGAGGCAACGGACTCCAGGTCGGAGGCAGACTCGCTGGCGATGTGGAGCTTGCCAAGGAGGTCAACGTGGCAGCTCTCGGCACTGGCTGCTCCCACATCGGTCGCAGGCCTATCAGCGATGTGGATCTCACCAAGGATGTTGATGAGGCGTCTCTCGGAACCAGCTGCTCCCACGCCAGGCGCGGGCTCGTTAGGGAGGCGGATCCCTCCAAGAGATCGGTGAGGTCGCTTGCCACGCAAGAGGCTTCCATGCCGCGAAGTGCATCGGCGCTGACGCTGTCGGGCATGGCCGGCTGGCTGTGCTCGCCAGGAAGGAAAAGGGTTCCCATCCAGAACGTGTTTCCGGACGACGGTGCACCTAGCCCCATAGTAGGCGCCAAATGTCAGGAGTTTCATGCGACATATGCCTAAGGATAGCTTATCATGGAGGGGGTCAATAGTACATCGCTGGGTCCTGGAAACGGGATTAGGCGGTATCTCGAAGCGTACGAGATTTACTCAGTTTCGGGGCTCTCCATGGACATAACACACCTAGTCCTGCTCTGTGGGGGCTCCGCGGCATGACTATCGTCAACAAGGTAGCTACAAGGGTGCTCCTTGAGCTGTTTTGCTAGAGGAGGAAGAAGATCAAGGCTAGCTCTCGCTTCTCCTTCTATGGATGAATGTATGGTGGCCATGGTTTTGAACCCCTTGCATGGAGAAGCCTGGGGAGTTTATATAGACCTACCCCCAGGGGTACAATGGTAATCCGGACGGGTGTAGGACCCGGTCGTCAGTGTCTCTAGGCGCCAGCTTCTCCGCCGGCTACTAGGGCCCGTCGCTTGGTGGGTCCCGCCTACTGCCGGTGACTAGGCCGATAGGTAGGGCCCGTCGTCCGTGGGCCAGGTTGGCTGCTTTGTACTATAGCTTCACCTCTGATGACGGAGGCTTTGTCGGGCGGCGCATGGCTACAGTCCCGCCGCCTGGTGGGCGCTCACTGTAGCCACACCCCGTCTTATCAGCTTAATGGATCACGGACCTCGAGGGAAGGGAAAGCCGCCTACTGGGAGCCGGCCCGTCCTTGAGGCTGCCCGCAGGGGATTCGCCGTCTTCTAGTTTCTCGCAGGCAAGTAGGGCCCGCCGCCTGCGGGCAGTACCGACTGACCGTCATGGAAGCGTGGTCCTCTCTGACGTAGGCAATGTCATGGGCTGCATGGCTACAGTGCCGCGCCAGGCAAGAGGTGTCTGCATGGTACACCCGCACTGTGGCCATGCTCAGCCCAAGATTCGGGGGTGGCAGGCTCGGGGCCGCCTGCTAGGTGCCGCCCCCCTAGAACCGCCCGCTGGGCACGCGCCGTCTCCTGGCAACTGGCCCGTCGGACCTGGCGACTCAAGGGGTCAGCCTCATGGCCGGATAGCTTGAGGGGCGCAGCTGGCCCCGATGTCTTGAAATATTGTAGGGCGTGAATGAAGATACCCGTGCTCAATATCTCCGACACCAGGTGCCGTTGAGTATGTAGGTCCTTCTCGTCCTCATGCTCATGATCATCACCATCGTCATCTCCCCCTTGGTTATAAAAAAATTCAAGTAGGGGTGGTGGGATGTTCACAAGACCTTGGAAACACAAGAAGGTTAATTAGTACGGGGATATTAAGTCGCATGCACGTGGATGAAACAATTCTAATAATGTTGGATGACAAACGTACCGAAATAATAAGGATTCCATGCAAAAACAGTGCCATGAGTGGTGGCAGCAAACACAAGACCCTCGTATTGAATTGCATCGCAGTATTCATTCGTGTACAGAAACCGATTTTTGAGCAATATCCATCAAGGCGTGGAAGTAACGATGGCAACAAGCCTGCCGAAGATAGCAACAACATGATAGTTCGTGTACTTCCGAGAGCGGCTGGGAACTCGACAAATTGCTAGCTTCTGTAGACGACAGTCACCATGATCATATTTGAACGTAGGTAGATCATCTGTATGCTCAACCTCAGGGCAGTCTGAGATTTTTGGAAGTGGAACCCGGTGACGAGTGTACTCATTCACAAGTTCCCACTCGCAGTTGTACCCAATATAAACAACCCAATCTCCATTTGCGCCTGCCCAGGCCTTACCCTTAAGCGATAGCATCTTAACATCACACGTATCATTATCAAGTGGCATCAACTTAAAGAAGGCGAGGCTTCTGTCGTCCTCGCGCCGGCGAGTAGGGTCATGGCGAAGAAGATAGGGGAGATCAAACCGCTCATGAACCCTTGGGTTCTTTGTAATGATGTTATTTGTTGAGTAGAGAATGGTCTTGAACAAACCTGCCATGCTAACCGAGGTGATGACGTCGTACCGATCAATGAGTTCCTCCACCACGTCATCCTTCAGATCGGGGCAAGCATAAAGGGGTCATCTCCGGAATGTTCCCTCCATGGAAGACAATCGAACAATGGCAGAAGGAAGGGTGAAGGAAAATGGAGGGAGGAAGAGCGTGCGACCGCAGTTCCAAATCGAGAGGGAAAGGCGAAGAGGCGGTGGACAGTTGCCACGATACAGGAAGAGGTGCCCCGCCCTACATAGACGTCCGTTCAGAAATTGTACAAAAGGAATCGCCGTCGTCTCACTAACATATTGGAACGGGACCACATGTCAACGAAACATGGTGTGTTATTTCTCGTGCAAAATGCGATCTGGCCGCGTTGGCCCGAGCTGCCGCATTATTTATTGACTTTATTTTTTTGATGGCGTGTCGTCCAGTTTTGAAGCACGAGTAATTGGTACTATATGCAGAGAAAATATTAAACTACTCTACCAGAGTACCACTACTCCACCTCAAGTACTAGTATCAAAAAAGATATATAGGTTGGAGTTTCATCGCTTGCTTGCTAAGGGCTGCCCACTTGCTTCTCACACTATCACCCTCTCTCTAGATCTAAAAAGACGGCGGTCGTCCCTCTCTCTCCCTCCTCACCGGTGGTCACACATCCACCAGGATCCCCTCCGCTAGGGAAGAAAAGGACGTGCAACATTGACGCACTCGTCATTGGCGAGCCAGGTCACACACTGATGACAAGGCCATCCTCTCAGACATAGCGCCCGCGCGGGATGGCCTCTGTCCCCAAGCTCGTTGCTGTAGTATGGGCGGAGGACGACGACCACGAGCAAGGACACTTCCCGCCGACCCTCTGCTATGCTAACTCTTTTTAAACCATGCCCTTGGTATATTGCCCCATCTACCACGTCGCTGCATGTGGATCTTTTTCCATTCCACCATCTCCCCAATTTGCTATCCTCTACTCTGATGGTCATGCAGACGAAAACCTTAATTTGCACTTTTAAAGGAAACCCTACTTCATGCATACTAATCCTTGTCTTGGTTGAATAAGGAAAGGAAGGGAGAAAGTATTGTCAAAGAGACTAGGTATCGAACCCGCATCTAGGTTGAAAAGGGGAAAATCAGTTGCTGAGGAATGAGTCTCGTGTCTCTTGGTTTTTTTTGACATGGTCGTGTCTCTTGGTTCAAAAAAGGTAGAAAGGCATGACAATGCAATAGAGAATGACCATGTCGATCGGTTTGTTTTCCTCACATAGGAATAAGGTGGCTAAAGAGAACAAAAATGGGACGTAATCCACATATCCTGCCTGGATATTTGTTCCTCTGGGCAACCATCCCTCCCTCACTACTCTATGTGTCCGTGAAGATACATACTGGTGTGCCTATTGTCCGAATGGGCCTCCCATGCTCTTATTGCCACTTTTTTGCTGTTAGTATAAAGCCACCGGTAAATTCAAGCAATGCTACTGCTAAAGTGATGCCACATTTAACTAATGTCGCACTCAGTCTAATGCCACTGATAAATTTAAGCAATGCCATTTAATGTCACTGGATTATTTCAGGGTTCGCTGTTGATTGTGGATGTATTAAAGATTATTCAGCTAAGGCATTCTCATGTTGTTGCACATCCAGTATACAATGATGAAACTTGTTGCCACCTTCAGATTTTTGCACTGTTAATGCTTATAAATTACGTACCTCACTTTCATGAGATAAGTCAATTTTTTGTACAGTGTCACCAGAATGCCAAGTTGTTTGATGTCATTTTATTTTGGTTAAACTGCACAAAAATTTATGAAGAGAAGAGGAAAGGTCAAGAGTGGGCACCTCCTCCTCCGGCTGTTTCTTGATTCAGTTGATCAAGTTTTTATGTTTGATCGATTATCAAGATTGGGATAGAAATTTTCAGGTCCTCTCGAGTTTGAAATGATGTTTACCTTGAAGGTACATGGTTTGCAAAAAAATATGCTATCATTAGTTCATAATGCTAGTTACCATCGGACTTTTGTATTTGGTTTAATGTTGTTGCACAACTAGTATACCAATGCTGCAACTTGTTAACTTTACATTTTGTATTGCTAATGCTTATAGAAATCTTCCAGTACTAGCTTATGGAAATCAGTTCATTAAAACCAGTCTACTGTACCCCGTAATAAAAAAAACTACTCCATTGTTGCACTAGCCACTGGATTAGTGTATATTTGTACTATTCGAATGGTGTTGCATCTTTAAATTGAACTATGAATCGTCTTATATTAAGGAACAGAGGGCGTAGTGTTCACTCAAATACTGCCAGTAAAGCTAATCACACCTTTGTTAAAATAAATGTTCATTATGTTATCGGAGGAGGTCTATATGTTTGTCTCTAATGCATGTCGATTACATACCTGACATCATGATGTAATGGTAAGTCGTTTCTGTTAGCACAGTGTCACTGAATTGTCAAGGCGGTGATGAAATTTTATTTTAGTTGAACTACACAAAATATGCTGAAAAGAAGAGGAAAGGTCAGGAATGGTTCAATTTTCTAGAAAATAGTATGTATGCCTTCCTAACATTAGCCGTTCTTGCCTTATTTATTCCTTCAAACTGGTGGTTCGAAATAGTCTTGCTACCTTTTCGCATTAAGAAATTGGAATGCTTATATTTGTGAGTCTATGCTTCAACTAGTGCCACTTTTATAGTAATCACACTTTCAATATCTGTGCAAACAAGGATGCTCGATTTTAGTGGAACTGCACAAAAAGTCCAAATGGTTCAACATTATGAGCATGTTTTCTTCCAAACTGTTATATCCAATTGGTGGCACTATGAGCTGTTCATTATGAAGGTACATGGTTTGCTACTATCTTGCTACTCTTTTGTACTATCATTAGATAGTAATATTAGTGGTTTGCATGTGAATTTATTGGCATGGTGGACCTACATTGGAGGTGCAGGACATGACTCAATGATTGGGTGCTCAATTACGGTTGTATCGATTTCACCTCTTCCATCACTCGAACATGCATATCCTTGGTCTGATGAAGAATAGGCGCTATATTTCTGATCTGTACCAGCAAATCAATTCAGTACAAAATTTTCCAGGGCAAAACATGACAGTATCAAATTTTCCAGTACAAAACATGACAGATGCTAAGCGTAAACAACTAGCAGAGGCATGTTTAAACCGAAAATACAAAGTTGGGTATATGTTAACTAGCTCGTTGATATTTGTGCAAACAAATGTCTGCCAATTGCTATTTGGCGAACAAACAAAGTGACTTCAATTTTTGTGGAACTGCACAAGAGAATAGATAGTCACTGCATGCAGTGCCATTTGAAAATAGACATATAAATATTGGATAGTCACTTCATAGACTGCACAATAGTAGTACTATACTATTTATTGGCCAACACTAGTTGCTTCATTGCTTTGTTTTGATTGTCCAATGGGCATCATTTTACCAATGTTAAAGTTGTAGTCCTAAAATAGCCTCGCTATGTGATCTACAGATGACCAACTCATATTTCAGTGGACGTAACTCCATCATGTGTGGTTCACTCTCATGGTGCCATCTGTTGGTGAAACCACTTACGTTTGCAAGTGGAAATGTAAACTTCACGATCAAATTTGTCTTTCACTTTGTACTGAATGTTGGCCAGAGAAGCATCCATGTCAGTAGCAAGAACAAATGTTTTTTCTTGATATTTTCTTTAGGAGCTACATATTGCATATGATCTGTGAGTCATTGAGATACATTAACATGTTACTCTTATGGATGGGAATGGTACTAGTTGGTTGTGAATTTGGGCTATTAATGGGAACATAATACAAAGTCAAGCATGTGAGTCTCGTGTGAACATTTCGAACGGATCGGCTCTTTTAGCGTGCACATGATCCTTATTTCTGTGTGCTCAGTGTTTACAAGTTACTAGAAATTCCTTATTTATGTTCTCTCAGTGTTTACAAATTACTGATCAATCACTAGCTAGCCTACTAATATGCTTGTGGCAGTTTTAGTTGTGATGGAAGATCCAAAGATGGCAGTTTTTTGAATAAAAATGCCTACCTCTGAAGAAACTGACAAGCTATTCTGAAGAAAATGCCATGCGAATCTGAAGAAAATGCCAGCAAAAACATTCACAAATGCCTTATCTCCCAGCGAAGGTTCATCAGCTAATGCGATCCTACATGTACATTATCCGACCTACTCGATCCTACACGAATAAATAGCGGATCACGCACGTACTACCTCCTTTCCGGTTTGCGGGGCTCAATTCAAAAATCTCACCAAGCAAGGTAGATGAAGAGCGGTGGAATATTTTTTTACAAGGAGGGAGTACCTCATCTGGATGATGCGAGTGGATTCGTTTGATCATCATGCCGATGTGCGACCCAGGACGGGCAGGACGCACCACTAACAGGACGGGACGACACATCAGTTTTTCTAGTTTTCCACGGTAAGCAGGTGCGCTAAGCCATGCCTGCTTATGCATTGAGTTCCGATGACCGTCGCGTTTCCCGCGACACGCTGCTTCACCTACCTTTCGCCTATAATTACTGGTTCCCAGCGTTCTCCGGTAGCACCGTCACCCAACTCACCCTATCGGCTCCCCTCACAACCCCCACCGGCCCGACGTCGCTCGCCACTTGCCCTCGCACTTTCCACGTTCGTCATGCCCCCGACCATCCGCAATAGGCGACGCTAGAGGCGCTCACAGCCGGAGCTAGTGTGCGGCTATTCATGGGAAGGAAGACGGAGGGATGAGGCATTCTATCGGTCTTTACATGGCAATGCGGAGTACGAGGACTTGTTGGAGCACTATCGCCTGGCGGAGGAGCAGCGTATCGCCGATTTGCACCGCCAGTGGGGCATGGAGCAGCAGCGCACCGCCGCTCTGAGTTGCGCGCAGAGCGCCTGCAACAGGGCCGACTACATGGAGGCCGGCGCCCGGCAAATAGCCCTAGAGGTTGTCGGGGCACGCACGCGTGCGCGACGCCGAATTTTACTACCAGCTCATCAAGTGGGTTTCCTGCTTAGAAGCCGAAGCTTCAGTGGAGCACGCCGACATGGAAAGGGCCAACGCGCCCTTTCGCACCTCCGGCAAGTCCAAGGCGAGGAGGAGGACGTCGATGCCTGCATTTAGCGTGTATCGCAGATGGCGGCCGGCATCGTCTAGTTAGCTAGGAGTAAGTTAGTACTTGTACACTAGATTATTAGTGGGAGTATATAGTTAACTAGGCTATGATGGTTGTCAACTTGGAAGTTTGGTACTCTATATCGGATCAGACCTGTTAATCTGCTCTGAATGTTGAACTTTCCGTGTGAATGTATGGAATGGGATGTTATTTTTTGAAATATGTTGTACTTATCCACCACGGGTTTAGAGGCTGACTTGTGGGCCTACTAGGTTGACGCGTACACAATCAGGAGATGATTGTACGTGGAGAGGATGACAGCAGGGACCCACCTGGGTCCTGGCAGCACGCAAGCAAGTGCCTCCTTATTTCAAGCCAAAAAATGGTTCCTCCTAATTGATTTCTGACATCTGGGTCTCATGCCATTGTCAATGTAGTCAATAAACGAGATAATTGCACAACAAGCGGCTGACACCAGGGACCCAGCAGCTTGCCCAGTTATTTTAGTTTTTGAGACGGAAGCAGGTTGTCAACTGGGCTGTGCGGGGCACTCTGACCACAAGACCAACCCAGTAGTTTTTTTTTCTTCGTGAAAATGGCTAACCCAGTTTTTTGTTCTTTTGCAGAATACCCAACCCAGGCCTACTTTCTTTGTCAGCGTGGCTGGGCTGCAAATCTTTCAATACAATGAGAGCTTCATCTGACTTGCCCAGAAAATGGGCTATCAGTAATGAGAAATGGGTTGTACATTTTTGAAACACATCAAACCGGCAATTAGTTTCAAATTTCTTTTTTTTTCATTTCGAGATTTTAAATTCCATTGTTTTTTTTGCGTGGACAATTATTTGGATTTTATATTGATATGAATTAATTTTTAAAATTAGTTTGAATGTGACTCGAAATTTTTGGATTAAAAACAGTTTGGACCGCACCGTAATATGCAGAAATTTGTATAATGTTTTAACCGTGGCCACAATATGGGTTGTAATGTTAACAAAAAGAATATGGGCTCCAAAAAATCATTAATAATTAGCAAATGGGCTGTAAATTATTTGAAATAATGGCAGATAGGGTTGTATGTTGTTTTCCACATATTTGAGGCTGACTTGTGCGCCTACTATAGGTTAACGCGTACGCTTTCCGAAAAAAGGTTGACGCGCACGCAACATCGTGTCAACTTAGTCAACACATGAGAGCAGTGACCGTTGGATGTTCATCCAACGACCGTCATGCTTCTTCAATCTCTGCTCTTCTAGCTCCAGCCGCTCCAATAAGCACCGGCGGGACTGCCTGCTCCCTCCTCCCGCGGCCGGCTATGCTGCCGCGCATGCCTAGCCATCTCTCTACTCACCCATACCTCCTGTTATTCTCCGGCGACGGCAGCCTCACACTGCAACCAGAGCAGTAAACCCACATACTCCCTTCCGTGTGGGAAACAACTGTCGAGTCTTCCTCGGCTCCTGGTCATTCCCTTCCTAGGCCTCGCCGTAGTCCCCGCCTTGGTGCTCTCGACGCGGCGTGCTCAACATGGTCAAGTAACAACTTCCATCAGAAGAGGATTGTACATGGAGAGGCTGACAGCTGGGTCCACAGCCACGGCAAGGAAGTGCCTCCTTATTGCGCGTAAAATAATTATTCCTCCACCTGACAGCAGGGACCCACCGGAAGGGCCTCTATATTTTGCGAAAAAACATTCCTTCCGCTGACAGCTCGGATCCACGAGCTATATCTCTTCGCACGCAAGTGCCTCCTTATTACGCCCAAAAAAAGAAGACCCCTGAGGGAGTCCTAGATTAAGGGGTCCTCGGGTGGCCGGATTACTCGTTATGGGCCGGACTGGTGGGCCGTGAAGATCACCACAGAATATTATCCCTCGTATCCTGATAGGACTCCTATATGTGTAGAATGGCAAGTTTAAAGTCCGGGTGTAATGTTTACTTCCTCTGCAAGATGACCATGTACAACCCGAGGTCCCTCCAGTGCATATATAAACCGGAGGGTTTGGTCCATAGGGACAGAATCACAATATCATAGGCTAGACTTCTAGGGTTTAGCCATTACGATCTCGGGGTAGATCAACTCTTGTAACCCTATATTCATCAAGATCAATCAAGAAGGAAGTAGGGTATTACCTCGATAGAGAGGGACTGAACCTGGGTAAACATCGTGCCCCTAGTCCCTTGTTACCATCGATCCTCAGATGCATAGTTCGGGACCCCCTACTCGAGATCCGTCGGTTTTGACACCGACATTGGTGCTTTCATTGAGAGTTATGTTGTGTTGTTGATAGAAGGATTGATGGCTCACTTTGTCATCAGCGACGGCGCCACCCCCAGGGAGATCTTCCTCCCCAATTAGCTTTTCGTGTTCGGCGGCTTCATGCTATGCGCCAACTCGGATGGCCACCTTGAGCAGGTCGACAGCTACGCCCCTGGTCATTAGATCAGGTTTGGAAGTCTGAATTATGTTGGCGACATCTGAGGAGACTTGATCTTCGATGGATTCGCACTCGCGGTTGTCGCTCCCTGCCTACACAATGGAGACATCTCAGATCTATCATCAGGTCCCATCCAGGGGCAACATCCACGACCGCTCTGGCCCTAGATTCGGAGCAGATCGCTTCATCCGAAGACAGGAGGATAAACCCCGCCGGGCTCTCCCCCTCCATGGAACTTCTAGTCAGAGACTCAACGGCGGTTGCACCGCTCACACACCCAAAATTGAGCGGGACCTTCCCCGCCGCTAGGAAATCGGACTCGACTCAAATTACGAGCTCTGAACTCCTCGGATCCGCACTCTCCGTGTCGACCAAGTGGTCATCACCGAGCCTGGTTCCGCAGACCCCCAAACTCCAATCCAGCTCTCGCTCTTAAATGAGGCGATGGACTTGCTGCAATCTCTCGCCATTAAGGAGGGTTCAACGCCGAACTATGCCCAGTTAAAACTGGGGGTTGAGATCAGGGAATTTTGCTTCCCACCCACCACCCACTTGGTAGCCACGGTCAAAGACTTAATCGACGTACTAGACTACGCTTCCGAAGACTTCAATGGGATGGACCATGACGTCAAAGCTGATCTAGGTCAAAACCCGCCCGTCATCGGGCGATAGACGGACACTTCTACCTATGACGTATACATGGTGGACACACCTGAGGAGAATAATGACGATTGCGATAAAGATCCAGAGCAGGATAAGCCCGTCGATGAACCTCCTAAGCGCCGGCGCCAACGGCACCGCTTGCGATCGCGTCGGGAAAGGAAAAGTAATACCGGCACCGGAGAGAATGAAGCTCCAGAGGACGCCGAAGACCCCATAGAGCCAGCTCTAGAGCAGGATGAGTGGGAAGATGGCCAATGCAGTCCTGAACAACTCACCGATCACAATTATTCCAAAGATAGTAACTACCTACCTGTCTCCGAAGAGGATGTCAGCCTGGGAGACAAGGAATTCATCGTCCCAGATGAACCCCTTGAACAAGAATACTTTCAGCGATGGCTTATTGCCACAGCAAGGAGCCTGAAAAAGTAGCAGCATCGGCTAAAAGCTGAACAGGATACGCTCAACGACAGAAGGAATGAAGTGCTAAACGCTGAAGAGAGATACGGTCGTGAGCACTAAACAAAGAGTAAGTTGCTGCCACAATTCGACGACGAGGCCCTTGTGCCAATTCCTTCGAAGCACGATCAGGCCGACCAACCGGACCAACCACCTCGTGAACGAGACAAAGCAGCTACCAATGCCGTATACCAGTCCGCGCCTCCCCACCGTAAAGGAAAGGATACAGCGGCTCAGGGCCATAAGTACGACTGATGTCATGACCTGAATAAAAAACCCGGTCAGGCTAGATCGATCTATGGATCAAGAGAACGTGCTCCCACATGGGATGATGTCTACCAAGCCAAGCACATCTAAAGTTCAGAGTCAACACTAAACATAGATGCCGTCCGAACTACGTCCCGATGTTGCACGATACAGGGGCGCTGCGCACCCTCTGTACTTTACCGACGAGGTGATGGATCACCAATTTCCGGAAGATTTTAAACTCGTAAACATCGAGGCGTATGATGGAACGACGGATCCCGCTGTATGGATTGAAGACTTTATTCTTCACATCCACATGGCTTGTGGAGATGACCTCCATACCATCAAATACTTACCTTTAAAGTTGAAAGGGCCTGCTCGGCACTGGTTGAATAGCCTCCCAAAGAATTGCATTGGAAGCTGGGAAGATTTAGAGGACGCATTTTGGGCTAACTTTCATGGGATTTATGTCCGCCACCGAATGCTGATGATTTAAGTCACATAATCTAGCAACCTGGGGAGTCAACCCTCAAGCTTTGGAATCGGTTCTTAAATAAAAAGAACCAAATTGTCGACTATACGGACGCCGAAGCCTTAGCGGCATTCAAACACAGTGTCCGAGACGAATGGCTCACAAGACACCTCGGCCAGGAGAAACCGAAGACAATGGCAGCCCTTACTACATTAATGACCCGCTTTTGCATCTGTGAAGATAGCTGGCTAGCTTGTAGAAGCAATAGTACCAACGACCCTGGCACTTCCGAAGTCAGGGACGGCAATGGCAAGCCACGACGCAATAAGAATAAGCATCGGAGCAATAACGGAGAAATAGATGACACGGCAGTAAACACCGGATTCAGTGGCTCCAGGTCCGGTTAATGAAAGAAGTCGTTCAAAGGCAACAGATATGGTCCATCCAGCTTGGACAAGATATTAGAGAGACCTTGCCAGATTCATGGCACCCCTGAAAAACCTGCAAACCACACCAACAGAAATTTTTGGGTCTTCAAGAAGTCCGGCAAGTTAAATGCCGAACACAAGGGTTAAGGACCTCAAAGCGAGGACGAAGACGAACCTCACCAACCGAATACTGGGGGACAGAAGCAATTTCCCCCTGAGGTGAAAATGGTGAATATGATCTACACCACCGATATCCCCAAGAGGGAGCGCAAGCGCGCACTAAGGGACGTTTACGCCGTAGAGCCCGTCGCCCCAAAGTTCAACCCATGGTCAGCTTGTCCGATCACCTTTGATCGTAGGGATCACCCAACCAGTATCCGTCATGGAGGTTCGGCGGCCCTAGTACTCGACCCCATAATCGATGGATATCATCTTACTCGAGTCCTTATGGACGGCGGTAGTTGTCTCAACTTGATATATCAAGACACTATCCGCAAGATGGGGATAAACCCGTTAAGAATCAAGCCTAGCAGCACTACCTTCAAAGGAGTGATACCTGCATAGAGGCCCGCTGCACGGGCTCATTAACACTTGAAGTGGTATTCGGCTCTCCAGGCAATTTTCGAAGTGAGGAGTTAATCTTCGACATCGCTCCCTTCCGAAGTGGCTACCATGCACTACTAAAAAGAACGACCTTCGCCCGCTTTAATGCAGTCCTGCACTATGCTTACCTGAAGCTTAAAATGCCTGGACCGCTCGACGTCATCACGGTCAATGGGAACATGGAGCGCTCCATCCGTACAGAGGAGGATACTGCGGCCCTGGCAGCCGAACTTCAAGGCATCCTATTTAAGCTGAATAATTCATCGGTCGTCAAGACCAGAGACACTGCTAAATGTATCCGGTCTGCATTACAATGCGGCAGCTCAGAAGAACCTGAGCTGGATTAGCAGTTACGCCTCCGCTGACTACCTTACAAGGTGGTAGCATATGTACCTCGTGTACACAACTTCACCCTTCAAATACCTTGGGTAGCGCCGGGGGCACACTACGGAGAAACAGTCCATAGTTCGGCTTGACCCTATTCGGACTCTAAAATATATTTTCATTAAAGGTTCATTAAAAGAACCCACCTTATCTATGGTTGTGCAGGGCAATCTTTTCCAGATTTCCCCTTCCTTTCTCACAGGTGGCCATCAAACCTATCTCCTTCACGGATGTGTCACAAAGGAGAAATGGCGCAGACGTGCAGCAGGGCCCCATCGAGATTTTTCAATCGCTAATTTTTAGGCTTTGTGTAAACCTTTCCCTTTATTACTCTTCTTCTCTTTGGCATGTAAAATGTCCAAGATGTTGTTGGCATTATCTGTAAACACACGGCTCGTCGTATTAACCATGGTATAAAAGAAGCAGTTTGGTTCCAATTTGTTTGGAGTTTATTTTACATTAACATATGTGGTCTCTCCCTACCTCAGATTGCCACATGTGCCTCAATCTGGATTTAATACCAGGGGTTATATTCGGCCTAGCATACTTCAAAGTCCGAACACCTATGGGGGACTGTTCGGCGTCTCGGATATTGCGTTATATGCATCGGCTCCGAATCATGTCGTGTGTCTATAGTTGGGTTGCCCGGCTCCTGTGCTTACCACCTTACGTTTCGCATTATTCGGCTAAGGTAGTAACAGGAGAACTACTGTGATTGTATTTCTAGTTCATCCGGTCAAGTATCTCCGTAGATAAAGCCGAAAACTGACTGTCATGATAAGCGAGAGCTAGTCAGCGATTCGGTGACTTAGTGTTATACTACGATCGTTAGCAATCTACTGTTATACGAGGGGCTGTTCTTCGCCCAGCCGCGTAAAATAGGCACCGTAATGCGGATAGCCGCACACGCACCAGGGGATAGTACTTAGCCCCACAAGTCAAGCTCATATGGCTAAGTGAAAGCAATAAATTTGTATCGTCCGATTACCTGGTTCGCTACGCGGACACCTCCTTTATGAACCAAGACATTGGGTAAAGAGTGATCACGCACAATACCGAACACCCATGTAGTATCTACATGGGGGCTGGAGCTGACGACTGCAAACTTTCAAATATAGTAATAATAAACAGCCGCACAGGAGGAAAATTCACTTGAAATATATGGCGCAAAAATATATACATATCGGTTCATATGCATAGTCTTTACAACCCGAATACTTTTACTCAAAAGCCACGCCCTTTGAGCACTGCCCCCCACAATGCACGCTCCTTATAGGACGTCATCAAAGTACCTCTCTGGCCTCCAATGATCCTTTCCCTTAGGCGGGCCGGTGGGCACCACCTCGGTGGCCTTCATCTTCGCCCAGTGCATCTTGACGTGGGCAAAGGCCATCCAGGCACCCTCTATGCAAGCCGAACGCTTCACAGCATCGACCTGCAGCATCGCATCGACGAAACGCTTCACCAATCAAAAGTAGCTACTCAGGATTGGCTCGGCGGGCCAGAGCCGGACTATCAAGTCCTTCATGGCTGCACCCACCATGTTATGCAGCTCGACCAGCTCCTTCAACTGGTCGTTCAGAGGTACTGGATGTTCTGGTGCAAGGAATTGTGACCAGAACAGCTTCTCCGTAGTATTCCCCTCCCAGCCTCTGAAGAATTGGGCGGCGTCGGCGATGCTCTTCGGGAGATCCGAAAATGCGCCTGGAGAACTCCACAATCGCGCTAGTGACACATACTTCTAACCTCCAAGTATACTCTGAAGAAGAAAGGCCTTACCAGCTACTATCTGTCATGCCTGTTTGATCTCCTCGCGAGCACTCCTGGACTCGATCCATGCCTCCTTGGTATCATTGAGAGTCTTATTGAGTTTGGATGTTTGATCCGAAGTCTTTTTCTCCAAGTCCTCGCACTTTCAAATGGCATCTCGCAGCTCTTGTTCGACTTCGGCCACCCGAGACTCATGTTGCCGGCGGGAGGCATGTTTGGCCTCCAATTTGGCAGCCGCTTTGTCAATGGTTGCCTTGTTCATCTCGGCCTCTTTCTTGGCCTGTGCAAGGGCGCCCTTGAGGGTCTCGACCTCGGCTACTCCAACTGTGACATAAGCACACCGCACAATGAGTTCATACTCCTAAATAAATCATATCGTGTTTTGACATAATAAATTTCTAAGGTCCGCATACCTTGCGTTTCATCAAACCACTTCTTCACGTGGTCGAGCTCTTCGTCAGCTAATTGAAGCTTCCCATTGTGCTCGAAAACTTCTGCGGCCTGGGCGGATGCCGCTACCAGGGAATCCTGTTCAAATAAATGGCACGATATGTTCTATTAGCTGATACTATATGGATACTCTGTCCGATTCTCTTCGGAATCAAAACAAAACATCAGGGGCTACAATCCGTATACAGGTTTCTTATCCTATGCAAACAAAACGTAAAGTTCTTTTTGAATATTATGTCGCATACCTCAAAGCCTATCAGTAGGCTGTTGAACGCTTCATTCAATCCACTTTTGGCAGAACGAATCCTTTCCATAACCGCACCCTGGTGTTCCACCACGATGGAAGCACCTTGCAGTGCTTCCTCCAGCGTGTTCGGCGCCTCCGAATTAATGGAGGACGCCATTGGAGCAGATGCTCCTCCCCCTATTGTAGGGGGGCTATCTTTCCAATTCCGGAGCCGTACTAGCCTCCGGAATGGTGTTCGGCAGGGGCCCGGATTGCTTGGGCTCCCCGCCATCGGTCGCCATAGGGATTGTTTCCCCTTGGCTGACGGTACCTTTTTGTCCGCCCCGCTCCCATCTCCTCGTGCAGGGGATGCCCGCAGGGAAGACACTTCGGTGTCCCCTAGGATGGGCAATTGAGCCCGCGGTGGCGTGTCACTCTCCACCATTTCAGCTGGCAGAGAGCTCCCTAACGATAATGAAGCACCAGGGAATGTGTGGGGAGGGCTGCAAAACAACAAATAAAGTTGATTAAGCAATGATAGTTGATTAAACCGAACACAACAATGAAAATCCAAATACACATGATTTGGCCAGGGGCTTGACCCTGTGCGGTACTCGGAAACTGGCCTCGGACGTTGAGTTCGAGCTGTCTGGGAGGTTCAGCTTCTTCCTAGGCGCCCCCTTTCCCGTTTATTCGGGGGCCGCCCTCTTCTTCCCCTTTCCCTTGATGGGGGAGTCGCTTTCGACCTCCTCCTCCTCCTCTCCTTCTTCGTCATGGGAGGAGTGGGCATCGGTCTCTCTGGACACAGTATCCGAAGGACCCTTGGGGTGGGGGCTGCTCTTGGCCTCCTTTCCATTCTTCTTGGCCTTCTTCTCCAACACCATGTACGGCGCCGAAACTAGCAAGGACGTTAATATTCAAAAAAAGCAGCATCATCGGTAGTTGAGGCATGGCTGGGTTTTCGGGCAGCGGAGACGGACAGTCGATCCGCTCCGCTTTCTTTGTCCAGGCATGTATGAAACGTAAGAGTTCTAACTCCTGTTATAATTGAAATATGGACAGGATGCATCTTCGACAGAATCATGCTTATTGATGACCCATAAGTGTGGGGGATCTATCGTAGTCTTTTCGATAAGTAAGAGTGTCGAACCCAACGAGGAGCAGAAGGAAATGATAGGAAGTTTTCAGTAAAGTATTTTCTGCAAGCGCTGAAATTATCGATAACAGATAGTTTTGTGATAAGGTAATTGGTAACAAGTGACAAATAGTAAAAGTAAATAAGGTGCAGCAAGATGGCCCAATCCTTTTTGTAGCAAAGGACAAGCCTGGACAAACTCTTATATGAAGGAAAGTGCTCCTGCGGGCACATGGGAATTATCATCAAGCTAGTTTTCATCACGTTCATATGATTCGCGTTACTTTGATAATTTAGTATGTGGGTAGACCGGTGCTTGGGTGCTGCCCTTACTTGGACAAGCATCCCACTTATGATTAACCTCTATTGCAAGCATCGTCAACTACAAAAGAAGTATTAAGGTAAACCTCACCATAGCATGAAACAAGTGGATCCAAATCAGCCCCTTACGAAGCAACGCATAAACTAGGGTTTAAGCTTCTGTCATTCTAGCAACCCATCATCTACTTATTAATTCCCAATGACTTTGTCTAGGCCCAAACAATGGTGAAGTTTCATGTAGTCGACGTTCACATGACACCACTAGAGGAAAGACAACATACATCTCATCAAAATATCGAACGAATACCAAATTCACATGACTACTTATAGCAAGACTTCTCCCATGTCCTCGGGAACAAACGTAACTACTCACAAAGCATATTCATGTTCATAATCAGAGGGGTATTAATATGCATAATGGATCTGAACATATGATCTTCCACCAAGTAAACCAACTAGCATCAACTACAAGGAGTAATCAACACTACTAGCAACCCACAGGTACCAATCTGAGGTTTTGGTACAAAGATTGGATACAAGAGATGAACTAGAGTTTGAGAGGAGATGGTGCTGGTGAAGATGTTGATGAAGATAACCCTCCCCGAGATGGGAGAGTTGTTGGTGATGACGGTGGTGACGATTTCCCCCTCCTGGAGGGAAGTATCCCCGACAGAACAACTCCGCCGAAGCCCTAGATTGGTTCCGCCAAGGTTCCTCCTCGAGACGGCGGCGTTTTGTCCCGAAAGCCTCCTTTTATTTTTTTTCCAGGTCAAAACACCTCATATAGGAGAAGATGGGCATCGTGAGTCAACACGTGGCCCACGAGGCAGGGGGCGCCCCCCACCCTCGTGGACAGGTGGTGGCCCCCCTGACGTATCTCTTTTGCCAGATATTTTTTATATTTTCTAAAACGGTGTTTCGTGGAGTTTCAGGGCTTTTTGAGTTGTGCAGAATAGGTCTCCAATGTTTGCTCCTTTTCCAGCCCAGAATTCCAGCTGCCAGCATTCTCCCTCTTCATGTAAACCTTGTAAAATAAGAGAGAAAAGGCATAAGTATTGTGACATGACGTGTAATAACAACCCATAGTGCGATAAATATCAACATAAAAGCATGATGCAAAATGGACGTATCAACTTCACCAAGCTTAGACCTCGCTTGTCCTCAAGTGAAAGCCGATATCGAAAAATATGTCCACATGTTTAGAGGTAGAGGTGTCGATAAAAAATAAAATACGGACATGAGGGCATCATGATCAACCTTATAAAAACAACACAGATATATATAGTCATATGACTCTTATGCTAAAGTAACAATCTATCTACAATGACAAGTATGAATCAGAAACTTCATTGAAAACCAACAAATTATGATCTCGGTCATTGAAGCAATTGCAATTTATCATAACATCGGAAGAGTTAATATAAGAGCTTTTCAGCAAGTCCACATACTCAACTATCATTTATTCTTTCACACTTGCTCACACTCACACAATACTTATGGGTATAGAGTTTTAATCGAACACAGAGAAAGATAGGGGCTTATGGTATTGCCTCCCAACCTTTTACCTCATGGGTAATGTCAACAGTAAGAGACCATGATAACTTATATCCAGTTGGGTATATATGTCAGGATCTTTCCAACACAATGTGCTTGCCAAAGGATAAAATGTAAAAAGGAAAGGTGAAAATCACCTTGACTCTTATAAGGTAAGAATAATAGATAGGCCCTTCGCATAGGGAAGCAGAGGTTGTCATGTGCTTTTATGGTTGGATGTACAAAATCTTAGCGCAAAAGAACGTCACTTTATATTGCCACTTGTGATAGGGACCTTTATTATGCAGTCCGTCGCTTTTATTACTTCCATATTACAAGATCGTATAAAGCTTATTTTCTCCACACTAATAGATCATACATATGTTATAGAGTTGCAACAATGACAACTTACTTGAAGGATCTTACTCAATCCATAGGTAGGTATGGTGGACTCTCATGGCAAAACTGGATTTGAGGATGTATGGAAGCACAAGTAGTATATCTACTTGGTGCAAGGAGTTTTGTCTAGCATGAGGGGGAAAGGCAAGCTCAACATGTTGGATGATCCATGGCAATATACTTTATTTTGGATATAAGAAAACATAACTCATTATGTTGTCTTCCTTGTCCAACATCAACTCTTTAGCATGTCATATTTTAATGAGTGCTCACAATCATAAAAGATGTCCAAGATAGTATATTTGTATGTGAAAACCTCTCTTTCTTTATTACTTCCTATTAATTGCAACGATGACCAAAACTAGGTTTGTCAACTCTCAACAACTTTTATGCATCAAACTCTTTATATGTGAAGTCCTTACTTTCCATAAGATCAATATGATCTCTTTGATATTTTTTATGTTTTCTTTTATTCTCTCGTGAACATAGCGAGAGAATCAAGCCCTTGACTCAACACTAATCCTTATTATATAGCTCACGGACTCAATTACAAAGGTAAAGATCAAAAGGTAAGAGCTCACAACTAGATCATACTAAACTTTATTCTACTAGATCAAGATATTACCAAAAGGATCGAACTAAGAAAAATGGTAAAGATAGGAGTGTGATGGTGATACGATACCGGGGCAACTCCCCCAAGCTTGGCAGCTGCCAAGGGGAGTGCCCATACCCATGTGATTATGTCTCCTTCTTTAGAGGTGGTGATTAGATATTCTTGGCGATGATACCCCTCAGGATACGATTCTCCTCCTCGAGCTTGTTAACTTGTTGCTTAAGGTCCATAATTTCCTTGCGGAGCTTGCCCGTAACAGCTAAAGCACCTTTCACCCAAGGATGTTGCATAGCTTCGGGAGAATAAGTAACACTCTTTTTCATATTTTCATAAGAAAGAAACCTGACATTGGTGGGGATGACTGAGTTTGGGATAGCTGAGCTCTGTAGTTCACCCACCATGAATCCCACTCGAAACCGAGAAGTAACTTCTTGATCTTCCTCCATCGAATCTATCCTCTTCAACTCAGCCTCCATCTCTTCCTCCGTTGATGGCCCAAAGTGGTCAGCATCGGTGTTTGCTCCTGGGCCAGGTTTTGGATGAGACACCCGACTCTCTCCAACTGACTCCAGAGAAGACATCTTGCTCTTATCTGCGACAGAAATAGCTCGAAACAAAAAAAATAGTATTTTTGCGTGATACGATGGTCAAAACCTTCGGGAGAATATATAGTGAATTTTTACCGACCGAAAGAAGTAACATGCAAGAAATCGGAGTCCGGGAGGCACACGAGGTGCTGATGACCCACAACCGTAAGGGATCTATTGCAGCGTTTTCGATAAGTAAGAGTGTCGAACCCAACGAGGAGCAGAAGGTATTGATAAGCGATTCTGAGCGAGGAATTACTGCAAGCACTGAAAGATAACTTTTTAGGGGTTTTCTTGATATAAGCAACAGGAAAGTAAAAGCAAGTAAAGTAAAAGGCACTGAGAGTAACAAGTGGCCCAATCCTTTCTGAGCAAAGGAGAGGCCTAGCAACTGAACTTATAAAGGCTAAAGCGTTCCTGAGGACACACGGGAAAGGTAGTCATGTGCTTTCGCCATATCCCGTATCGGTACTATGTTATGTGCTGATAAGTGTTGAGTGGGTGGATCTATGCTAGTACACTCTCTAGACTAAGATGAGTGCACTCTTATGATTAAACACCTTGCAAGCATCCGCAAATACAAGATAGTATTTAAGGCAAAAGCCTAACCATAGCAATACGATCGGTGATCCATTGTTCCCTTGTGCAAAAGCGTGCGAACTGGGGTTCGGGTTTCTGTCACTCTGGCAACCCACCGTAAGCATTCTTTGTACACAATGTATTCCCCTAGGTCCTTAATAAGGCGAAGTGTTGAGTGTTCGACTCACACAACACCACTAGTAGAATGACAACGCAACTTAAGTATCAAACAACACATATTACTTCAACGGCATATGACTACTAACAACAAGACTTTTCCCATGTCCTCAAGAACTAAGGTAACTACTCACAAGACATAAAAGAGATCATGATCAGTGGAGATAAATGGATGATAAACAATCTGGACATAATAATATTTCTCCAACAAAACTCAATAGCATTCACCACAAAGTAGTAATCAACACCGATGGAGTAGAGAGGATAGATAGTATGGGTTACAACACAAGTTGCAGTTGTGAGATGAGATTTGGATGAAGATGGAGATGGTGCTGATGTTGGGGATGATGTTGATGATGATCTCGATGATGCCCGTGACGATGGTGATGACGATGGCGATGATCTCCCCTTCCGGGAGGTGATCTCCCCGGCGGAATCTGCCCGCCGGAGATGGCTTTTTCTTCTCTGTAGGTTTCCGCCACGGAGCGGCGGCGGAACTCCGTAAAAACTCTCGTTTTTAGGGTTTTTGGATAACGGAGAGTATATAGGCAAAAGGGGGCAGCCGGAGGTGGGCCAGGGGCTCCAGGCGCCCCCCCACCCCCGGCGCGGCCAGGGGGGCGCGCCCCCAGGGCGCCTGGACACCCTGTGGCCCCCCTCTGGTTGCCCTTTTGCGTGCCTTCGTGATCCGTCTGGAAAATACCCTCCGTCGATTTTCAGGTAATTTGGAGGTATTCCTCTTTAGCTACTCAGCGTCCACTTTTTACTGCTGAATCCTGCGTCTGCTGCTTTGGCACCGGAAAGTTGCAAACTGTGTAAAATAGGCCAAAACAACATAAGAACATAATCGTAATGTGAAATATATCAATGAATAAGGATAAATTATGATATAAAATAGTGATGCATTTTGGATGTATCAGGTGCCCACGAGGCAGGGGGCACACCCAGGGGGTAGGGCGCGCCCTCCACCCTCGTGGACACCTCGTGTCCTTTCTGGACTGCCTTGTAATGCCCCATATGTAACACTTTCCAATAATGGCAATAAAGCTTCCTCTTTGATCCTTGTCATTATCCTTGGGGGTCCTTCTCATTTATTTATTTTGCATTGCATACCTTTTATTATTTTTGCATCCTTGCATTGCTCATCATCATATCATCATGGCATCATAGTTTAATTTCTTTTGTGCATTGTGAGACCTTGTGATGTGTTGTTGTGTGTGGGTTAAGATATACCTAGCTAAACCCTACCCCTCTTCTTTCTTCTTCTTCTTCTTATTCTTCTGCTTCTTTCTTTCTAGCCTCTTCTTTGATCTATTATGCAAGCCACCTAGCAAGTGCCATAGTGGTTCTTCCTTCTCCTTTAAATCTTGCACCATGTGAGCAACCTCTCCACCAAATATCATCTCAGTTGAATGTGATTTGGTTGGGTTTTAAAATATCAAGAGTTTGGTCCATATTCAAACTCCTTTTATTTTTCTGCCTCTAAAAATGCCCAAGTCATTTTATTTAAATAGAGCATAATTCACTGAGCATGGGGATATTTTTCTTTTCCCCTAGTTCTTCCTCTTTATTTCTATGCTTTTCTTTTTCTTTATCTGCCTGACGACATAAAGAAAAGGAAAAGAGGCAGCAGCAGCACAACTGGGCCTCCTCCTTCTCTCTCTCTCTCTCACCGAGGCCCATCTCCACCTGCAGCGCAGCGAGCCCAACTCCACGCAGGCCCAGCCTCACCCGCGCATTCGCGCTGTAGCCAATCCGAGTGTGTGGCCCCACATGTCAGTGGCACATCCCCCTCGCCTCCATCTTCCTCCGTCAGAAAAGCAGAGCACGCCGTGCTCACCGTCGCGCCAGAAGCTCACGGACATCGAGGCCGTGCACCGAGCCCCTCTTTTAAACCCAAATCGTGTCCTCCACTCCTCTCTAGGTCTTCCCTTTCCCCTCTCGTCGTCTGGAGAGCTGGGATCCTCCAGATCCGCCGCCCCCATCGACGCCCGAGCGCATCTGAGAGCAGCCTCTCGTCGCCGGCGAGCTCCGTGTCGTCCTCGGCCTCCCCAACGTTGTCCATCTTCTTCCACGACGTCCTCTTCTTCCACTATGTCAACCACGCGGACCCGAGCGCCTCTCCGTCGAGTTTTTCTTCCTCTACGGTGGTCGTAGGTGTTCGGGGCTCGCCGTCGTCGACTCCATCCACGCCAGGGCCAGCCGAGCACACCGCCGTGCTCGTGGTGAGCTCCTCTCTCTCCCAAAGCCCTTTTCCCCTTTCTGCGCGTGCTCTAGGCCATAGTTCCACGAGTGCCCGATCGCGCCACCGTCGGACCTCGTCGCCGGCGAGTGCTCCGACCTCTCTAGCCCTTGATGTGGTGCCCGTTCGCTCCGCCTAGTCGCGTAGGACCTCTTTGTGCTATCGTCGTGCCGCCTAGTGCCTTGCATCACCTCGCCGTCGTCCCGTCGCCGTCGTGCTGTAGATGCTCGCCGCTGGTGATGCAGTGCCCCTTAGGCGCTGCTAGTAGGTTGGTTGGATGCGGGACTCCTCCTGCTCCCTCTCGCACCCCTCCGCCGTGCCTAATGGTCGTCGGAGCGGCTCTGACGAGCAGCTCCGACGAGGGCCAGTGCTCCCCTGTTCTGTTGTTGCTTTATATTCTTCAGATATGCCGCCTCCTATGTGTCAAGATCGATGCAGTGGCGTAGTGGTGTGTCTCTGTCAGTTTCGTCAGTAAGGCGTGGGTTCGATCCCTCGCGGGCGCAGTGGTGTTTCCGCCCCATTTTTAGTTTTTGCCTGAGGCTGACAGGTAGGCCCCACCTGCCAGCCTCACAGCTCCAGTTCCAGCCCCTGCGCGCACCCACTCGCCAGCTCAGCTCCGCATGGCCCCCCTTGTAAGCGTTAGTGGCTAGCTGAGCCTGGGTCAATTTAGACCTGGCGCTTATTCTGTTTTATTTTCTTTTTCTGTTTTTCTTTTTCTTTTCTGTTTTTCTGTTTTAATTAATATCTGCATATTTATGCTTCATATGAATATGAGCCCTATATGAAAAGTTCTTAGAATTTTGTGTAGATTATGAATATGTCACTTGCTTCCATGTTTAAAACAATTTAAATGATGTTTGAATTTAAATTTGTTTTAAATATTCTTAAACTTGCAAAAATTCATAACTAATTCTCTACAACTCCAAATTTAACAAACTTTATATGCATTTGGGGTAGAAAAATGTGTAGAATATTTTGGTGCTGTTGTTCAGCATGTTTGACAACTCTTTCACATAAGTATTTCAAATCTGTCCCAAATGCAAATAAATGAATACGGGAGTTTCTGGATATTGTTGCATTTATTTTCCAGCCCATTTAATTTTGCTAGCATGTTGATGTTATGTTAGTGCACCCTTGCCATATTAACCAACCTCTTAAAAACCTTGTTGGTTTCTTGTTTGATAAACTACATAAACTTGCTAAGTTGCTACTTTACTTGTTTCACATGTGTGGTTGATCTTGTGGGTGTGATGATATTGCACTCTTGTGACTCCTAGGCCATGCATCATGTTTTCCATGTTCACATGCTTCATGTGCATGCATCATGTGATTGAGCACTGCATATGATTGATTTTGTTCCGTTGTTGCATTGTTGTGTTTAGTTAGAGCCTGGTGAAGATACCGAGTACGAGTTTTCTACCGAGGTTGAGTGTGAGGAGCAAGATTAAGTTCCCTCCGAGGATTCAACAGGCAAGATGACATGACCCAGATATCTTTGCTATCTTTGCCTATTGCTAGATGTCTCGCTCTTTAGCTTATTGCCTCGATGCCTATGTCTGTTTGTCAGCCTCCTATTGTAGCCATGAATCTCTCTAACCACCCAACCTAGTAAACCTTTGTTTGGCTACGTAAGCATTGCTCAGCCCCTCTTATAGCATTGTTAGTTACAGGAGAAGATTCGAAGATTGTTGCTTCATGTTGAAGTTATTGTTGGGATATCACACTATATAATCTGTTAAACTAAATCATCTATATATTTGGCAATGGGTGGAAGGCTAAGCCTTTGCTTGGTGTTTTGTTCCACTCATGCCTCCCTAGGAACCGTTTAAACCGGTGTTATGTTCCTTGATTTTTGCGTCCCTAACACGGTTGGGGTTTATGGGCCCCCCTTGATAACCCGCTTAGCGCTAAAGCTTTTCCAGCAAGTCCGAACATTGGGTTTACATTTGCCTAATAACTAAAACTTGCATAGGGAGTTATAAACCCTTTTCTTAATTAACAACCCGGGCCAGTGCTCCACATGAGTGTTGGTCCAAACTGAGCAGACTGCGGGGCCACCTCGGGGGAACTCGAGGGCTGGTAAAAACCTGTAGGATGACTTATCCGGTCGTGGCCTGAGACGAGATACGCGCGGCCACTATCAGGGTGTCGGCACGCCGGGAGGACTTGCTGGATTAGTTTTACCTTTGTCGGAATATCTTGAGCACGGGATTCCGAGAATACTCGGGTCTTCCCACCTTGGAGTTGCAACTCCGCAGATCGTGAGCTTGTGATGGGCTGAGTTGGGACACCCCTACATGGTTTTGATCTTTCGAAAGCCGTGCCCGCGGTTATGTGGCAGATGGGAATTTTTTAATATCCGGTTGTAGAAAACTTGACACTATGTTCATAATACACTACCAGCGTGAGTAACCGTGACGGTCGCTTTCCAAAGGGGTTCAGGAAGTGAACACGATGGGGTTATGTTTGACGTGCTTAGATAGGATCACTTCATGATCACTTTGACGATCGTTGGCACTTATGTTCTCGCTCTAAACACGTAAGCTAGTGCTAGTGCATCTGCAACCTTGTTCTTCAGCCTTGTTCCACACCCAAGGCTTAGATAGTTTTTCTACCCGGGAACGGGATTGCTGAGTCCTCCGTGGCTCACAGATTCTACACAACACCAGATGCAGGTACCGTGGTGAACTACACAGTTGGTGGTTCAGAGTTGTATTGGGAGTTCGGCGAAGAACGTGGGCGATACTATGTGTCTTATCCAGAGGATCAGTAGGGCTCTTACTAGGATGATCGGGACCTTGTGTTATTTATTTATGGTATCTTTCATTTGGACCTTCGTCTGTAGTCGGACTCTGATGTTATTTGGATGATGATAGCTTATGTTATGTATTGTGTGACGTGGCGAGTGTAAGCCAACCTCTTTTACATGAGTCGTGCAAAGATACCAGACTTGAGATCATTCTAGTATGAGCTTATACCTTTAAGTCGTGCCTCGACACGTAGGAGGTATAATCTCATACTGGGCATTACAAGTTGGTATTCAGAGCCTTCTCCGACCTAGGAGCCCCCACTGATTGATCGAATCGTTGACGGTTGAGTCTGCGCACACACTTAAAATGTTTTGAGTCCTATATATATATCGGAGAGTAGGATTTCTTTTTACTCCTCATCCCTTTATCACTCTAGTGAGGACTCCTAACGAATACTTTATCCCTTCTACTCTCAAAAATTCACTAATTTTTTTTAGGATCACGCGAGTATTGTTTGGATTGTTTCGATGTCTTTGTGACGAGAACATTGTTCTCGATGCCTCCTGTCATTAGGGGTTGTGGCAGTGTCCCGGGGAGTTGAGCTCCGAGGTGTTGTCCTCACAAATCTATCACAGCAGTTCTGGAATACTTAAGACGGCCGAGATCGAAAACTCTTCTATGCGGTTGGTGGCAAGATAACCCCGACATCACCCAGTACTGGGGAGGTAGTTCGGGAGTATTGCCATAGCTTGTATAGCGGATGCGTTTCGAAGGTCCGAGGTAAACGGTTTTCGGAAATAACTGGTTATGTGTTGAAGGATGGATACAGCTGGATGTAGGATTAGAGTTGAGTGCGCAGTGCTTCCCCTGTATCCCCAACACCTGATTGCATAACTAGAAACTTTCGGAAATTAATAGGTGGGCTCATCTAGTAGTTCGTAGGCATTCTTCCAACAAATGCATGATATGGAGTTCGGGGTTCTACATTGAGTGAAGTGGTTTTACGGGCGTTTGTTCCGATCGGGAGTTGCATCTTAAAGGGTCCTTGGCTATGCTGATCCGGGGATTGCAAAACCCTTTTGTAACACGTTCCATGAGCTTTCAGCACGAACATGTGGGATGAAGCTTCTATCTTGTATTTGTTCAATCTACTCCTTGTTGTTTTTATTTACCTTTTGTTCTCCCACGTGGCTTCTCGAGAAGATTGTTGTACCATTGAACTATGGATTACATTTGTTCATTTTGTTCTTATGTTCTTGTGAAGACTTATGTTGCAGTTCTAGCCATTGATTCAGCTTATATCTTTCAATCAATGGCTAATAGTTGTCATCTCATTCAGGATGGCTCCTAAGAAGGTTCCCAATGCTAACCCAGAGGGTGAAGAAGTTCCTGATCGTCCTCCTTCCTGTAATGCCCAGGATGGAGTTATACCTCCTACGGGTCGAGGCCCGACTTAAAGGCATAAGTCCATCCTAGAATGATCTCAAGTTTGGTAATCTTTGCACAACTCATGTAAAAGAGGGATGGTAAACTTAAAAAAATAGTCGGCTTACAATCGCCACGTCACAGAATAACAGTACAAGTCTCAAACATCATACAATAAGATCACTACAACCCTCTAAGGGCAAAATCCAAATGTCAAAGTACCAAACTCAGATAAAAGAACAACCACAGGCGGATCGAATCCTAGTAAGAGTCTCCACTACTGATCGTCCGGGTAGCGCACGTAGTAACGACTACGCTCCTCGTCGTACTCCCAATCCAGCTCGGTGCCATCACCTGGATAGCTCACGGCTGGACCTGCATCTGGTGTGTGAAGTAACTGTGAGCCACAGAGGACTCAGCAATCCCGTTCCCGGGTAACAGAACTATCAAAGCCTTTAGGTGAGGGAAAAGGCTGACGAAAGAAATGAGGTGAAGGATCAACAAAGAGTCTGCAGCAGCAACTAGCACTAACTTACGCAAGAGAGAGCGAGAAGAGAAGGCAAAGCGAGAAGTGATCACTAAGTGATCCTAGCTACAAGCTCACAACATAACCCCTCCGTGTTCAACTCCCGAATCCCGATTCGGAAATTGACAGTCACGGAACACACGCTGGTAGTGTATTAGTATCATTGTGTCAAGTTGTCTACAACCGGAATTAACAAGCTCCCATCTGCCACATAACCGCGGGCACGGCTTTCGAAAGTTCAAACCCTGCAGGGGTGTTCCAACTTGACCCATTACAAGCCCACGATCCGCGGAGTCGCAACTCCAAAGTGGGAAGACCCGAGTATCCTCGGAATCCCGTGCTCAAGATATACCGAGCTAAGGTAAGGCTAATCCAGCAAATCCTCCCGGCGTGTCGACACCCTGATAGTAGCCGCGCGTATCTAGGTCTCAGGACACGTCCGGATGAGCGCTACGTACAGATACCAAAGACCCCAGCGAACTGGGTAGTATCCGCAAGTGACTCTGGTTTGGACCAACACTCAAGTCGAGCACTGGCCCAGGGGGGGTTGAATTAATTAAGCCTCGGGTTAATTACTCCCTCGGAAGGTTTAAGTTGTTTAGGCAAATAGTACCAAGGTTGGGACTTGCTGGAAAAGACTTAGCACTTAGCGGTTTATCGAGGGGGTCCCATACACCCCAACCGTGTTAGGAACGCATAATCAAGGAACATAAAACCGGCTTATACGGATCCTAACGGCAAGAGTGGAACAAATCACCAAGCAAAAGGCTTAGCCTTCCACCCTTGCCAATATATAGATGAATTCAATTAAAGCATTTATATAGTGTGATATAACCCAACCAAACTTCAACATGGAGCAAGCATCTTCACTTCACCTGCAACTAGCAACGCTATAAGAAGGGCTGAGCGAAGCGTACTTAGCCAAGCAACGGTTTGCATAGGTAGGGTGGTTAAACATGGCAATTGGTTACAAGTAGGAGGCTGACAAGAAGAACATGGGCATCGAGGCAAAACTAAAGATCGAGACTACTAGCAATAGACAAAGATAGTAATGTTATCGGGGTTCGGTCATCTTGCCTGAAGAGAAGAAGTTCGGATCGAAAGAAGGGTCCTCTTGCTCAAACTCGTTGGAAACCTCGTGCTCAACCTCGTTGGAAAACTCGTGCTCAACTTCCGGGTCTAAACAAGACAAACACACCAAGCACCAATCAACACGATGCAATGCGCACTCGAAAAACATGTATGCATGATGGATGCACTAGAGATGCACACGGAGCACGGAAAACATCACTCAAGCAAAACACCTCAAAACAAGATAACAACCTGATATTATTAATCTACACAGAAAAACACCCAAGTTTGATATAAAGATCGCTGAAATCGGAGTTACGGGCTAAAAGTTATGCCCGAAACAAGATTTGAGCGAAAACTGCCAATTACAGCAACATAGCATCTTGGGAGCACAAAATAATTAATCTACAGCACCCAAAAAGCATGGCAAAGGACTTGAACATAAACTAGATATAATGTACAGCAACTAGGTCCAAAGTGCACCCCAAACGGAGTCACGGATCAATAACAATGATCTTGGACATATTGAACTTTGAAATAAAATTCTGGCAGCAGAATTTTATTGAAAGTTTGGAGCAAAAGATAAACATGCTACAGCACCTCAAATGGACATGTGAGGACATGGATGGAAAGACAACAATATATACTTCATGGAACAATCAAAATCCACCCCAAAACTATCATGCTTTGTCCTACAACATCACACGAACATGGCATCGGAACGTTACAGATTTCAGACTTAGTGAAATTTCACTAAGTCCTAAAACAGCAACATCATCATAGCAACAAAAAGAGCATGTTTAAGACACCTCGAAACTAAACATGGCAAAGGGTAAGCACCTCATCAAAATACATATGACGGTGATCCCGAAACACACAAGCATGCATCAATGTGGTGAACACACCGATTGCAACAAGCTCAACAACATGGCATTTCATAACAAGTAAAAACACAACGTTTGAACATGGCATCTTGCAACGAAGATAACAAGGAAACGATACATCTACCATGCAACCTATCACACACAACACGTAGTTCGTGTCAAGACGAACACGTGGACATGTCATTTGCCTCGTTTGGACAAACGAGCTAGAAGATATCACATGTCAAAGGTGGCACAAAAATAACACATAGCAGCAGTTTATATCATCATACACTCTTGCAACAGCAAAACAAGGCCCTAGATGATCTCTAACATGCATGACAACAACAGGTAAAACGTAGAGGGCATCTCCACGAACATCTGGACATGCTACACGCGCAAAACGGAGCTACAGGTAAAAAGTTAGGGCAAGTCAAACTTAGCACTTCAGATTAAACAGAACAGAGACTAGGGTTTGATTTAGACCTCAGATCTGGATCTGGAACAGGAGATGAACAGTACGGGCCGCGAGGAACAGTGGCGGCGCTGGTGCGGCGGCGGCCCAGCAGTGCGGATCTGGCCCGCGACGTCTGCGGATCTGGGGCGCCTGGCCGGGCTGGGATGGGCCGGAGGCGAGCGCTGCGGGAGGCGGCGGCGTACGGCCCAACGGCGCGCGAGCCCGCCTGGCTCGGCGGCTGGGCTGGAGCGGGAGGCGGCCCGCGGGAGGCGCGGCGAGGCGGGGCCCAACCAGCCTCCTGGCTGGCGCGGGGGCGAGCCGCCTGGCACTCGCGGCGGTGTGGCGACTGGTAGCGGGAGGAGACGGGGAAGAGGCCCGTGGAAGCCGTCGGCCCACCCGGCGAAGTGGTCCCCGACGCGGGCCTCGCGAGCGGCGAACTGGGCCCCGAGCTGGCGCTCGCTGGCGCGGAAGAGGCCGGCGCTCCCGATCTGGCGCGGGACGACGCGAAGAGGCCCTCGAGGCCGTTGACTTCGGAGGATGGATCGAGGAGATCCCAGCGACGAAGGAAAACGGCGGTTCTTCGGTGGAAACGGCGGCTGGAGGATCCGGTGGATCCCCTCGGGATCTGAGGTGAACAGTGGATGGATCTGATAAAAAGAAAAAAAA